>WOXC01009779.1:1200000-1564431 GCA_011680675.1 Gymnobelideus leadbeateri
GGCTAAGGATGAAAAATGTCCAGGATAGAGAGTGGTCATTCCATCCTTGTAGCTATGGCTTGGGTCGAAGCCAGCTTTGTATGGGAACAGGGTCAACTGGGAGGTTTCCTTCGAGGATGGGGATCAGGGGGGCTACAGCTGGAAGGGATGGTAGAGATGATCTGGTCAAGGTCTCTCATTTTACAGATGGGGAAATGGAGGCCCAGGGAGCAGAAGGGCACACAGTGAGTAAGCAGGGGAGGGTTTTTTAAATTTTTTTACAGAATCCCCCTGTATTGTGTTTCCAGCTTCGCAAAATGAGGGGCATTTGACTAGATGTCCTCTGGCTTTCACCCAAAGGGAGGAGACTCAGATTGCAAATCCAGCTTCCAAGTCCTAGGCTCAGAGAAGACCCACAGCTGCTCCCCTCTGCTTTGAGCCCAGCACTTCCCCCGCTCCTAACCTTGATTCTTTGGTCATGTCCTTCCAACTTTTCCTCTCTGGTCAGTACAGAGAAGCGGGAACCCAATCTGGCAGTCTGGGGCTAATGAGGTCAGTGGTGTGAGGGTGGTGAGGCCACAGGGAGAATGGGGTGGGAGGTCAACCAGTTGGATGTCTGTTTTCACTGCTGCCTCTCTTCTCTCCAGTCCCCAGACCAAAGGTCCACTTACAGTTGGAGGGATGAAAGGAGAGAAAGGCCTGATTATGTGCTATAGGGCTATGACTGCCCACTTGGGGAGTGGAGCCTTGGAGGGCCCTAGAGTTACTGCTAGGGCTCCTTGAATCAATATACACAGAAAGCCTTGCCACTTGGACCTTTATTTAGTGAAACATGCCTGAGACCTATTATTATTTCTCAGATTTAGGTAGAAACTGTTGTGATTAATAAAATACAAATTCATTTTAATGCATTATTGAATTCACAGTTGCTTTTGTTGTATTTTCTTAGAGGGTTCTAACTACTATTATGGGGGACAATTTTAAAATGGAAAATTTTAACATGAAAATTTTAACTCTTATCCAGGGGTTCTTATAAGAGAAAACAATAATAGTTAGAATTCACTAAGTGCTTTAAGGTTTACAAAGCTTTGCTTTAAATATACCATCTTATTTGAAAAGATTGATAAACATTGGTTATCAGGTTCAAATTGCAAATCTGTTTCCTATGGGTTGTTTGACCTTGGGCAAGAAGCTTCCCTCTACACCCAATCCCTCTCTGTGAACTGAGGGAGTCAAAGAGATGATCTCCAAGCTCCTTTCTGGTCATGGATTCAATGACAAATGTCCCAGTTCCCTTTCTTGCCCCCCCCTTCCAAAAAAAGCATGACAGTCATCAGGGTCTGGGTCAACTACATGCTCTGTGACTGAGTAGCAGGCTGAAAGCGCTGTCCTGATCCTGTGACTGGCCAGAAGAGACACAGAAGACAGATGACTTGTGTCATGCTCCCAGGTCAGAGGTCAAGGGAGGGAGCCCATCACCCGCTAGGCTTGCTCAGACATGCAGGTGCTACCATAGGCATAGCTGACCTTTGCTTCCTAAAGATGACTGGCCTGCCTGACATGGCTCTCTGTATTTTATCTTCATTCCTTCCTTTCCTTCCTTCCCTCCTTCCTTCCCTCTTTCCTTCTTTTCTCCCTTCTTCCTTCCTTTTCTTCTTTCCTTCCTTCCCTCTTTCCTTCTTTTCTCTTTCCCTCCCTCCTTCTTTCCTTCCTTCCTTCCTTCCTTCCTTCCTTCCTTCCTTCCTTCCTTCCTTCCTTCTTTCCTTCCTCACCTATTCACCATTCCCTTCCTCAGTTCCTAATCTTCTTTGGAATCAGAAGACCTGGATTCAGAGTCTTACTCTAATATTTATCATTTGTCTGACTTGGCAAATCACATTCCCTCTATAGGTCTTGGATCCTTTATCCATAAAAAATGTTTCCATTTGAACAAGCTGGATCTCTATGGTCCCTTCCATCAGTGGTTCAGAAGACAGTCCACAGAGGGCTGAAGATCCAGTGTAAGTGTGTTTGGCAGGGGAGGGGTGCTATCACAGATGAAAGTCTGACTGCAGGTGCAATGACACCAGGAGAGGAAGCAGACCGAGCCACAGACATTCAAATTTTCACCTTCAGGACTGACAGTGGGGAGCAGTGCCTGCTGGGGAAGACTTTTGTGAGTTCCTTAGACAGCAAGATGATCAAAACAGCCAGTACTCAAAGAAACAAATTCAGACTACTCTTTGGAAGCAGCTAGGTGGTTCCATGGATAGCATGGTGGGCCTGGAGTCAGGAAGACTGATCATCCTGAGTTCAAATTCAGTCTCAGATGCTTACTAGTTGTGTGACCCTGGGCAAGTCACCTCATCCTCTTTCCCTCAGTTTCCTCATCTGTCAAATGAACCTGAGAAGGAAAAGGCAAAGCACTCTAGTATCTCTGCCAAGAAAACCCAAATAGCAACTATGAAGAATTGAACACAATTGAACTGTCTGGACAACAACAATCTTCAGAACCCCATTCTAGCTGATAAGAAACAAAGATAAAGATATAGTCCCTACCCTCAAGGAGCTTATGGTATAATACAAAATACTCTTCTTTCTAAATACAAAGTAATTTTCATGGGCACTTCCTCATTTTATAAATAGAAAATGGAACCTAAGTCCTAGCCTTTATTACTTCCTAAAGGTTCCCTGGGACTCAGGCTTTCCTCAGGTATACCTCTTCCTTGAATGTTAATATCATCAAAAGCTCCCCTTCCCATTTCTTACCTAATCAAATTGAAACTCTCACTGGATTTGAGCAGTTATCACCTGGTCGCTTGATTTTTTTAGCCAAAGCTGTTTCCTATGACTCTAGGAAAGTTCTAGGATTTGGAACCTGCAGGGAACTTAGACATCTCTTATTTGACAGAAAAGGAAACCAAGACGCCTTGTCTAAACTCCCACAGCTGAGATTTGAAGGTGGGTCCCTTAACTCTTTGGTCATGGAAATCCTATCTTTGGAGTAGGGCACAATATTAGAGATCAAATCTAACCATCCCATTTTACAGATGAGGAAATGGAGGAGGCCTCAAGAAAGGAAAATGTCTTGTCCAGGGTCACATGGGCAGTACTCAACAGGGCCTGGATTGAAACCCAGCTCAAGAAGACTATTTTCTATTACAGCCTGCTGATTTTCTGAATAACACACAGATGTCTTTTGGTCTCAGGGCAAAGACTCACCAAGAAATGTTCTGAGGGCCATAGTCAACCCCTGACCTTCCAATCAGATTCCTGTCCCTTCCAATGAGCCACCGAGGCCTTTTCCTTACAGAGGATGCCCGCTCATCTGCCCTTGGTGAGAGATGCATGTCAGCAAGTGAAACGGGAGGGAGCTGTCAGGCAGGCTCCCCTCTGCCTGCAGCCTAGATTCATCTGTTTCCTGAGCATTCCTTCTTCAGAAAGTGATCTGATAAAAACAAGAGTGTAACCTTCACACCAAAAACCTGGCAGCCTCCGAGTGAGAGGCTCATCTTTCTTCCACTGACGCTTGTCAGAAAATGAAAGAGAAACCTCCATACTGTATCACTGTCTTTCCCACTTGCCACCTGAAATTGTCTCCAGTAAAGCCAACCTGCTTCAGGCTGGGGCTCTGCTGATGCCAGCCGGGCCCAGCCAAGGGAGGCAGAAACTGGTTAATCTCTGATCAGCCATCAATTCATAATGGCCCTGACACCTGAGAAAAGAAAGACCCAATTCCATTAAGGATTTCACTGACAAGCTACTGGCTGCAGGAGAGACAGGCACCCTTGTTTCAGAATTCACCCATGAAGACAACAGAGAGGCTCTAATCTCCTCTCCCTGGCTTTATGGGGGTTGTTGGGTATTGCTGATACTTTCTAGGCTTTGTGAAGACCCAAACCCACTAATAACAGTTGAAATTTGTTATCTAGGTCTTTAATGTTTGTAAAGCCTTTTAAAAACCTACAACATCTAGTACAACCCTTCCTGTTTACAGGTTTTATTATTCCCATTCTATAGATGTGGAAACTGAGACCCAGAGAAACTCATACAGGTTTCAGACTCCCAAGGTTTTACTCTTTGCTCACTGCTAAAGGGCATAAGGCATACACCGTTCTTTCCCCTTTTCTATCTCCTCACAAGGGAGATGGAGTGATAAAGCTAGCATTTATATGATGCTTAAAAATATTATCTGATCATCACAACAATCGTGGAAGATAGGGGCTATTATTATGCCATTTTTTTAGATGAGGAAACTAAGGCAGACCTAGGTTAAGAGACTCCCCAGGGGCACACAGCTACTAAGTGTCTGAGCCTGGATGAGGCAATTCCCATGGCCACACCACAGCTGCCACAATCCCACACTTTGGGGTTACTCCCTCTACATCTGCCTGCTTATTATTGGCAACAACTTAGTTGGTCACTAGGTTCCTCCTAGCCACCCCCCCTTCTATGGGGTTTCCTCTCTCTTCCTAGATTTATGGGTTTCAAGCCCCATTCCATGACAACCCAGAGGAGGCAGGAGCTTACTCAGCCTCCACTGCTGGGCTCCCCTGGGTCCTTCCACCACACCCAAGAAGGAGGAGGAAAGGAAGGAGAAATTGAGTAATGAGAGAGGCACTATTTATTGGAATCATTTCTGCCTTCAGGCTCAGTCACACTGCTGGGGCAGGGTCACACAGCTCATCTTTGAAAACATTTTGATAACACTATTTAATCGAATGGCTTCCTTCACAATTCTTGTTATTTTATTTTATGCATTTAAAAATGTGATTCTGAGAAGGGGTCCCCGGGTGCTTCACTCACACAGGGTAAAGCAGCCCTGATCTAATGGGATCCTGTGGATCTCCAGAGGAGGACACTGAAGGCACACACTGAAGTCCTAGCCCAGTCATGGGTGACCCCATCCCTGCTGATGTCAATGTTCCATAGAGCTCCCTTCTCTTTCCCACTGTTGTCCTCTAGCCTTCTCTCCTTTCTTAAGCTCTGATCTGAGCTCTTCTGAGATGTCAAAGCTCCCCCTGGGAGGGGGCACTCAGCTCTCTCTCTTGTGTGCCCAGAATAGAGGATTAAAGCTGAGCAGCTTCGAAGATATGACCTCAGTCCCTACACTGATTATGGTAGAGATGGACACAAAAATTCCTTCTTATGGGGCTGAGAGGGCTGGAGGAAGGTGAAGAAGAGTGCATTACAAAGTAGGCCCCTTGATAAAGAGGGAAAATTTGAGGGGTGCTGAGGGGATGCTCTGGGCAGCAAATGGTATCAGAGATACAAGACAAAACCAGGGTAAGTCAGAATGAAGGGGAAATAACACATGGGACTCAAGAGACCTGGGTTCTTGGCTTAGTTATTGTACTACCTTGCTGTGTGGTCTTGGGCAAGTCACATTCCCTCCCTGGGTTTCCTGATGCTCCCTTTTAACATGATGGGGTTAGAAGAGAGGATGTCTAAGGAGCCTTCCACTGGGACTTGGTATTTTTCTATGGAAATACTGATGATGCCCTGCCTAGGCCAATTCCCTCCCTCAGAGAAATGTGGCATATTGGACAGCCTAGTGTGGTTGGTGACTCCAGAGAGAACGATCATGGACAAGTCATTCAAAGTCTCTGAGTCTCAGTTTCCCCATCTGTAAAGTGGAACACCTACCTCTGGACTGCAGGGAGAGTCCCTGCAGTGAGGTCACGTAGGCAAAGTATTTTGTGAACTTTAAAGCACTATATAAATATCAGCCAGTTATAATTATGGTGGAAAGACCATTGGATTCTTAGTCAAGGGACCTGGGTTCAATGAGAGGTTCTCGGGGGTTGTTGGTGAGTGTGTGTGTGTGTGTGTGTGTGACTTTAGGAAAATCATTTCCCTTCTCTGGGACTCAGTTATCTTAACTGTGGAATGTGAGGGTACCGGACTAAAGCTCTAACTTCTCCTCCAGCCCTAGGTACCGTGACCTGGGAATGTTAACTGGGAAGTGAATTCCTTCTTGGAGCCTTAATTAAGGGAGGAGACCCTTCTTCAGGGCAGGAAAGATAACCTATAAATTTTCTCCTTTTCTTTTTGGAAGGGGAAGGCAGGGCAATTGGGGTTAAGTGACTTGCCCAAGGTTACACAACTAGTAAGTGTCAAGTGTCTGAGGTCAGATTTGAACTCAGGTCCTCCTGACTTCAGGGTCAGGGCTCTATTCACTGCACCACCTAGTTGCCCCAAATTTTATCCTTTTCTAAATAAAATTTGGAACCATAAGAGTTAGATCGGCCCTTAGTGATCATCTTGTCCAACCATTCTGATTTTGCTCAGTTTTCTTCCCCATCCCCTCCCATTAGATTGAGCTCCTTGGGGGCAAGAACTGTTTTTTTTGTTTTTTTTTTTTTTTGCCTTTCTTTGTATCCCTAGTGTTTAGCACAGTGTCTGGCATATAGTAGGTGATTAATAAATGCTTGGTGATGACTGACTGCTCAGGATCAAAGAATGCACGTTCAGCTAATCTGACAAACATTCACTGGAACCTTTCACGTGCAAAGAGCCCAGGAAGGTACAATTATAGGCAGAACTCAGGTGTCCTGACTACCAGGCCCACCCAGGTTCCTTTCTCCTCTGCCAGCATATTCTCTCTCCCTTCTTCCCTCCCTTTCCCTCTTCCCCTCTTTCCCCCCTCTCCTCTCTGTCTCTATCTCTCTGTCTTTCTCTCTGTCTCTCTCTCTGTCTCTCTGTCTCTGTCTCTCTCCCTCTCCCTCTCTCTCTATCCCCTTCTTTCCCTTCCCCCTCTCCTTTAGGCCGAGCTGCTGTTGCCGTAAGGCCTAATTGGCTTCAATTGCCTTCCCCCTCCCTCCTGGCTGTAAGCTAACTGAGGCTGGAGCTGTTCCCTCTGAGGCCAATTCGACCACTTAGTAACCCTGTGAGAAATGGAATGTAAGCTTTTTCCTCGCTCTATGTGCAGTCAGTGAGGTCAGGAACTCTCAGCTCTCCTTACCAGCCCACTCTAGCTATGCCCCAAGGGGACCAGGGCGGCTGAATGCAGGCCACAGGGAGGGAGCAGCAGAGAGGAATGCATTAGTGAACATTAGACAGTTCCCAGCTAGCCATAGCCCATAGGTCCAACTCGGGAGAAGTGAGCCTCCTCTCCCCTGGGCCATCCCCACTGACCTCACCGGGCAGGCAGTGCTTCCGCTCTAATTAAAGAGGCCTTCTGTCCCACACCCACTCTTTCCCAGGGCAGGGCCCCCACAACCTTGCTATACAACTCTAGACACAAGAGAAACCCTGGGGGAGCTTGGTCCTGACTTCACCAGGGTGGGTGGACAGAAGCTTGCTCTAGGATCATAGGCTTTGGAGCTGGGAGGGACCGTATGGGTCCAATCCCTTCCTTTTACAATGAAGGAAACCGAAGGGGACAGATTTATCTAAGGTCATAAAAGTCCTATGGAGCAGTACTATGATTTGGATCTTGGGTTTTTGACCAGCAGCCCTGGGTTTTTTCCATCCCACCATACCTCTATAGAAGGGCCAATATTATTACTAATTCTAGGCACAGGATTTAGGATTTCAAGGGTATGATGAGGAATTCCCCCTAAAAATACAGGCAGGCACACTCTATGCAACTTAGAATCTTAAAGACATGCCTGGAGGCCAAGGAAACAGTTAACTGATTTGCCCATAGTCACCCAGCCAGCATGTGTCAAAGGGGGGATGTGAATTAAGGTCTTCCTGGTTTGAAGGCCAACTCTCTAACCATCACCCTGCTGGTCTCTTCTGCCCTCCTTCCCAGACCTCCCTCTGCCTAGGTGGGGAGGAGCCAGGTAGATTGAAAAAAAAGCCTTCACTCAAACAGGTTTCATAGATCAGAGGGTCAGAAAGGACCTTGCATGGAACGTTCATTTTACAAAGGCTCATTTTACAGAAGGGATGTGTCTAGGCCAACTTCACACAGTGTGACTTTGGCAATAATGGCAGTCCTGCCTAGGGACTGGCTCCCTATCAATATGTTCAGTGCTAGGGGGTATAGGAGGATGAGATGAATTGTGGGAAAGAGTATAGAGGACCATAAAGCACTTCCAGAAATCCCAGGCTGGAAAGGATCTTGCCTTTCTCCCACCTGCTAACCCCTTGGACCCTCTGATGCCCTTACCACATTCAGGTTTGGGTTACATTTATGAAAGACACCTATCTGTTGTCTCTGAAGGGCTTGTCCATGTGGTGGAAGGTCTTAGATTCAAATTATAGGTCTGACCCATGTTAGTTATGTGAACATGAATGAGGGACTCCAGATTGAAGTTTCTCCATTTGTAAAATGGGCAAGGAATACTCTTTGATGAAAGCTTTTTATAAAACTGAAAAGTGTGTTTTTTGGTTATTATTGTCATTTATTATTATCTTTGTATTTCCTCCACACCTATTATAGTACATTGCATGTAATAGGTGTAAATGACCACAAATGGAAGATGATTCAACTCCATTTAACAAGCATTTATTAAGTGCCTACTGTATGCTAGGCACTGTGGTAAGTGCTGGGTTTGTGTTATTGTTGTTATTATTACTACTATTACCATATTTCCCAGGATTCTCCTCCACAATTGTTGTTTGGTCATAAGTGGCTGACATGCACCGAGAAATATCCCCTAAGCCCAAACATACCCACACAAAGGAAGAATAACATTGCCCAAGATACCCAGAATCCCTCCCCACCAGACTGCTCCTGTCTGGCTGTCTAGAAGGGTCTCTCTGGTCTTCTGGGGGAAGGCGGAGGCAAAGCAAGGCCTGATCTCATTAACCATCATTATCTCTAAAATGACAGCAGCCCTTTCCAGGGAGATGAGCCTGGCATTCCTGTGGGAATGGATGTGGGGGAGGAAGGGAGGGCAAAGGAGGGAGAGACTAAGGAGGAAGATGGTGGTGAGTCAAGGGGAAGTCAGACAGCAGGGGGCCAGGCTGCTCTGGGAAGGGGCAGGAGTCTTTGAAGTGAGTCTTGCTCCCTTCCTGTCCTGGAAGCTGGTGACAAACTGCAGAGCTTAATGGGAACCATAAGTCAAAGGAGGCTCATGAGAACCAGGCCTAGGAATGAAGAGGAAAAAAGGAAGAGTGAACTCGGTGTCTAACACCTGATGCTAACTGCCTCAGCCTGGCAACGAGACAAATGCCCGGGCACTGGCAAGGCCTTCTTACAGGAAAGCCTTCAAGCATTGTGCCATTGTCTGAGAAGCTCAATGAATCCAATCAGCATTTATTAAACACCTTTTGTGTGCCATAGCAGGTCGGCTAGGCGGCGACATAGTAAACAGAGAACCAGACTTGGAATCAGGAAGACTCATCTTCCTGGGTTAAAAATCTGGCCTCAGGGAGTAGCTGTGTGACCCTGGGCAAGTCACATAACCTTGTTTGCCTCAGTTTCCTCATCTGTCAAAATGAGCTGGAGAAGGAAATGGCGAACCCCTCCAGCATCTCTGCCAAGAAAACTCCAAAAAGGGTCACGAAGGTTTGGACATAACTGAAAACAGCTACAACAATAAAATATGCTAGATACTGAGCTAGTTCTAGGGATGAAAAACCAAAACACGAGACTCTTGCTGCCCTCAGGGGGCTTATATTCCACTGAAGGGTGACAATTTGACCACAGGCAAGTTACTATAAAATACATGCAAAGAGAGAGAAAATAATTTTGAGGGGAAGAAGGTGCAAACAGTGGGCACAGAGGTGCAAGTTGAACTGGGGTTTCCTAAAGGCAGAGGTGAGGAGGGCATTCTAGGTACAAGAGGAATGTCACAGATTTTCACAGCCTGGGTAAAGGATCCAGAGGTGGGAAGCCATAGATGGGGGAAAAGCAAACAGGTCAGTATGGCTGGGGCATCAAGTATAGGATAGGGGTGATTGATGCCAAAGGGGCCCCACCCTGTCGGGTTGGTTAGCAGGTTGTTTTGGCCATAACCACTCAGGAAGTCCTCATCTGAGGTAAGGAAGGCTTTCAATCTGCGTCAGGGCAGGGGCTACCCACTCTGATGAAGTCATGGCTCTCTGTGAGTGTTAGAGGATTCATTATCCCCAGGGCTTGGTTCTGCATTTTTTAGCATGTGAAAATTTAATAAATAAATAAAGGAGCGATCAAGCATCATCAAATTATGTATGCACGGAGTCAGACAGCTTGACTCTCAAGACATAATCGTTTTAATTGCCAAGCCTCAGCAAAGGCCAAGGTTGCAAACTGTTTCCGCACTCCCTTCATTTTATTAAAATCCAATTATTCTCCCTTGCCATGGGTCACTTTACCAGGAGCAAAGATGTATCTTCATCTGAATCCTAACCGGGCTTCGAGAAACATGTTGGATTCCAGCAGAGAAATATCTGTCTTGCAGCAAATTGGCAAGTGTCAATTTGGGGGTTGGGGAATGGGAGAGAAGAGGAGTGAGGCAGGCAGATGGCAAGCTGGGCTAACAAAAAGGTTACTGGAGGGTGGCAGGGAAGAAAGAACATTGGCTTTAAATGCAGAATGGGCTTGGGTCTGGGCTCTACCACTTGCTAGTTGGGTGACTTTGGGCAAGTCTGTTCACCTGGGCCTCAGCTGTTTCATCTGCAAAATGGTACTATGTCTTCTCTCCAAAAGGCAGCAGAGTTAAATGCATTAAGCAAAGGTTTTTATTTGGGGTCTATAGACCTAAGAGGCCCTTGGCCTGATTTCAGGGACTCTGGGTACTAGGATGAGGGAAAAGATGCTATTTTTATGTCACTAGCATTTAACTTAAATGTAGCATTTCCTTCAATTATGAAAATAGGCAATCAAATTATTATTCTGAAAAAGGATCCATAGGTTTCACCAGATTACTAAAGGGGTCTGTTACTCACTCAAAATAAGGGTAAGAACCATTGTTCTAAGAGGCTAGTTGTCAGACTGGCCACAGGATTGTAAACTGGTCAGTTACAACCCTAGAACAGGGTTTCCTGAGTTATAGAGGGGCTGCTGTCCATATTGGTACTCATAGAGATGAAAGCAGAAATACAATTTAAATACAAAAATATGGTTAACCCTTCCACATCATGACTTTCCCCATTGAGGTTTCAATATATCACAGGTCAGCATAAGAAATTAAATGTAAATCTGGGGGGGGGGGCAGTTTGTATAACCTTCAGATGACATGGGAAGGCCAGCAGATGACACAGAAAAAGTTTAGAAATTTAGAAATGCATAAAATCCACAAATAGTGTTATATAATATCAACATATTTTATCTTTTAATAACATAATAATTCAGACTTCTTCTCTGTTACGAAGGGTGGGCCAAAGAATTTTATTCAGATTTTCCAAATTGTGGGAAGACGTGTCCCTAAACCCTGAGTTGTGGAAGGAATGACTGTAGTTGAAATATGGCTGCTGGACAGCCGGCTTTAAAACAGGCATTTGAAATGGCAGGTAGCAGGGTAGTTTGAGAGAATGGTAATTTCTTACAGTCAGTTTTAGACTCCACTGCCTGGAGTAGAGAATCAGGAGCTTAGTCTGAGGAATATAAAGGCAGCTGCTGAAATATTAAAATAATGACAGCACCATCCCCTAAGATCATTTTGAAGGGAAAGGAAATGATTAGTCCTGGTGAGTTCTTTGGTAGAAGAGTGCTTCAACTTCATTTATGGTGGGTTGTTTTTTTTTTTTTTGACAAAGTGCTACAGGCATGCCTAGTCCTATGGTGGATATAGATGTATAATACTAAGTCTTCCCACTCCCACCCCAAAAAGCAGGAAACCCATTTATGTGCCCTATGCTAGTTCCAGCTAGTTGGCCTGTTAGATTGTAAACTCCTCGAGGGCAGGGGCTGTCTTTTGCCTTTCTTTTTTTCCCCAGTACTCAAGCACAGTGCCAGCCACATAGTAGGTGATTAATAAATGTTCAGTGATTGATTGAGATGGTATACAGGACTCTAGTCAATCAACAAGTTATTTATTAAGCACCTTTCTATATACCAGGCACTATGCTTGGTATATAAGTGAAAAAGAATGAAAAAATCCAGACTTGCGCTTTCTAATAAAGGAGATGAATCCATAAAGAAATATAGGCAGCATAAATCGAAAGTTTACACACACACACACACACACACACACACACACACACACACACACACACACACACACACACACACACCCCTTAAATGCCAGGTAGTCTGAGGATCTCAATCTCAGCTCTATGTCTCCATTTTGAGGGATGGGCTTTTGCTTCAGAACCTTAGGAAGTCAGCAAGCCACTTAATCTGGAGTCAGAGGACTCAGGTTTGAATCCTAGGTCTGTCCACTCATTACCTGGATAATGACCCTATGACCTGGCCAGGTCACTTAGCCTCTGGAGGTCTCAAGATTCTCATTCCTCAAATGAGGAGGGCTGGCCTAGGTGATTCAGAAAGCCTCTTCTGGTTCTGAACCCTATGGTCTTGAGTGTGCACACTTAACTCTCCACTGAATGCCTCCTTGGGGGTGATCATGAGTTCTCCAAGGCCACATCTCTAAGAACACAAGCTCTGACAGGCCTACCGACCTAGAAAAGCTTTGAGCAGGGGTTCTAAGGGTCCTTTACGTTCTGTCAGTCTGTCTTTCTACACTCTAGAACATGTGTATACAAGCCAGTTTAAGAAGTAGGTTGGGTAGGACTCCCTAAGTTTCCAGGTCACTTAAACCCAATGGGTGCTTGTATTTCTATTAGAATGTAAATTTGTTGAGGATAGAGACCATTTTCCATTTTGTCTCTGCAAACCCAGTACCTAGCTCAATGTACAATTAAGTAGGCACTTAATAAGATGCTTGTTGGGCAGCTGGGGGTACTATAGTGCATAGAGTACTGGGCCCGGAATCAGGAAGACTCATCTTCCTGGGCTCTAATCTGGCATCATACACTCACTAGCTGTGTGACTCTGGGCAAGTCACTTAACCCTGTTTGCCTCATTTTCCTCATCTGTAAAATGAGCTGGAGAAGGAAATGGCAAACCACTCCAGTATCTGCCAAGAAAACCCCAAATGGGGTCACGAAGAGTCAGATATTACTGAAAAATTACTGAACGACAACAAAGGATGCGTTGGGCTGAATTCAGCTCTTCTCTCACTGCCCACCCACAAATGAACTGTCTCGAGTGGCACTTTCCCCTGGAGATAAAATGGCCCATATGCCCTATTTCTACAGAGGGAAGGAGTAATGAGTTTGTAAAACCCACTGTGACAGTATGGCATGTAACAGTTCTGCTTTGTGTTGTACAGTATAGATGGGGATAACAGGGTTGGGGCAGATCAGGGTACAAGAGCAGGGAGCCTGAAAGGAAGGACGACAATTTAGGTGGCTCTTACAATAGCCTAAGTGGCTCAGTGGATAGAGTGCTGGGCTTGGAGCCAGGAGGACTGGAGTTCAAATCTAGTATCAAACACTTATTGACTATATGACCTTGGGCAAGTCACTTAACCTGTGCCCCAGTTTCTTCAATTATAAAGAGGAGAATCAAAAAGTACTTATATCACAGGGTTATTTTGATGGCCAAAGGACTTAATATCTACAAAGTCCTTAGCACAGGGTCTGGTGCATAACAGGCACTCAATAAAGACCTTTCCCTTTTCTTCTCCTCTGGATATTAAGTATATATGATAGCCAGAGGATTTAGGCTTGGAAAGTACTTTAGAGACCATCTAGTCTACCCTATTCTCCATTTGATGGATGAGGAAACTAAGGCCCGTGGAGAAAACTGACTTGCCTAAGATCACAATTAATAATCATTATTATTTAATTATTAATCATCAAGTAAGCAGCTGAGGTAGAATTAGAACTTAGGTTCTCTGCCTCAAAATTCAGTGATGTTTCTACATTACCCACAAGGTACCAATAGACTTTTCATGAATAAGGAATGAGTAAACAAAAGAAGAAATGACTTGGATCTTATCCTGCCTCAGATACATACTAGCTGTGGGACTCTGAGCAAGACAGCTAGTCCTTCTGAGCCTCAGTTTCCTCGTCTGTACAATGGGGATAATAAAGGTGCCTACATCACAGAGTTGCTACAAGACCAAGTGAGATAATAAAGCACTCTGTAAGCATAAACAGTGACCACCATGATTATTATTATGACCGTTAATTGGTAAGGTCTCTTCTTTCCCCTTCCAGATCTCATCTGGGCTAAAAAATTGCAGAAATAAGACCCGCGACACCATTTCCTCCCAAGGAAAGGAGAGAAGGAAGCCCGCTGGGTCACATTTTCAGTTAACCTTCTTGTGCAAACACAGGGCTTGTGGGAATTGCTCTTTCACAGGAGCCCCCCGCCCCTTCACCATCAAGGTCCTGGCCGGTGTGGCCACAGTCACAGATCCCTAGAACATCAGACACGGAGACCTCTTAAACATAGAAGATCAGAGGTGGGCAGGGCTTTAAAGTTGACATAATTCACCCCTCCCCTTTTTAAACAGAGGAAGAACAAGCCTTGAGAATGGAAGTGATTTGTCCAAGGTGTGAACCAGTAGTCACCCCAAGATTAGAATCTAGGCCTTCTGACTCCCAGGTAACTAAAGTTACCCAGAATTAAGTAGCTCATTAAATAGCACGTAAGATACAGTGAACTGCATAAAGTTGTAAGTACTTTATAAACTATTTATCCCTTAAGTATTTATATAGAATATGAATATAGACATTTATACTTAATACAGGCTTGCTGAAAGAATGTTATTTAAAAAAATACCTGATACCTGGGGCTCCCTGCCCTCAGGGAACTTACCAGGCTGAATGGCTTTGCCCTGGGTAAAAGGACATGGTTTCAGGCCTTCCCTACGATTTAGGTCATCTCAGACTCTGCTCCCCAGGATAATTCAACAGTTAAATTCAATAAGCATTTATTAAGTGCCTCCTGGGTAATGGTGTTGCTGGTTTAAAGAGAAACAATAATCTTTGCCCTCAGGAAGCTTACATCCTACTGGGGATATAATATATCAACAGATAACTTCAGTAGGAGAAAATTTCATGGGAGAAGGCACTAGCAAATTGGGGGGCAGGAGAAGCTGCCCTGTAGACTGGGGCCTCTTTGCCTGCATCCAAGGAGGGTCTGTGGTTGGATTTAGGGGGGAGGGAAGGAGGGGTCTATGAATTTAGTTGTGAGAAAATCCATCTTTATACTCTTTTTTTTTTTTTGGATTTTTGGAGGGCTGTTGGGGTTAAGTAACTTGCCCAAGGTCACACAGCTAGGTTTTTGTTTGGGTGTGTTAAGTGGCTGAGGCCGGATCCGAACTCAGGTCCTTCTGACTTCAGGGCCAGTGCTCTACTCACTGTGCCACCTAGCCGCCCCAAAATCCATCTTTATTTTCATCAACCTTTGGTTTCCTTTGTAATCCTACTTATCTTGTACATTTTAAAATGTCATTCTGAGAAAGGGTCTATAGGCTTCACCAGCCATTCAAAGGGGTTTTTAGGTTTAAGGTTTAAAAGGTTTAATGATAAAAGATAGCACTTAAGCTTAAGGTGAGGAAGGAGTGTTTTCTAGGTGAGAGATGGAATGCCAGTTCAGAAGGCCAGTTTGGCTGCTATGTAGTAATTGTGGAGGGGAGAAATGGGAAAAATGCCTGGAAAGGTAAGCTGGAGGTTGTTTGTGAAATGGTTTTAAATGCCAAGGTGGAAGTTTTTTTGTTGCTGTTGTTTTTTAAATTTCATCTTAGCAGTAAGAGGGAGCCATTGAGGAGCTTTGAGCAGAGGAGGGACTTGGTCAGACCTGTGTTTTAGGAAGATCATTTTGGCAGCTGTTTGGCAAGGATGGATTGAAGCCAGGAGAAACCGGAGTCAGGGAGATCACTCCAGTGTCCTGGGGCTGTGGCAGACTCATGTTCTCAGGCTAGCCAAAGTGGGTTGGAGAACAGATGCGGGGCTGTGCTGAAACAGCTTCAGATGTGGTTGGCGAAGGGTGCACACAGCCAAAATGCTAGCACTAGGTGAATTAAATACTGTCATTAGAGGTACAAAGCCCAATTAAAATAGAGAGGAAAAACAACCTCCCCTCTCCCAAGGCCCAGCCCAGCCAGCTGTGCATCAGCCGCCCCAAGGTTACTTGTAGGCCCTCCCCCTTGGCCCTGGTTCCAGATCTGGACTCCTGCCTCCTTCCTCCCAACAGCCACCTGCCCTCTGCCTTCTCCCGCCATGAGAAAGTCAATATTGACGCCGACCATCTCCTTCCTCCTGCCCTCTGCCTCCCACTTTCATGTGTGGCAGGGGTGGGGGAGGGAGATGAAGTGGGGTGTGGGAATCAGCTACTGAATTTTCTACTCAAGTTGCTATGAGAGGAGATGAGAAATAGACTCCGTGACCCCAAACTGAAGTTCCCAGCTGCATTTCATTACCCGATTTCTCTAGGAAGCCCTTCGAGAGAATTCGACTCAGTAAGATATCACCTGTTAACAGCAGCCGCCTGGGCCCTCCTGCCTTCTGCACAAAAAGGGTTGTGGCTTCCTCTCTGCAGGCCACAGGGTAGGGCTGGGGGTGGGGGCGTGGTGCAGGGAGAAGGCCTTAGACAGCCTTCCTGAAGTCTCCCCAGCCATTTCAATGAATGCACAAATAGCAAGGCAGCCCAACGGGAAGAGGGAGAGATGGGGGATGAAATGGCAGACAGCTGCATTTTGGCCATCGGGAGCCTGAGTTCAAATCCCAGCTTTGCCACTTGCTACCTGTGTGACCCTGGGCAGATGCTGAATAAATATTGACCGTCTCCTGCGTGCCAGGGACTGTGCTGTGTCTTGGAGATAAACATTCAAAAGGGAAAAAGGATTCTGCCCTCAACACTCTGCAATAGACCGAATTTAGACAGTTCTTGCCCTCGCTTCTACTGAGAGATGCTCTCTGGGCCTTAGTTGCTTCCCCTGTAAAATGGGGGGGGGTCGGCCTTTATGACCTTCAAGACCCTTTCCTGCCTTAGAATCTATGCTCCAGTAATGGCTGGGTTTGAAGTCAGAAGTTCTGAGTTTATATTCTCTCTTGCTACCTGTGTGATGGTCAGCAAGTTACCTAGGCTCCAGTTTCTCCCTCTAAAATATACATTAGACTAGATGATTCCTTCTTCTGAGGACCCTTCAGCTAGGTGGTGCAGTGTATAGAATGCAGGCCCTGGAGTCGGGAGGACCTGTGTTCAAATCCAGCCATTGGCACTTACTAGCTGAGTGACCCTGGGCAAGTCACTTTACCCTGTTTGCCTCAGTGTCCTCATTTACAAAATGAGCTGGAGAAGGGAATGGCAAACCACTCCAGTATCTTTGCCAAGAAAGCCCTAAATGGGGTCACAGAGAGTCAGACCTAATAGAACAACAGCAATAAAACCTTCTCTAAATCCACTATCCTTTTCTTCACCCCCCCCCCCCCTTTGCTCATCTATAAAATGAAAGGGCTGGCCTCAAGGATCTCCAAGCCTAGGATGGTTTTTCCAGCCTAGGACAATTCTCTGACCACAGGGATAGCTTTCCTCCATGAGAGAGAGGAGACAGAGCAGGGTTCTTTCCCTCATCACGCAGCTTTCAAATGCCACCACCGGATATTTGTCGGCCGGTTATTTAAAGGGCAGTGGGGGATTGCTGGAGAATCTAGTTAGACAATTATCATTTAGCCCATGATATTTGCAAAGAGCCTTATCAGTCTTCTACTTCATTATTTCTAGCAGCCACCCCATGAGCCGGGTCAGCCCTATTACCTCCGTTTTATAAAGGAGGATGTGGAGGGCTGGAGGGGTAAAGTAATTAGCCAGGCGGCATCTAGACAAAGGCCAGGAAAAACTCAGGATTAGAACTAGGCCCCTTATTGACAGTTAATCGGACTATCTCTTCTCCCAGCTGGCTCTCTGATCCTTTTTCTGTGGCAGAGTCACAGAAATGCAGGTGTTTGGGATTCATCACCAAAGTGAACAATCTCTTCACTTTATCCATGAGATAATCCAAAGGGAAAGGCCTTGTCCAAGGCTGCTGAGCTGAGCAGGGTAAGCAGGAGACACAGAAAGCATTTGTTAAACCCTTAATATGTGCCAGACACTGTGCTAACTGCTGGACATATAAACTCAAACAAACAAGACAGTGCCTGCCCTCAATGAGCTTACCTTCTAATGAGGGAAGGGTACTGGAGATCTGAGGTGGGAGGGGAGAAGAGGAGGCATACAGTGTGGTAGGCTAAGAATAAAAGCTGAGAGTGGGGAGAAGGATAGAAGTCACTGATGAGGAGAAGAGGGCCCCAGAGCATCAGAGAACCCTCCCTCTGAGGGTGATGGCTACTTGAGCAGTTTAATATTTGTCTGTCACTGTTCTACCTTTAATAAGGTCAACGTGGGGATTTGGAGTCAGATACACTGAGTTCAAATCCTGGCCGTACTACTCCTCACCCATCTTACTGTGGGTAAATCATTCACCTGCACGGGCCTCAGTTTACCTCTTCTGTAAAATGAAGGGATTGTGCCAAATGATCTCTAAAGTCCCTTTCAACTCTAAATTCTGTGAACTGGCTGTGACCTTGGGGAATTTCTCTCTTGCATTCTCTGTGTCTCAGTTTCCCTCTCTGTGAAATGATGGGGCTGGGCTCAGTGATCTCTTTGGTCTCTCCCAGTTCTGAAATGCTCAGCTGCTGGGTTACAAAGTTACTCAGTATATTGAGGGAGCAGGGTTCCTTGGGGGTCAAGCACTGGCTAAGAGCTAGCTTACCATTGGTGCCCTTTCTTTCTGCTCAGTGGGAATAGAGGAGTCAGCCTAGAACCCCCACACTGCCCCTTCCCTAACCCTTCCAGCTCAGGTCTCTCAAGGGACTGAAGTCCGTAGGATTCCCAGCAGCCAGAAGAGAGCTGAGCTCAGTAAATGGCCCAGGCCCAGAGCTCCTTTCTGGAAGCCAGGGTGTGGTGGCATCTGCAGTGTCAGGTCCCAGCGGCCAGGACCTGCATCTCAGTCTCCTATCCCAGCTAAAAATAAAGAGAAACCAGGAAAGGGCAGATTCTCCAGCTGAACTCTGTGCCTTGGGTGCACTTGACATTTGTCTTAGGAACTGGGAAGAAATGTGATTCCAGAAACAGATTGTGTAGGAGAGGTTGGAGAAGGGGTAGGGGGAGAGAGAGAGAGAGAGACAGAGACAGAGAGAGAGAGAGAGAGAGAGAGAGAGAGACAGAGAGAGACAGAGACAGAGACAGAGACAGAGAGACAGAGAGACAGAGACAGAGAGAGACAGAGAGAGACACACAGAGAGAGAGAGAGAGAGAGAGAGAGAGACAGAGAGACAGAGAGAGACAGAGAGAGAGAGAGACAGAGAGAACATGGTGAGAAAGGATTAATGAGTAGGAGAGAGAAATAAAGGGACCCTGGGGAGGCAATGTGGGCATAGAGTAAAAAGAGATCTGGATTTAGGGTCAAAAGATCTAGGTTTACACCTAAGCTCTGAAATTCATTAGGCTGAGTGACTTCAGGCAGGGCACTTCCTCTCGACAGACCTCAGTTTCCTCCTCTGTAAGATGCAGGGATTTGTCTTAGCTTATGTCTAAGCCCCTCCCAGCTCCAAATCCTCTAATCGTCTAAAGCAAGCCAGACATGTCTCCCCTTCTCCTCCTCTCAGAAGGAAGGCCCAGCTGGCTTCCAACAGCCGCCTGCACCACCCAGCCTCCCCCACAAGCAGAAATCACTGATGGGGCCAGACAAGCGGAATGAAAGGGGCAGAGGGCACAGAGACCAGGCCCGGCTTTCTTTTCTTTCTTTCTCTCTTTTTTTTTAAAGGCAAGGGAGGATTTCTACAGAGGGCCCAGGCTTGCAAGGGGAGCAGAAGTCTGTTGTTAACGCTGTGCCAAACCCAAAGTGGCTGTTCCTTAACTGCAATCCAATAAAAGTGCTACTTGTCTATTTATCATCCTCGGGGCTTTTTATCACAGTGCAGATGGCTGCTACCTTTGGAAGGCACAGCAGCGCCCTGGCACCAGCGCCTCCGCCGTGCAGAAGCTGAGCTCAACAGAATCTGTGCCTGCACCTGTGAGGAGCCGGCGGGGCTGGCTGCCTGATCTCATTGGGAGAGAGCGGGCGGGCGGGCGAGGGGGAGGCAGGCACCGAGGACAGCTACCTGCTAAGGCCCCATTCAAGGGGAGCAGCTACGGGAGGGCGGGGGCGGAGAACGGGTTGGGCAGCTTGCAGTTGGGAGCTTGAGCGGGCTTTCTCTCTCTCCTCCCTCCCTTCTTTCCCCCCTCCTCATCTCTCTCTCTCTCTCTCTCTCTCTCTCTCTCTCTCTCCTCCCCACCTCTCCTCTTTCCCTCCCCCCCCTTCCCCCTTCCCACTTCAGCTTCTCTTAGTTTACAGAGCTAGGGATGATGAAACAGGTAGGAGCTAGCCCTCTTCCTCTCCCCACTTCCCTCCCCCTCTGCTATGTCAGCCGGCCTTGGATCACAGCACCTGGTGTCAGGCCTGTAATTACCCCCACGTGCCTCTGAGGAAAGAAACAAACAAAGCAAAACAAAACAAAAAAATAAAAATAAAAATAGCAAAGTACCCCGTCAAAGGCGAGAGGGGAGAAAGGGAGGGAGGAGGAGGAGAATTGAAAAAGGGAGGGGAAGAGGAGGGGGGAGAGAAAGAGAGGAAAGAAGGAGGGAGAAGTGAAGAGAAAGAGAAGGAAGGAAGGGAGGAGAAAGAGGAGAAAAAAGGAGGGAAGAAGGAAGAGAAGAGAGACAGAGAGAGGGAGAGAGAGAGAGGGAAAAAGAGAGGGAGAGAGAAATTGGAGGAGGAGGAGGAGGAAAGGGGGAGGAAGGAGGGGAGAAAGAGGAGAAAAAGGAGGGAAGAAGGAAGAGAAGAGAGAGGAGAGAGAGAGAGAGAGAGAGAGAGAGAGAGAGAGAGAGAGAGAGAGAAATTGGAGGAGGAGGAGGAGGAGGAGGAAAGGGGGAGGAAGGAGGGGAGAAGGATGGAAAGCTAAGAATTGGGGGCAGCAGTGTTTTTGTGTTTCCCTCTCTTTGCCTGGTGAATCATTTCTAGTCGAGCTTTAATGGCACCTGCTAGGTCACAGAAGTCAGCGCTGGAAGTAGCCTTGGGGGGCAGCTTGGTGCAGTGGAAAGAACACTAGATTTCAAGTCGGGGACTTTTGAGAGCTTGGGCAAGCCTCTTCACTGTTCTAGGCTTCAGTTTCCCCAGCTGTAAAGTGCAGGGGTAGAGCTAGAAGTGATCCTCCTAGGAGCTAGTCCCTACCCACCCCCACCCCCCCAATCCTACAGAGGAGGAGATGAAGGCCCGAGGCCACTTAGGAACTGTCAGATGGGGCAATCTCATGGGAATTCACCATTATTTCCACCATTCCGCCCAGGAAGCCCTCCCTGATCCCCACAGTTACTTTGGGTACCACACCTGACTCCAGGGGGGTCTTGATTTCTCCATCTCTATGGAGTGAATGTTGGCTGCAGTGACTTCCAAGGAAATTAACTATTTTCCAAGGTCTCTTCTTGCTCTAAATCTGTGTTCCTGCTCTCAATCTATCATCCCATGGGGGGGCCCAAGATCATAGACCTGGCCCTGGAGGATGGTCAGCTGGTCAAAATGAGAAAACTGAGGCTTCCTGTCATTCAGTGGGTGCCCCAGGATCATGGGGGTGGCAGAGCTGGATAACTGAGGCCCCATAAGCAAGTTCCTCCCTTCATATAACCCTCTCAAACTTCACAAAGCCTTTGGCTTGCTACCTCTTTATGCCATGAAATAGCTTGCATTATTTCATAACCTGCTTTTGGTGGCATATCTGGATTTAGAAACAGGGGAGGTGGTTTCAGGTGCTGGCCTCAACACTTATTAACTGGGTGACCCTGGAGAAATCACTTAACATTTCTGAGTCTTGGTTTTGTCACCTGTAAAGTGATGCTACCTTTCTCCCAGGAGTGTTGGGAGCAAAGTACATGGTTAGTCCTCCATTATTATCAGAGAATCATGGAAAAGGTATTGTTTTTGGGTTCTGATCTTGATTTGGCCACTTATCTACTTGTGTGACCTTAGGCAGTCCTCTCTGGGCCTCAGTTTCCTTCTCTGTAAAACAAGGGTTGAAGTAGATGGGTCTTGGGTCTTCTCCCTGCATGCCAGGGGAAGTAAATTTGAACGGAGGAGGGAAAACTCCTTGGATCAATTAACCTTCCAGAAATGTGAGTCGTTGTGACACTTTAAGTGCCATGAAAGCAGAGACTCCTGTGATTTCTGTCAACCTTGTCTCTCTAAGCACAGGGCTGGACACACTGTAGAAGCTTAATAAATGTCTGTGGTTCTGTTGGCAGGGAGCAGTGCAGTGGCTTTTGGAGGGAGGGGTGTGGGGACGGGGAGAGATGCCCTCCATGAAGCAAAAGCCACACCAGGACAGAGAGAAATGTGGCCACGGCCAGGTCACTCAACACCCATGCCCAAACACTCCCAAGGACCAGGCGGTTTAAACCATAGCATTATTATTATTACAGTAATGTTTCTTGCACATTACATTCACATGGTTGCAGTGTTGAGACAGAAAGATAGAGGAACACAGCTAAAAGCTGGTTTGGTCACATTACTTGAGCTGAGTTATCTTACTTGATGTGTAGTTGAGGAGGCCCAGGACTTCTGAAACCAAGCCGTTGAGGAAAAAAATGGAGCCGTGGGGGGTGGCTAGGTGGTGTGGTAAATAGAGCACCTGCCCTGGAGTCAGGAGGAGCTGAGTGCAAATGTGGCCTCAGACACTTAACACTTACTAGCTGTGTGACCTTGGGCAAGTCACTTAACACTATTTGCCTCAGTTTCCTCTTTCATAAAATGATCCCGAGGAGGAAATGGCAGAGCACTCCATTATCTTTGGCAGGAAAATCCCAACTGGGGTCATGAAGAGTCAGATAACAGAGCAACAATACCTTAAAGAATGAACAATAGCTCCTTCAAATTCAGGTAGTTTGTTTTTGTTTTTTGGGTTTTTTTTTGGAGGGAGGAGGGCAGGGCAATCAGGGTTAAGTGATTTGCCCAAGGTCACATAGTTAGTGAGTGTTAAGTGTCTGAGGCTAGATTTGAACTCAGGTCCTCTTGACTCCAAGGCCGGTCCTCTACTCACTGAGCCACTAGCCACCCCTAAGTTACTTATTTCTCTGTGCCTCAGTTTCCTCATCTGCAAAATTTTGGGGATGGGGTAGAATGTGGCCTCCCAAATGGCTTCCTACCAGAGAAGAGCATGAAGGGACCTGATAAGGGAAAGCATAAGCATTTATACAATCAATCCCTATTATATACTGGCCACCGTGCTAAAGCATTTTAAAATTATTCTCATTTTGGGGTGGCTAGGTGGCACAGTGAACAGAGCACCAGCCCTGGAGTCAGGAGGACCTGAGTTCAAATCCAGCCTCAGACACTTAACACTTACTAGCCGTGTGACCTTGGGCAAGTCACTTAACCACAATTGCCCTGCCCTCCCCCCTACAAAAAGCAAAAATAAAATAAAATTAAATAAAAATTATTCTCATTTTATCCTCACAACAACCCAGGAGGCAGGTGCTTTTATTATCCTCTTTCTCCAGTTGAGGAAACTGAAGCAAACCAAAGTTAAGTGACTCGCCCAAGGTTACACAGTAATGGTTTAAGGCTGGATTTGAACTAGGGTCTTAGTGTGTGTATATCTGTCTATATGTGTGTCTGTCTGGGTATAAGAGCTTCTCTATCCAATATGCTTCCCCCTACAGTACAAAAATAACAATGCAATAGGTCTCATATTTCACATACTGCTACCCAGGCAGCATCTAGCAAAGCCACCCACAGATGATAAGAAGGGGCAGATTCCCTATTTTGCAAATGCAAGGGAATAGGGTTCATGCCCAAGAAGAGAACCACAAGACCCTCTTCTGAATACAGCAAACTGGCCATTACAAAACCTTGACATGTAAGAGGAAGGGTTACTAGGGTATCTCATGTTGAAAGGGTACCAGGATTGATGGAGGGAAATTGGTTATTGGGATGTCAGGTCAGGGCAGCCAGCAAAGGAAGGAGGAAAAGCATAGAATGTCAGGGCTTGGAGGGAACCTTCCTACATAGTGTTAGAATGTGGACTGTCCAAGGGGTCTAGAGGCAAGCCAGGGTCAGCTCCTACTTCCTAGGGAGAGCCGGTTGTTAAATTTTCAGTGCGAGCACATATACTTTGCAGACTACAATCAGGGGTTGATTTATTGTTCCATTGGTTATTAGCCCAGAGGTATCAAACTCATACAGAAAGGGATAGGCACTAAACTGTACATAAGGATCCCTTTGTATTGCATATTGACTTAGAAAACCACACAGGCTTAAATATTTCTTACTATTATATCAACACATTAAAATCAGACAAGAACTACATTTTAATCTTGTTTGGGGTGCACTCAGGAATGTTGTGGGCCAGATGCTGTTTGTATAGGCACCTCTCTGTCAAGACTTAAAAAAGTGATGGAGAGTGTTAATAACACAGATTAAATGTTAAAGCTGTGCCCTGTGTTTTCAGAGGGCTGGTTGTTAAATATTTACCAGCACATCCTGGAGGTGCCTTAGAATGCAAGACTGTTCCAGCTGGAGGGCTCTTTAGTAGAGGAGAGACAGAAAGCAGCCTTAGATTTGGAATCTGTTACAGGTCAGGATACCGGTGGCATTTGGGAGGCCAGGTGTAAGCTAACACCCTACCATAGCATCAGGTGGGACAATTTATGAATCAGGAAGTTGTGTGGATAGAGTTAGAGGGCCAGGGGTCTGAGTCCTGTCCCTATCTGCTTGACCAGGGTCAAATCCACCCACATCTCTAGGTTTCAGTTTCCTCATTTTTGAAATGAGGGGGTTGGATGACTGATCTCAAAGGGCCCTTCCAGCCTGAAATCTATGATTTCAAGTACACTGATAATCACCTCCTCCTAACCTCAATAAGCTTCAGTTTTTTCATCTGCAAAATAAGCATTAATAATGGTTGCACTTCCTACTTGATGGGGAAGTTGTTGGGGAAAGATTTTGTGAACCTTAAAAAAACCAACAAATTCTTAATAATAACTCCAGAGCAGGCTCTTAAAAACCTTAAAAAAAAATTCATTTGGAGAGTCCAGGGAACACAGTGGGGAGGACTGTGGGCTTTTGCAGTGGTCCTGACTTTTCTTCTTTTTAGGGGGGAAGGGAATTTTATTTTATTTTTATGATTAACAGACATTTATTTTCTCTCCCTCCCACATTACCCTCAATTGAGTAATAATAAAAAGATCTTCATAACAAATATGTATAGTCAAGAAAACAAATTCCTACATTGGGGACGTGGCTTTTCAATGCACAATGGTGTATGGTGGTGTTGGGTGGGCCACACACAAATGGACCTTGGAAGTTGGGACCAGGAGGACTCATCAGGGGCTCCTTTCCCAGCTGCCTCCCCTGGCAGAGGTCTAGAATTTACAGAGTATATAAGCAGCAGTGGTATGTGTGTATGAGTGTGTGTGTGTGTGTGTGTGAGAGAGAGAGAGAGAGAGACAGAGAGACAGAGAGAGACACAGAGACACAGAGACACAGAGAGACAGAGACAGAGAGAGAGAGAGCCCCCTCCACTCCCACCCCCCCAGCTCTCTTCAGAACAAAGTACACCCTCTATCTCTGCAAACCCACCACCATCTGTCTCTGGGCCTGGCCGAACCCAGCCAGAAAGGCAGCCTCTGTCATTGGAGACAGTGGGAAGTTGGGAAGGTCTCCCTCCCTCCCTGTCTCCCTCCCCAGTCTCTGCCAGCCAGATGGCAGAAGGGAAGGGCTCATTGGGCTGGACTAAATGAATGCCCTTCCGCCAAGCTTGTCACCCCAGCTCTAACTCTCCCTGACCTCCCTCCTGTGGGCCACATTACTTAGCCACCCAGCCAAACCAAATGGCTTTTCCTGGGTAATTGTGCAGGACACCAACAATGCCTTTTTATGATGTTTGAACCCCTCTGACCCTTTGCAACCCTCCTGTCCTGGGGCCTGGACCTCCAGCGGCCCTTTTCACCCCAAGCTCCCTCCTGCCCCACCTCAAAGGAGCAATAAATCACAGGGCACATGACAGAAAAAGGCTGAAACTAAAGAGGGGGGCAGTGATGGGGAGGGGAGAAGCCACCCATTAATCTGTCTGGCAGATAGAAACAGAGAGAGAGGGAGGGAGGGAGGAGGGAGAGGGAGAGAGAGAGAGAGACAGACAGACAGACAGACAGAGAGAGACAGAGAGACAGAGACAGAAAGAGAAAGAGACAGAGACAGAGAGAGAGATGGAGAGGGAAGGAGGGAGAGACATAAAGAAGAGAGAAGGAGGGAGGAAGAGAGAGAGAGTAAAGGGAATCTCCCCTGTGTTATCTAGCAGACTGGTTTTGTGGGGAGAGAAAAGAAATTAAGGGTCAAATTTTCTTTCCTTTTTGGAGAATCTCTAGTGGGTAACTTCTGCTGGAGAGTCTCCCTGTTTTCAGTTTCCAGATACTTTGGGCCGTCCAGGGCCTTCCCAGGCTGAGAAAGCCCAACTCAGGAGAGAACCCCAGAGTTTCCAAGTTGAAAGAGAGCTCAGAAGTCATGGAGCCCAGCCTGTACCTGTTGGTTTTGGAGTCTGAGGAAGCAAGCTCTGACACTTAACTACCTGCGTGGCTCTGAGCACAGCATTTCCACTGTGTGGGCCTGTTTTCTCATCTGGTCTTGAAGGCTGCTTTGAAGTTCTAGATCAAGAGTTCTTCATAATTTTGTGTATGTGTGTATGTTATGGAGCCCTTTGGCAATAGTCAAAGTGAGCCTATGGACCACTTCTAGGAACCATGTTAATAAATGAAGAACATAAAGTACATAGGCTTACAAAAGGAACCAATTACATTGAAATCTCTCTCTCTCTCTCTCTCTCTCTCTCTCTCTCTCTCTCTCTCTCTCTCTCTCTCTCTTTCTCTCTCTCCCTGTCTCTCTCTCCCCCTCTGTCTCTCTGTTTCTTTCTATCTCTGTCTCTTTTGGTCTCTCTCTCTCTCTCTCTCTCTCTCTCTCTCTCTCTCTCTCTCTCTCTCTACCTCTGTCTCTCTCTGTCTCTCTGTCTCTGTCTCTCTCTTCCCCCAAATTCACAGATCCCAGTTCTAAATTCTATGCCCTAAAGGATCTGGTTTGTTGAAAGGTCAGTCAGTCAACAGGTATTATTAAGGACTTACTATGTGCCAGCTGGGTGCAGTGCATAGAGCAGTGGACTTAATGAGAAACACTCATCCTTGAATTTAAACCCAACCTCAGACATTTATTAGCTGTGTGACCTTGGACAATCACTTAACCTTGCTTCCTCAGTTTCCTCATCTGTCAAATGAGCTGGAGAAGCAAATGGCAAACCAATTCAGTAATCTCTCGAGAAATCCCCTGGAGAGTCAGACATGATTGAAACAACATGTGCCAGATACTGTGCTAAGAACTTTGCAATTATTATCTCATTTGATCCTCAGGACAATCTGGGAGAGAAGTATTATTACTTCCCCATTTACAGACGAGGAACCTGGGACAGACAGAGGGTAAATGATAGCCAGGGTCACACAGCCAGCAAGAATCTGGGGTGGGATCCATCTCCCGCACACCCAGCTGCCTAATAATACTGGCCTTACCTTCCAAAGGAACATAAAGACCAAATGAGATACTGGATGTGAAAATGCTTTGAAACATATGTACTGGCAGGGACAATTTTCATGGGAAAGAGTTGCTGGGATAGACTAATTGGAAGGCTGGCCTTGGAGTTAGGAAACCCAGTATCTGACATACATTGACTGTATATCCTAGACAAGTGATAAACTCTCTGTACCAGGAAACTCTCTAAGACTGAGTTACAGACAACTTAACATTTTACATCAGTGGAGGGGTTCCCACACGGGGTTCCCCCTTCCCAAAATGAACAGTCATGGGACATGGGGTCCACATCCATTATCTCATCTGGACACAGAAAACCTGTTTGGGAAAAGCTCAGAGCCCCTAACCTGAATGGATTTTGCCTGGTCCTTTGGCTTGGCCAGGTGAGAAGATGTATGGATCAGGCCACTGGTAATATTCCCCTGAAAAATGTTCACTGCCTCCCAGTCCTAAGAAAGTGTGAGAATTTCCTAGGGAAATTCTGGGTTTCTGAGGGGACTGGTCCTGTCCAAGACCTGTCTCTGCACCTTTGGCAGAGAGCGGCTTCTCTCTGGAGAAGCTCTAGAGGCTCAACTGTCACAGCTGCTTCTGGGGCCTTTTGATCTAGAATATCCAAACTTGGGATCCTTAGAAGGAGGCGCTCTGGGGAGGGGAGAGAGGGAGGAGTACTGGTTGACCTTATCGATGGCTTGGTGGGACTGGTAGTGATGGTCCCTGTCGATTCATGTATTCTGTGTTCTGAGTCACCGCTTAAGAGACCCAGAGGGAGCATTAGAAGGATTAGACCCTTCCGAGAAGGACATAGACACACCCCCAAAGGGCCTCTGACTTCATTGGACCACAGTATTATGTCTGTGGGTTGGTTTAGGGCAAGTGGAAAGGTTTGGCCATGGGTGGTGATGGTAACTATGGGGAAATAAATGTGGACCATTTAGCTTGTGGTTGTCTGCTCTGTCATTGGAACCCCACCCCTGGAGACTGTCTCTGATGATGCTAATAGAGGCACAGAATCATAAAACTGCAAGACCATAGAATGTTGAAGCTGAAAGGGCCTCTCAGAACAGGAAATGAGGACCTCAGAGCATAGAATCTCAAGGTTCTGAAGGACCTCAGACCAAGGGTTATCAGAACTGGCAAAGGGGCTTAGACGCAGGGTTCACATCTTGGCTGCTGCATGAATAAAACTGTAACCTTGGCAAGTCCCTACTTCTGGACCTCAGTTTCCTTATTTACAAAAATGAGGTAGACTACTTGGCATCTAAGAACCTTACTAAGTCTACAACATGGCCTGTAGAAATGTTGGGCAGCTGCAGCAGCACTGGACTTGGAGTCAGGAAGACTCATCGTCACAGTTCAAATCTGGCCTCAGACATTTACTACCTGTGTGACCTGGGCAAGTCACTTCACCTGTTTGCCTCACTTTCCTTATCTATCACATGAACTGAGAAGGAAATGGCAGACTGCTCCCATATCTTTGCCAAGAAAAACCCCAAATAGGGTCATGAAGAGTTAGACATAACTGAAAAATGACTTAACAGCAGCTTAAGGAAGGAATCTTGGCCCTGGAGTCAGAGGACCTGAGAGTTTGAATCTTGACCTTTTTCACCTCCAACGGCGAACTTGTTGCTCTAACAATCTGTGGTTGACCTGAAATTACTGGGTTTATCTCGGGTCCCCAGCCAGGGACGGAGCATTAACCCATGTGCACACACAGGGCCTCTGACCCTTTCTTCTACACAAGACTGCCAGCTAGCTTGTCTGTCTTGCTTTTGTATACTAGTAATCCTTGTCTGCTTTCACTCATTATAACCATCCCTACCCCTCCCCAAAGCTTCCTAGACTGCCCCTTCCTGCACTACAGGCATATAGCTCCTCCCTCAGACCTGGATCTGGCTGAGCCGGGTGGGAATATCAGGGGGCCTTGATAGTCATCACCATCTCTTTATCTTCCTGGCACAGTTACCATAAGGGCAGGCTGGCTGCCCAGCAGAAAAGACCTTGGTCGGCGTCCAGAAGGTTTTTATCCCCCACCAAATTCCATCCCAGAAAGAGACTCTAATATTTACATATTAAAAGAGATTCTTTTCTCTTCCCTGTCTCCCTCCTCTCTCCTCCTCTAGGCATTTCCTCTAGAGACTTTAATTGTTCCGCATGATCAAGGAGGCCTCCCTGACCCCAGACCCTCCTCATCAAACTCTGGCAGAGGGGCAAACACTGGGATGGGAAGGCAGCCGCTCCACTGAATAATCAGATGGTGACTGGGGAGGGTGTGTGTGTGTGTGTAAAGCTGCTGAGGAGGGGAGAAGGGAAAGGCAAAATTTACTTCTCCCCCTCCCAAAATTCATTAATGGGGAATTTTTGAGGTGTGGTAATATGTGAACTCAGCTGGACTGCACCCCAGAGCCATCTGTTTGGAGGCCAAGAGTCACCCAGATTTCTCTGGGCTTCAGCTGCACTGACCTCATCATTAACTAACACCCCCAGCTCTTAAAAAAAAAAAAAAGCAGATGTGTTCCCTCAATAAGCAAAATGTTTTCTATCAGCTTTCCCCAGCCTCTGGTCTTCCTCCCCCAACCCATATAAGTCTCCTCTCGTCCCCCTTTTTCTTCCTTCCTCAACTATTCTTCCTGCTCATCAGGTTTTGGGGTTAGTGTGTGTATGTTTGTGTGTGTGTGTGTGTGTGTGTGTGTGTGTGTGTGTGTGTGTGTGTGTGTGTATGTGTGTGTGTGTGTGTATCTTGGGGTGGGGAAGGGGCTTGGGTGTCAGGAATGGGAGCCAGCTGTATCTCTAGCCTGAAGCTTTAAAAAAAAATTTCTGATGAGCACAAAAAACTAGCGCCTGGATCCTGATACTCTTAAGTCATTTCCAGAGTGAAACTGTGCTAGTTCTGGCCAGGCTCTCTAAGTCATCTGGTTAATAATAACCTTATTACTTAATTATTTATTACTAATTACTTAATAATTTCCTTATTACTCTGGCTTTAAAGTTGGCAAAGCACTGTCCTCACAAAGGTCCTGTGAGGTAGGGGGGGTAACAGATATCACCCCCACTTTGCAGATAAGGAAACTGAGGCACAGACTGATTGGAGAACAGAGTCTTAGAGGATTCTAATAGAAAGGGTCAAGGAGTGGGTTTCTGTGTGCTTCCGTGTGATCCAAGGTAAGACATCTAACCTCTCTGTGCCTCAGTTTCTCCATCTGTAAAATCAAAGACTGAATTAAATGATCTCAAAGATCGTTCCTAGTCCTAAATCCTCTATTTTGTGTTTTTAGATAATTTATTTTAGCCCTCTCCTTTCTTAAAGGAGGAAATTTAGACCCATAAAAGGAGATGACTTGTCCCTCCTAGGCCAGACCATGTAGTTAGAGAGCAGGGCTAGGATGTCTTGACTCCCAAGACCAATCCCAAGGTTTGTGTCTGAGTCATAAAACTAGACAAAGCCCAAGCAATTGAGCTGGTTTGGGACCCCTTAATCTGAGCTAGCCTTAGTGTGATTTCAGGAAGGGCCCACCCCTGCCAACCAAAATACTATGCCTACCTTGTAGCAAATGCCCCAAATCCATTTCCTGGGGGTAAAAAGTCTTTTTCCTAAGAAAGTTAGTGCTAAAAATGCAAATTCCCCTAGGAGAGGGAACAGATTGACATTTACACTGAAGCAAAGATATAACTAGGGTTGGGCCAGAGGAACTTTGCCTCAGGACAGAAAATTTAGAAGGCATCACCAGGATGGTCTTCCACCTCTGCCAAGCTGGATGACCACAGACTTCCCTTAGACTGTACCTCGTCCCCTGCCTGCTCCACCGTTGTTTGAGGGTATGCTTTTTTTTTTTTTTTTGATAGTATGCTTTCTTTACAGTCAGGGCTGTTTTCTTCACCCCACACCTGAAACTCCATGGTGTCCTAGGCAAGTTCCAGTTTCCATCCATCTCAGCCCTCCAACTTATTTTATGGACAAAACAAGCCATGGATTCACGGAATCATCACTGAACCTAGGAGGTGGGCCATCTACTCCAACAGATGGCAAGACCACGATTCAGAGAGGGAAGTGGCTTGCCCATGGTGAGGCACAAAGTTCAGTTTGAATCCAGGCTTGCTGCCTCCAGCTCCAATACTGTCAATAATTCAGATCCTTTTTGGACTTTGGGGAAAGAGTGAGCTCTAGGTTTGAAATGGTGAGGGGTGCAGGAAGAACTGCACAGGAAGAGAGAGCTTCCTAAGGAAGTTCCATCTCTCCTCATTCCCCACTGCCCAGGCCTGGAAGCCCCCAGCTCCCCAGTTCTTCTCCCCACCCACTCACCTCATTGTCTCCCCTCCACACTCTACCCCTTGGGGCCAGGAATCCAGGCCTAGAGCCAGGATCATGCATTCCAAGCCAGAGAAGGCAAAGGACACTCAGCTGAGTCTCTCTCAATCTCTCTCTCTCTCTCTATCTCTCTCTCTCTCTCCCTCTCTCCCTCTTTTTCTCTTTTCCTGGGTGCCCTTCAGAATTTCCTTCAGCAGCCTGAGCCAGTAGAATTTAGATAGCTTAATGAGACTTCTCGGCAGCCAAGCAGAGTTAATTCCCAGAAAATGAAGGGTCTGATCCCCTCCTCTCCTGCACACAGGAGCATACAGACCTCTGATCCTGAAGGCCCTCTTCTCCGCTATCCCCCTACCTTCCTGCCCCTCATTCCCACACCTACATCCCCCCAAATCCTCTCTATCCAATTTCATAATAACCCTTTGTATTTCTCTGGGGTTCACGATCTATAATCATTTTCACCTGCAGTTATCTCACTGACCCATCACAGCAGCCTTAGTCTAAGATCGTAGGTATCTACTCCCCATTCCTACAGAAGAGGTGCCAGTCTCAGAGCCAGGACCTGTTTTGCCAGTAGCTGAGTTGGGAACACAGCCCAGAGCTCTGAAGCCCCACTGGTTCCCTCCATGTCCAGTGCTCTTTTACTCACATGTGTGAAAACTTACACATGCAGAATCCCAGAATGCCAGGGCTGGAAGGACCCTTGGATTGGGGTCTGACAAAACTGAGAGAAGGAAAGTCAGTCATTGGAGTTCCCAGAGCTAACAAGTGGTAGACCTGGCACCAGAACTGCCCTTTGCCTTTCAACTGCAGGTTCACACACACACTGGAGTGTTCTGTTTATAGACATTAATGAGAGGACAGTGATGCATAATGACAAGGCAGCTGGGGTAGCTCCAGAAGACCTGAATTCAAATCCTCAGACCCATATTAACTGTGTGGCCCTCTTACTTAACCGCTGTCTGCCTCAGTTTCCTCAACTGTAAAATTGGGCTGTCATGGGGAATCAAAAGAGATAATAATTTTAAAGGGCTTTAAAGTGTCTGGCACATAGAAGGTATTATATAGATGTTAGCTATTTTATGATTATTATAATTATTGCTATTATTGTTATTGGTTTCTTCTATCTCTAAACTTGTGATCTTATGACCAATGCACAGTAAGGGAGAGAGAGGAGAGAAAGGACATTTGTGCTTTTGGAGTTTTAAACCTCTTCTGGGCTTGCCTTTCTCTTGATTTTATTCCCTACACAAAATCTTACCATCACTACCACCCCCAACACTGTGCAGCATTATTTCCCATAGGCAGCCAAAATTCAAAGAGGAACCTTCCCAGCCTTCCCAGAACTCCCCACCCTGTCTCTGCTCCTTGTATTGAAGCCAGATCTCTGCCAAAGCCCAGGCCGACACTCCTTTAAAAGGTGTGATGTGAAGGCCTGCAGTTGTCTTTTCTTAGGGACAGGGGAGACTAGATTGCTGGAACTCCCCCTCCAGAATTACTCTGGCCCCTGTCTTCCCCTCCTCCACCCCCAAAAGCAGGCAGGCCTGGGAGAGAACGTCATCTCTAGAACTAACTTCTTAAACACTTCTCAGCCTGCAAACCAAACCCCATATCTCACTCCTGCTCTCTCCCACAGGCTTTTCCCCTCAGCCTCCTCTCCTTTCTAACAGACCACAATGATCAATCTATAGAAGAAAGAGAAGACCCTCTTACCCTCCCCAAAAAGGCCAGAGAAAAAAGTAAGGACTGGAAAGCTAGTCTGGGGAGTCACTGAGTCGAAGGCTCCTTAGCGGTTTAAGAGTCCTCAACCCCAGGACAGCAACCTAGCCAAGCCTAGGGACCTGTTTTCAGAACCATGTTTTCAAATGCATAAACCAAAATACAGAAAATAACAAAGGAAATAAATTATATTGAAATTCAGTTATCAAAATATATAGAAAAAAACCAGCTCAAGTTCACAGACCCAAGGTTAAGACATTACATCAGAGATAAGCCAATATGATTCATCAACAGCACTATCTTCTGTGTACCAGATACTCTGCTAAGAGCTAGGGACACAAATATTCTTTTAAGTCCTTGCCCTCAAGGAGCTTATATTCCAATGGGGGAAAAGAACATGAACACAGATAAATATTTACAAAATACATACTGTGGCAGAACAAAGTAAGTTGGGGGGAGGCCAGGTTCTTACATTCTTACATGCTGAGAGGCAGCCTTGGTAGCTAGAGAGAATGTTAGACTTGTAGTCAGGGAGACCTTGGTTCAAATCCTACCACACATGTCAACTAGCTGTATGATCACACAGACTGTCTCAGTTTCCTCATCTGCAAAATGGGACTCATGATACCTGCTGTACCTACCTCACAGTGTTGTGAGACTCAACAGACAAAATGTATGTAACTCACTTTGCCAATCTTTGGCTCTACTGGGCCTTTTCTTCTGATTGGCAACTCTCTGGCCAGGTCACCATCTCACCAGAGTGTCCCAGCCATGCCCATTTCATTCCTGGCTCTACTCTTCGTGCTCCAGATTTCTCCACCTCCTTGCTAGAAGTCTTGTCTTTGGGCACCACCCCATTTTACTCCCTGTCTGTTCCCATTAGAATGTAAGCTCTATGAGGATGGAAACTACCTTTTTTTTTGCTTGTATTTGTATCCCCAAGCACCTAACATGATATAAAAAAGCTTAGTATAGCTTAATATAGTATAATAATAGCTATCTATCCATATCTCTCTCTAGTATCTCTCTATCCATCAATCCATTTATCTATCCATCCATCCACATATCTATCTATCTACTGTATCCATCCATCTGTCCGTCCATCTGTCTGCCTTTGTCTCAAAACACTATATGAATGTTAGTTGTCATTATCATAATATGTGAATCATGATGTTTCACATATTCCTAGGACCTAGAATTGGAAGGGACATTAAAATCTAACCTCATTTTACAGATGAGGAAACTGAGTCTCTGAAAGGGGAAGTTACTTGTCCATGGTGACCTAGCTAGGAAGCTTCATGAGCTGAGCTAGAAATCACTGACTCCCTTTAACTTGATGACTGATGACTGAGCTGCAGTGAGGTGTGAGGACCTGTGAGTGGACGGAGAGGGGTCTGTGACCATCAGTCTTCCTTGCATGGACCTCTCCGCTGACCTGGCCTGGGAGGTGCTACAGATGAGCCTAGCCCCTGGGGAGGTCCAGTAGAAATTCTGAATAAGAAGGCTCCATACTGTCACAGATGAGAAGGGGCTGCTCTTCATATGAATTTTTAGCACTAATGTCTAAATCTTTATAACTGGGAGCCTCAAATATATCCATCAACACGGGCAGCTGATAGTATAACTTCCCATAACAGTTAGACCATGGCAACACATCCTTTGCCTTGAGTCAGCTCATGAGAGGTCACACGCTATCCTATCTAAAAAAATCAATGAGGGTCACAAAAACCACATTTCCAATTTTCCAATATAACAATAATAATAATAATTTTGTAGTCTAGCAATACTATAGCTTGTACAATCCATGCTCATGGATAATGAGCTGGAACCAGAATTAATTGTAGGAGGAAGAAAGCAGGATACAATCAAGCATTTCGAGCCCATTCTTTAAATTACAGCATTTTCCTGGTGATACTATCTTCTTGCTTGGGAATCATGGAAGGCCATGATATTAAGAAGAATCAATATCTGCAGGTGACCCAAAGGATAATGGAAGAAACCTGTTGGGTATAACACTGCCCTCGATTCCCTGTGATGACTTGTGCACAAGAAAGAGAGGAAAGGACTTTATCAGGGTCATGCTAGATGGAAGAGGAAGTGAACCATATCTTGAACAAGAAAGAGAAATAACATAGTCATATGAAAAAATGCTCTAAATCACTATTGATTAGAGAAATTAAAATCAAAATAGCTCTGAGGTACCACATCACACCTATCACATTGGCTAACATGACATAATAGGAAAATGATAAATGCTGGAGATGTGGGAAAATTGGAACATTAATGCATTGTTGGTGGAGTTGTGAACTGACCCAACCATTCTGGAGAACAATTTTGAATTATGCCCAAAGGGCTATAAAAATGTGCTTACTTTTTGACCCAGCAAAACCACTTCTAGGTCTGTATCCCAAAGAGATCATAAAAAAGGGAAAAGGACCTATCTGTACAAAAATATTTATAGCAGCTCTTTTTGTGGTGGCAAAGAATTGGAAATTGAAAGGATGTCTATCAACTGGGGAATGGCTGAACAAGTTGTGGTATATGAATGTAATGGAATACTATTGTGTTATGAGAAATGATGAGCAGGCAGACTTCAGAAAAACCTAGAAAGACCTACATGAACTGATGCTGAGTGAAGTGAGCAGAACCAGGAGAATTATACACAGTAACAGCCACAGTGTGTGATGACTGACTTTGATGGACTTAGTTCTTCTCGGCAATGCAAGGATCTAAAACAACTCCAAAAGACTCACTCCACATCCAGAAAAAGAACTTTGGAGTCTCAGTGAAGATGGAAGCATACTGTCCTTTTTTGTTGTTGTTTTGTTTCTTTTTTCTTGTGGTTCCTCCCATTCGTTCTAATTCTTCTTTATATTATGACTAATGTGAAAATACATTTAATACAAATGTATAAGTAGAGCCTTTCCGGAGGAAGGGAGAGGAAAGAGAAGGGGAGAAAATTTCAAATTCAAAATCTTACAGAAGTGAATGTTGGAAACTAAAAATAAATAAATAAATAAAAACCAAAACAAAACAGTGAGAGGTAGCAGGTGAATGGCCATGGCCTTGAATGTCATACCAACAGCCACTCAATATGGAGAGAATCAGACCAAGGTCCCTATCAAAGCCTTGTGATGTGATGCTTGTGTGATTGATATTGATAATGAGATCAACAACCCATGTAATTATTCAAGCATTTAGTGTAGTGGATAAGTTCTTGACCTGGATTCAGGAAGACCTAAGTTCAGATCTGGCCTCAGATACGAGTTGTACGACCCTGGGACATTCGTTTAATTTCTGTCTGCCTCAGTTTCCTCATCTGTAATATGGGGATAATAATAGCACCCACATTTAAGGGCTGTTGGAAGGATAAAATGAGATGAAATTTGTAAACCTTAACATACTACACTACCTAAATAAGTTCTATCTATTATTAATTATTACCATTCCTGTTTCCTAAGCAAATCTCTAAGGCTGAATGTGGCAGAGGGGGTGCGTTGGTAGAAGATTTATCTATTCTATTGAAGTCACAGGTCCCTAGTCTATCTCTGGTTACAAACTGCTTCATACAGATGATTTTATTTTATCTTCACAAGGTAGGGCATGTGTAAGTATCCTCATTTTATATCTGAGAAGCTGAGGCCTAAAGATGTTAAAAGACACACAGCCAAGTCAGTGGTACGACCAAAGCTGGCCTTCAGATCACTGGCCGTCCAAGCATAGTGGCTTTCTTTTGGCTACACCCTGCTGACTCCTGAGAGAAGATACTTCATTAGACATTTCCCTTTGAGGAATTTACAAATTCTTACAGCTGCCTAGGCTCCAGATCTGATCTTCAAAAGCACATTATGAAAAACAATAGAGAAAAAATGACATCAATAAAAACATTGGGGAAAAAAAGAAAAACAATGGGAAAAAAGTGATGAAACTTTCATTTCTGAGAAATTTAAATCAGGGATTCAAATCTGCATTATCTTTGAAACCTGCTAGCAGAAGCTGGGCTGGAGTTTTGGGCCTTAGTCCAAGGGTGGAAAAGGAACACAAATCTAGTTTGCATGGATCTAGACCAATTTCTCACCTTTTCCCAACTACTTGGTGCTTTGGGGACCAGGCCAGCAGAAAGAGCCCTGAATGTGAATTGGAAAACCTTGGGTTAGATTCCAGCTCTGCTTCTGATGGTCTGTGTGACCTTGGATGACGAATCTCAAGATTTACTTGAAGGAGAATTCTATTGTCTGTTGCTAACTAGAGAGAAAGACTTTAATGACCTTGACTTTTAATCCTAGTCCCAATCCATCTGTTTCCTCTCATCACTTGAGGGTGGGCAGGTCTCTGATGGCCTTGCCCCTCCCACACTGGACTTTGGGGGGTCCTGGGGGGAAGGGTGTACCATGGAGTATCTAATGACAATGTGTTTTGGACTCATTACAATTCACTCTGCGTGATTTAGGGCCTAATCTTTGTGAAACTCCAAAGTGCTTTATTAATAGCACATTAGCAGACAATTCATGCATTTTGATGAAAAATCGTCCGGTGTTATTTCATATGGAAAGGAGGCTGAGGGGAGAATGTTGGGGAGGTGGGGGTTGGGGGGGAAGTGGGGAAGAAGAGGGAGGGGCCCCTCCAATTCTGTTCCCAGCAGCTGCCAAGGCGGCTTCACCTCCACTATGCCATGGCATCAAAGAAATACAGAAACCCTTCTGACAACTGCCGCCATTCATTAATCTTGATGAGTTTTCTGCTGAATATTCTTCCACGGGCTTTCAAACTGTTCACTAATTGCAATTAATCACTTACCGAAACAGATGTCAGGAACAATGGAATTTGGAAGTCTGGAGGCTTGATAAAGCTGTCAGAAGAGAGTACTTGGGTGGCCACTGATGCCAACAGTCACTTGAAACACCTTCTCCTTTCCACTGGTTCAGGGAACCAACCTGACCTCTTTCCTGTCCCATGATAGCATCTGTCAAACCCCACTCTGCTTGCTGGGGCAGACTGGGGGGGGGGGGGTTGGAGGGGAGGATGGGGAGAAGAATGTAGTTATCTCTGCTAGACTGGAAAATCTTATGCTTGTATCCAAGTGGTAGGAGAGGAGAGAAGAGGAGAAACAACATTGGAAGCAATACTTCAGTCCTCACCTATCAGGGAGCAGCCCAGGATCGGGAAAAAGGAATTGGTTTGGGAGTCAGGAGGCCTGGGTTTGAATCATGCTCCACTACCTTCCATGTGTGAGACCTTGGATGAGTCACTTACTTCTCTAGGTTCTGGTTTCCTCATCTCTAGTCACAGTGACTTCTTGATTAGATTCCTATTTGGACCATCTATGGTCTGTACTATTCATTTGGCATTTAGCATATACTAATTCTCTTCTATTATTTCAACTGGATGTAACAGAAAAACTGCTTGCCTGGGAGCCAGGACACCCTTTTATACTTGGCCATTGACTTAGTGTGTGATCCAAGGAATGTCATTTCTCTTTAGGCCTCATTTTCCTCTTCTGTAAAACTGAGCAGCACCGGGAGGTGGGTATTGGACTAGAGATGGTCTCTAAGGTTTTTTCAGCTCTGACATTCTGTGCCTGTCACTAACACTGCATATCCTCTGTCTCCCCAACTAGAATATAACATCTTTTGAGGGGAACAGTGTTTCATACTTATTTTTATCTCTTCTCTATCCCCTCAAATGCCTAGCATACAGGAGACACTCCCTATATATTTGTTGAATAAATGAATGACATATTCTAAAATCTTTTTAATAGCCTCAGAGTTACAAACAGATTGGACATGCTCCTTCTATCCCACATGCCAAGCCCATCAAGGGTCCCATCTGGACACAATGAAATGCTCTTTTGTTATCTTGTTCAGTTTTTTTTTTTCTTATGGGGTCTACTTATGGCTGGCAAAGGTTGACAATTTATTGCCAGCTCAGACTGTATTCTAGACCCCCGTGGTCACTTTCTTATATGTGTTGTATGTCATCCTTGATGGATGCAACAAAGGGCATCTTTGATTAGTGATCCTCTGATGATTAACATTAAGTGAGGACTAAAACAGGTGGATGTAATATTGTCAAAGGTGGTTGCCACTATCAGGGAGGAAGTCCAGGGAAGAGTCCAAATGGAAAAAAGTTTCCCTATAAATAGATAGCATTTATATAGTACTTTAGGGTTTGCAAAGCATTTTACCTATGTTATATCATTTGGTCCAGCACTCTTAACTACTATCTAGATACTGAGATTCTCCAAATGTTCCTTTTCACAAATAACATTGTTCTATAACATTACCATATGCCGGCCCCTCTCCCCCCAAATAAGAGCAATAATCATTACATGGAGATTAGCCTGACAATCCATACAGGAAAAACCAAGTGGATGAAAAATACTTATGCTACTATGCAACTGAATGGACTGTTTACTATCAGTTCATTAGTATATATATTTTGAATAGATACTGAAGATGAACAACAGACTGGTTCCAAAACTAGATAGGGAAAGAAAAGAGAGCAGGTTGCATTGTAATTAGGAAATTGTTCAATGCTTTTAATGGCCCCAAACTTTTTCCTCAAAAACCTATCTTTGAAACACCAAACTTCTTCCAATGAAGTCATATAAATATGAAGCATGGGATACTGCCCCCTCTGAAGGACAAACTTGGTCCTCCAAAGGGCAGTGGACAGAAATAGGTTGCAATATACACATTGTGGGTGTTAGGAGCTTAGCACCCCAGTGATCTGGAAAATCCTTGTAAAATCTTTTGGACCTCCCTTTGTACTATAGAAGAAGTATGATTTTTTTCTTTCATGGGATGTTTACAGTACCTTATTGTAAAATTTGGATTAAGTATTTGGTCATGGGCTCTATGTCATCCATTGGCCTTTGTGTGTTGTCTATGGCTTCCACAAAACTTTCTAAAATTCCCATTTAGTTTCTTATGCTGATCTGTGAAATATCAAGATCATGACTGGGGAAATCACCATGCAGAAGAGACAACTGTATATTATAACTGTATATTGGGCAAGTGAAGTGCCCAAAAGCGAGGGCACCAAAGATATAATCAAAGAATGAGTGACCAGAAAACAATAGAGATTGGTTATATAGAGGGTGCAAAGGAAAACAGCTGGATACCCAAGTCATATTGAGAGGTATAGAGGAAGGGGACCTGCCTGGTCTTGTAAGATTTAGGGGAGGAACTGGACAATCATTTCACAAGATGAAAACACGTGAATCTGTACCATTAGAGGGTCTACCTACATCACTGAGAAGTCATATGGCACATGTCTTTGTTATAGACAAATACCTTGTATAATTTATGTGAATCATATGCACTGTATATACACCTCACTACATGAGGTAAAGTGTCCTATGTAGCTCATAGCTCATAGATTTAAAATTGGAAGGGAACTCAGAGGTCATTTAGTCCAATTTCCTCATTTTATAGGTAAGGAAACCAAAGTGTAGTGACAGTCCAAGGTCACACAGGTAATAAGTAGAAGAATCTGGATTAGAACCCAGGCCCCCTGACTCCCAAACCAGTGAACCCCTTCCATTATGACACGTTGACCCTTTTGTAGAGCTTTTTTTTTTCCCCAAATGGAAATGGTGGGTTTTGTGTTTGTTTCCTTTACAAGTAAAAAAAACCAACAACAAACCTTGCCTTATTACTCTGAATAGCAATCACTTTTTGTATCTGGATCCCTCCACCTTTCTTCCCTCCGGGGCTCCTCCCCACTCAGGCACTGACAAATGACTCAGAGTGGGACCCAGAAGGCCCAAGGAACGTTATCAGGGCTTGGTAACATTCCCAGGAAAATTCAGAGGCCCTGACCTGTCAGACAGGTTCTCTCTCAGAGTTCCTTTGGGTAGAGTCAAACCGCAGGCTCACCCACGCATCCATTCTCATCTTGGGGAAGCTTGTAGAATTAACAATGGAAAGGGACTTTGCTGCTGCTATTCAGTCATTTTGAGTCCTATCTGACTCTTCGTGACCTTGTTTGGGGTTTTCTTGGCAGAGACATGAGTGGCTTGCTATTTGCTTTCCAGCTCATTTTCCAGATGAGGAAACTGAGGCAAATGGGGTTAAGTGACTTGCCCAGGGTCACACAATTAGGAAGAGTCTGAAAGGAACTTTTGAGCTCATTTAAGTCCAACCTTGCTTTTTAGAGGAACCCCAGAGAAGGTAAGGGACTTGTCTTTCTTATGTTAATTTTTTTTCAATTATCAAGCACTTATTTTCTTTCCTTATCATCTTCTAGGGAGAGAAAGACAAAGAAAACTCTTATAACAAATATTTATAGTCAAGCAAAATGAATCACCACATTGGTCATGTCCAAAAATGTATGTCTCATGATGCACCCTGTCTATGACTTCTCTGTCAAGAAATGGGCAGCATGGCTCGTCATCAGCCTCTTGGAATGGCGGCTGGTCACTGAGAGAGTTGCAGGAGAGCATTCTGGGCTCCTATTAGTCTGATCAGCCACAGTTGGAAGCACTGTGTTTCTCTCTCTCTCTCTCTCTCTCTTTTTTCAGGGGGAAGGCAGGGCAATTGGGTTAAGTGACTTGCCCAAGGTCACACGACTAGTAAATGGTAAATGTCTGAGGTCAGATTTGAACTCAGGTCTTCCTGACTCCAGGGCCAGTGCTCTATTCAGTGCTCCACCTAGCCGCCCCTAATTGGACACACTGTGATTTGACTCTAACAGAGCATTGCTATTTTGATCCTCTTTGAGACAAAGTACCACAACCAACCAAGTCTTCAGAATTGTTCATTACAGTGTTGTTCTCATACAAAATTGTTCTGGTTTTGCTCACAGGAGATGACTTATCCAAGGTAATAAATAATAAAATCAGAATTAGAACCCAGGTCTTGTGACTTTAGATTCAGTGATCTTTTCATCACACTGCACTGACATTGCTTCTCACTATTCCATGCTGTCTATGATTACTATGTTGCTTCTAGAAGATCAATGGGCCTTCCTCACTAGAAGAACCCTGCAGAGATGCAGGAAGGAGATGGGGATGTTGCTGCCCTGGCCCTTAGCATGATAAGAATGACATCACTGACCTGGCCTATTCCTACCAGGTCTCTATGAACTTAAGGAACAAGCTTGACTAGCTGTGAGGTGGGGCTGGGAGAGGGGCCAGGATGCTTGGGATCCATCCTCAGCTCAGACACTCATTGTCAGCAATTCTGAGCAGTTCACTTGATCTCTCTAAGTCTCAGTCTGTCCTTCTGTATAATGGGACTAAGGACACCTTTTCTGACGTACCTGCCTCACAAGATTTGTTTTATTTTCTTATTGTTGCTGTGATTATGAAATCATAATTGGCCCCAGGCTGCCCTGAGTTCCTCCCAATGTAGGGGTACTCCCAGTGCTGAAACTCCATTAAAGTAAAATCAACAAGCATTTATCAAGCATCTGTACTAAGGACTGGTCAAACCTACCCCCCAACCCTAAAACCTAACAAACAAAAAAACCTAGTCCTGCCCTCAAGAAGCTTATATTGTTTGATTTGTCTTTTTTTTGGAGGGGGGAAGGCAGGGCAATTGGGGTTAAGTGACTTGCCCAAGGTCACACAGCTAGTGTTAAGTGTCTGAGGCCTGATTTGAACTCAAGTCCTCTTGACTCCAGGGCTGGTGCTCTATTCACTGTGCCACCTAGCTACCCTGCCTCCCCAGAAGCTTATATTCTAATGAGGAAGACAATGAAAACACCTATATACCTACTCACAGAGGGTTAATCACTGAGATAGACTGGCTACTCTCTCTACTGTCTCTCTAAGACTTGCCCTGGGGCCTTAGAAATTAAATAGATGGCTTGTGATCACCCATCCAGTATGGGTCAGAGACCAGATCTGAATCTAAATCTTTCTGTCTCCAAAGTCAGTCCCTTTATCCACCACCTTAAGTTGACTCTCATTGGGTTATTATGAACATTAAATTAAGTCAGGGATGTGACATGTTTATAAAAACACGTTGGAGACCTATGGAGGGGGCGAGGCTTGTGGAAACTGGTCCTGGCCTCCTCCTGGTCTCAGTTTCCTCCTGCATATAAGGGAGGAGCTGGCCTTGGTGATGGCCAAGCCCGATTCCAGATCTACCAGTCTAGGAGCTCGATTCCTCAAATGCTCCCGGGCGTTCTTGCCAGGGAGCAGCTGGCTCCAGAAGACAAACTTTTCTAAGGTTGGAAATTCTGGTTATCCAAGTTTGCCCTCCAGCAAGCGAAGCCCAGTGATTCACCTGACAGCTACTAGGGCTGAACAGAACGCTCTCATCTCGAAGACATCGGGATGGCTTCTATTGATTCAGAAACCCACATGTCCCCAGGGCACCATGCCTGGGCAGCGCTTGGGAGCAAGCTGAATCGGCTGACAACCAGGGAGGAGGGGAGGGAGTTAGTCCTTCATCCCTTAGATCCGCTCCCCACCACCCTCGTCTTCTGAGCCTTGGCTTCACTTCTATAGGGTTTGCTCCCCCAAAAGAAGACAGTCACTCCTGGGTTTGTGGAATGGTTTGTATTTATGTGGGTCAAGGTCTTTGCATTGTCCACCCCTACCTCCATCTCTTGGCAGCCATTTAAAATGAATTCATCACAAAAGACCAGGTATGTCTGTTCACCTTTCTCATCTCTGAATTTCTATAGCACTTGGATTCAGTTCTAGACCTTCCTTCCTTCCTTCCTTCCTTCCTTCCTTCCTTCCTTCCTTCCTTCCTTCCTCCCTCCTTTTCTCTCTTCCTCCCTCCCTCCTTTCTTTCCTTTTCCCTCCTTCCTTCCTTCTTTCCTTCCTTCCTTTTTTCCTTCCTCCCTCCCTCCCTTCCTTCTGTCCTTCCTTCCTTCCTTCCAACAAATGATCCTTAAAACAAGGTCCAGATTATTATTTCATAATACTAAGACCTTTCCATTTCTAATAGAGTAAATATTCATAGATAGAACCCATGTAAACAAAAGTTCTTTGTGGAGGGTCCTCAATAATTTTTAAGAATTTAAAAGGGGGGGCGGCTAGGTGTCGCAGTAAGGGCACCGGCCTCAGAGTTGGGATGACCCGAGATGGAAACCGACCTCAGAAAATGAGCACCCACACATAAATAATGACTAGCCATGTAACCTTGAGCAAGTTACTTAACCCCAATTGCTTTAAAAAAAAAAAGAATTTAAAAGGGGCCTAAAGACAAAAAGTTTGAGAAGTGTCACCCTTGACAATGAGTTCTCAACCTTTCTTGTGTCTTGGACCCCCTGGCACCTCTGGGACAAGCTGTGCACTCCTCAGAAAAAAATATCTTTACATGTACAAGATAAAATAATATGATTACAAAGGAAACCAGTTATATGGAAACACAGTTATTAATTATATTTAAAAACAAGTTCGCCTGGATCTCAGGTTAAGGACTCTTTCTTTACACCTTTTTTAAAGCTCCTCCAACACTTACCACTAATTCTATACTCTCTGAGCAATTAACATCAATGAAAGACTCTTTATTACTGGGTTCTACTATCTAGCAGTATTGAGGGAAAATACAAATGCCTAGACCTTATCCTCAAGCAGCTAAAAGTCTTTGAGGAGATAAGACAAATACACAAATAACTATTGTAGGGCAATATATGAAAGTGTTGGAAGAGGTACTAGGTGTTATGACAGTTTTTAGAGAGGGGAGATCGTTTTGATATTGGGGGGATGTAGAGAAGGCTTTGTGGGAGAAATAGCACTTGAGTCTTGAAGGAAGTGAATATTTGGCAGAGGAAACAGAGTGGGCAAAGGCCTGGAGGTGGGAAAATACAATCATGTTTGAAGAAACAGCGAACAGTGCAGTTTTGCTGGAGCACTGGGCCTAAGAAGATAAGGCTTAAGAAACGCAAAATGATAAAAGAGTTTTCAGTACTAGGCAAAGAGTTTGAACTTATAAATTATCTTATACTGCTTAGGTTTGTCTTGCCTCTTCAGTTAGTATATAGTATCCCCAAGAGGAGGGCCTCTATCTTCCAGAACTACAAGTGATTTCCAAGGGTACCTGGTCCAATCCATCCTCCAGTAAGAGTCCTTTCTATGACAGTTCTAATAGTCTCTGCCTTATCTCCTTTCCTAGCGCTGGGCTAGAGGGAGAAGAAGGGGAGAGGGGGAGGGAGGCTTTGATGACCCTGGGATCTTGAAGATTATTCCAATAGGTCTGCACTCCAGCTTTACTATGCTAGAAGGGCTCTGAGGTCTACAAGGTGGCAAGATGGAACAATGTTAAGAGTGCTGGATTTGGAATCAAAGGATCTGTGTTCCAATTCTACCTTTGCTAGTAACTACCTGTGTGACCTTGAGTAAAAATCACTTCAACTTTCTGGCCCTTGGTTTTCTCATCTGTAAAAGGAGGCTGCACTGGATGGCCCTGAAATCTCCTTCTGGTCCTCAGCCTGTGATTGTATAATCTGCCTAGCTCACTTCTGAGAGGCTTATCACCAGGGAGCTGTAGGGTAATGAGTTTGAGGGCAATAACAATGACTGAAAACCATCCTCTCCCTGGAAAAAAGTCTCTGGGGAGGAAGGCTGATGACCACTTCCAAAATAGGACTACCCTTCTGCAGACTTCGACAAAATCAAAAAGCCAGGAATTGAGTCTCAAAGGTGAGCTTGTCTTAGCTCAAATCCACAACTGTTTAACTTCTGTTGATATTCCCTGGGTCACACCACACATTATTACCACCATCGTAATCAATAACAGTAATAATGAATAACTAGAAAGACATGAAATGGTGGCTGGAATAAAATATCCAGGACTCACTATCTTTCATAAGCTAAGAGATGACAAATCCCCTTACCACAAACATAGACTTCAAAATGTCCCTGAGAATTCAACAGATAAACTCTACTGGCAATAAACCCATATCCCAGACAGAACTCTTGGCCCCAAATCACCGGAACACAGCAATGATCCATACAAATTTAAGAGTATGTTTTTAATAGATGTCACTGTACCAAATACCCATAATCTCCAAGTTATGTGTAATGAAAAACTGTCAAAATACAGAGATCTAACAGAAAAAAATCAAAATCACGTGGGAACCAGGCCTTGGTCTGCTCTTAGAGTTGACCCAAAGTTGATCTCAATGAGTCTACAGAAGATGAGTTGACATCTCAAAACTTCTATTAAATTATAAATAGCAGCTATTTTCATTTTCCTGCATAATAAGAGCCTATACATTTTTAAATATAAAAGAATGAAAAAAGCATAGCAATTTGTCTCAAGACCATTTGTATCAGAGCTCCCTCAAAAAAGTCGAGAATTAGATGAATTGTATTAACAGTTGCTATTTAATATAGTGTTTGAAGGTCTGCAAAATGTCTTATGTATATCATCCAATCCAATCTCACCAGGACCCTGGGAGGTTGGTGCTATTAACATTCCCATTTTACAGATCAGTAAACGGGCTCACAAAGGTTAAGTCCATGGTCACACAGCTGCTAAGTGCCTAAGATGGTATTTGACCTCAAGTCTTTGTGACTCACACATCCTGTTTTGGTACTTTCCCTTAGAAGATGAAAAATAAATGACCCTGGCGTCCAGAAAACCAGGGAAAGGGATTCTCTTCCTATCCTCAAAGTCTGTGGAATATTCTGCATATGCTCAACGTGTCTTGAAACATTTATAACATGTCTGCTGATAGCTGCTGAATTAATGGGCTCTGGGGTTAATTCTATAGGGAATTACATCTCTCTCTTGATGAGGTCACTTTCTGATTCTCACCTCTTCAGTGTTCAGACTCTCCCCTCCCTAAACCTCCAAGCTGTTTCCATGGATAGCTGATCTGCCCTCTCGGGATCTCTCTTCCCTTCACTCTAGCTTCCCTGACACCCCCATTTTAAATACAGCCTGTGGTGTATTTTATTTTTTCATCATAGTTATTCCAATTTCATATTCCACAATCACTGTTTCATGCTTTGTACTTTTAGTCTCAGCTTCTAGCATAACGCCTGGCACATTGTTGTTGTTAATTCTTCACGATCCCATTTAGATTTTTTTTTTGTAAAGATCCTGGAGTGGTTTGCCATTTCCTTCTCCAAATCATTTAACAGATGAATAAACGGAGGGAAAGGGGTTAAGTGACTTGCCCAAGGTCACACAGCTAGGAAGTGTCTGAGGCCAGATTTTAACCCAGGAAGATGAATCTTCCTAACTTCAAGCCCTGTACACTATCCACTGTGCCACCTAGCTGGTGCTTGGCACACAGGAACCCCTTAATAAAGATTTGTTGATTGATTCCTAGATGTAGCTTTCCCCCAGCTCTTCCCCAATGCACACACCTTGAACTGAAGAATCTACTCTTATAATAACAATAACAGCAACTGTTAACACACTTTAGCAAAAACAATTGGTCCTGTGGTGTCTGACAGCATAGATGATATTCACCTCCAAAAGAACACCACTTCTCTGCCAAGAAGGGATGTCCCAATCATAAACTTTTCTGATTACCATATTAGGTCCATGATTGGTGTTCTGAAAATTCTTATTAACTGGCTTTTGTTCACCAAAAAACTGACTCCTACTCTCCCTAGAAATCTGCTATAAAGGACAATGTTTGTGGAATTGTAGGGTCAGCCTAACTTTTCTCTCACAAACTTTCCATACCAGATGTAAGAGAGATAGAATTATAGAAACTTCAATCCTTAGAGTCAGACAGAGGGTTTAGAGGCAAGGTCTAAAATCCTGTTTTTACAGATGGGGAAACTGAGGCCCAGAGGAGGGAAGGGGCTTGCTGTGTTGTGTTATCACCCTAGATCTCATTTGATAGCACCTTCTGGAAGGGAATTACCCAGGCAATTTCAGGAGGCTGGGATCCATAAGAACAATGCACTTGCAGCAATGTGAACTCCATTGGGATTGGGGGTCCAACCTGGCTTGAAGTCTCAGCCCTGGGCTTTGCTGCCTATGTGAATTTTGGGCAACTTTGCGGCTGACAAGAACTTAAATTTTCTGGGCTTTAGTTTCTTCCTCTGTGAAACAAGGTGGTCGTATTAGGTCTCTGATATTCCTCTTAACTTTAACTTTTATGAATTTGTCTTGACTGCTCCAGCTAAAGCTTATGTATGGAAGGTTCTTCCCCTTTCCTTAACTTTACATAGTATTTTATGGTTACCAAGTGTTCTGATATACATTGCCTCCTCTAATGCTCATAGGCCTAGAAAGGCCACACTTGCAAATGTAGATGAGTTGGTCTTTGACTAGCCTTACCCTCATCTTTCCACCCCAATCCAAATAATCCCTAGCCCAGAAAGTCCAGGGTCTCTTGACAGAAAATAATGAATAGATAAAACTGTTTAACTGTAAAGATACCAAGAGACAGCTAGGGGGCACCATCGTGGATAGGGTGCTGGGCCTGAAGTCAGGAAGACTCATCATCCTGAGTTCAAATCTGGCCTCAGTCACTTACTAGCTGTGTGACCATGGGCAAGTCACGTCACCTTGTTTGCCTCAGTTTTTCTCATCTGTAAAATGAGCTGGAGGATGGCAAACCACTCCAGTGACTAAGAAAACCCCAAATGGGGTCACAAAGAGTCAGACACATTGAACAACAACAGAGACACCAAGTATGAACAAGTTCCTTGGTTTAATTAGAAGCGAACCTGGTCATTGACTGGGGGGAATGATTGGCTCTACTCTGTGACAGACCTTAAAAGAGAAGAAAGAGAAGAGAATGAGTCCATGCAGGTTAAACCAGGCTAGGAGCAACTTTGTGAAGTGTATTCTCTGTGCCTTACTAAAGGGCATGGATGGGATGGGGGAGAGGAGGATTCTCTCCTCCTCCTTCCCTCCTTTCCCCTAGCCAATGGCCACAGCATCCAGCAAGAGAGCTCTAGGCCAGTGGGAGACACTCCATCCAGAAGTTTGAGAGTTGTTATTCCCATTTCAGAGGTGAGATATTGAGACAGCAAGGTTTCAGGAACTTATTCAAGGTCAAACAACCAATAGGTGGAGGAATTGGAACCCAGATCTTTTGCCCTAAGGAAATCAGGCAGTCTCCAAGGTCCCTCCCAGCTCTGAATCTTAGGAACACTGAGGACAGTGCTCGATCCAGGATTCCTCCTATTATAGCCCCGAATGATTCTAGAGCCAATCTCAAATGTTCAAGGCTTCCCCTAAGCAACAGGAAGAGGCCTTTGCTAAGGCAGGACACCAGCATTGTGGCTTCTCTGCCTGATCTAATCTGGCCTGGCTCCGACTGCTTCTTCTTGGCTTCCCTCCTTTGCATGAACACATTTTTAGGCCAAAGGGCTCTAATGCGCTGCTACAAGCTGTTGCCCCCATGGGGTTGACTTCCCAGCAACCAGGTGGACTTGAGAACCATTTTAAGATGCCTCAGATGGATTTATGAAGCTGAGCTTGCTCCCAGAGTCTGAAGGCTTCAGCCAACTTTTAAACTGTTCACAGCTGATGAGCTTGTGATAGGACAGCATGGAATAGTGGGAAGAGTTCAAATCCTGACCCTGTCATTTACTACTTGTATGGCCTTGAGTGAATTATTTAACCTTCTTGATCCTCAGTTTCTTCCTTATCTGCAAAATAAGATGAACTTTGGGGTCTCTTTTAGCTTTAAATCTACAATCCTGCTACTAGTAAAATGATCTCTAATGATCTTTCTTCTAGCTCTAAATTCAATGATGTTTCTCAAGGGTGAATAAAAGGTTAGCCCAGCAAAGCCCCTCAGTCCTAGAGGCTATATAGGGTCCCTGGGCAGACTTTGGTGGGATAGGCGTTTCCAGGGGAAACCCACATGGTGTATCCCTTCCTCCCAACAATGCTTTGAGCTGTGGTTCATAGGGTTATAGAGAGGAAATTGGAAGGGGTCTTGGAGGGAAGGCAAAGAGAGATAAGGATAAGGGGTAACATGTAAGAGGTGAAGTAAGGGGGAGGGAGGGAGGAGAGGGGAAGGAGAGGAGAAAGAAGGGGGAGGAGAGAGAATGAGAAGAAGGGAAACATGGGAAGGAAATGAAGGAAAGGAAAAGAAAGGAAAGGGAAAGGCGGGGAGGAGAGGCGGGGGAAAGAGAAGGGGAAGGAAAAGAAGGAGAAGGGGAGAAGGAGAAGAGAAGGAGGAAGGAAAGGAGAAAAAGAGGAAGGGGTAGGGGTATTGATGAGTGAAATAAGGAAAGTGTAGAGGGAAGGGGGAAAGAAGGAAATAGGGAAAAGAAGAGGAAAGGGAGGATCCTATCAAACGCCTGGTGGTGGTGATTGGGGGGCTCAGAGTGGTTTTCTATTAGCTGGGAAGCCACCAGGCCCGGTGCGTCCCCAAATCCCAGGCCTAGCTCTGTGTCACCCAGGTACGTGTCAAGAAGAGAAGCTTCCCCATAAGGAGCAGGTAAGGGGCCCAAGGCAGATGTTCGCCAGCTGTAGCAACAGCCCTCCGTATGAAACAGCTGGGGCGCTGAGGCAGGGACCTTGTGGTCCACAAGCCGAGCCCAGCGCACGAGGCTAGCTCGCTTCCCTCGCCACGGCGCCCACGAGCTCTGCCACTTTCCAGCCGGCCCTCTGCCCCCCCCCCCCCCCCCCTCCCGCCAATGCGTCCTAGCTCCTTCCCGGAGGATGAAAGTCCCCCTCCAGCCGCCTGCCGAAGGAGGAAGAAAATGGCTTTGCTTGCAAGCGGGGACGCACTGACACATGTTAAAATAAATATTCGGCAAATAGGAGGTTCCATATGCATGACTTCGTGGGGTGATGATTTTTCTACTGATCACTCGAAGTGACAGCTGCGTGAAGTGCACTCCAGACAAAGGCGCCGCGCCGAGACGACGGGACACGGAGGCGGGGCATCCGGAGCCTCAGGCGGCGCAGGGATTGCGAGGGAGAAGCCGGCCCGGCGGGCGGCCCTGCTCGGGGTTGCTTCCAGAGGGCTTTAGAGCTCTGAAGGAAGACCCCGAAAGGCACTGGGCCGGGGGCTGTGGCCCAGGCCTGAGTGCGCGCCGGGGCTGAGCCAGCTTGGAAAAAGCCGGCGATGTGGAGGAAGGTTCCTTGGACCTCCGTTCCACGCCCAGGACTGCTACCACTCCCTGTGGGACCTTGGGAGTTTGGATTAGATCAGAGGTGTCACCAGCAACATCCCACCTCCCCAATGTAATTGGGAAGTATTTAACAAAATAAATAAAAGTACAATAAAATGTAGTTAATGTTAATTTGTGGTTTTCTAAACCAATCTACAACCCAGGATCTTTTATTTCCCTTTGACACCAGTAGACTAGATGACCTTTCTTTTTCCACATCTATGATCTTAAGGCATGATGGATCCTATGCTAAGATAAATCCTACTATCCCTTTTCATAGGTAAAATGAGAGTGTAGTGTGTGTGTCTCTGTGTGTGTGTGTGTGTGTGTGTGTGTAATATGACAAATACCACTTTTTTCTGTCCCTCTTTGATATACTTCTCCTGTTGGTATTAAAGCTCCCTGCAGCACCTACCTATGAGACTGAGACATCCATGAGGGCAGGGGCTGGATCTCAGGCAAACTTGGAATCTCTCCAGGGTCTAGCCCAGTGCCCTCATTCACAGATGCAGAAAGTTAGGCTAGGACAGGGGCACTGACTTGCCAGGTACGACTCAGCAGACCTGGGATTTGGCCTCAGGTCCTCTGACACCCAAGTCAGAGCTCAGCAGATAATGAATGAATAAATGATGTGGAATGATAACCAAAGTTCCTTGCTGCTGGGTAGACAAAGCTATATGTTTCTCTGTTTCCTCCAGAAAAGACCAAGTGGCTCTGGGCTTGGGGAGAAAAACCCCTAAACAACCCACCAAACCCACAGAAAGCTCCCAACAGAAAAGAATAACAACATTTATATAGTGCTTACTATGGAACCGGGACTATGCTAGGCTCTTTACAATGGTCTTTCATTTGATTCTGACAACAACCCTGGGAGGTGAGTGCTATTATTATCCTCATTTTATAGATGAGGAAACTGAGGCAAATGGAGACTCAGTGGCTTGCCCAGGGTCACACTGCTAATGCCTGAGGAAGGATTTGAACTCAAATCTTCTTGATGTCAGGTCATGTGCTCTATATAAGGTACCACCTAGTTGAATGGCCAGGGCTGTTGTGGTTCAGGGACCAGCCCAGGGTTACATTCTAGGATCTGCCTCAGGTTTTGAAGCAAGGTGTTCCTGACTCTGAGATCCAGTACTATCCACTACTATGCTATCTGTATAAGATCTTCTATTTTGGGGGACCTTGTGTTTGTGTCCTGGATACCTGAGGCAGCAGTCTGGGAAGCCCAAGAACCTCTTCAAGGAATCACATTCTCAAATGCACAAGATAAAATACATAGAATTAGAAAGGAAGCTAATTTTATTGAAATACAGTTCTAAAAATATTCTTTAAAACTTCATGTTAAGGTTAAGATGCAAGTGTGGGGAAACCTGAGGCCACACATCGCCTCAAGGCGGCAGGTTCCCCACCCCTGTGTCTAACCTAAAGTCCTCATCTTACAGGAGAGGAATTGGGTCCCTTAGCTACGCAGGGTCAGAACAAGGGCTAGAACCCAGGTGTCCTGCCTCCTAAAGCCAAACATGATGCTTGGTCTTATAGCACTCGGGAGGCTGGCCTGAGAGTATCCTGGGCTTCAGTAGGAAGGAGGTTCCGGGAGCTGAAGGGGATCCCAGAGCAGCAGTCCCAAGCAGGGGCTGAGGGCCTCTTGTGGCAACAGGGGCACTCAGAGGTGGTGGCTGTGGGGGTTTCCCACAATGCTCCCCTTCTCATCCTGTCTGATGGAGAGATGTGGTGGGGCAGAAAAGATAAGGGAAGAGAGAAATTCATTTTGCTGAACTGATCAAGCTGCCCTGACCACATGTTTTCTATCAAAATGGCCCCAAATCTGCTGAAATCAGCTTCTCTTTTTATACAGCATTTTAAGGCTTATAAAGCACTTTATACACGTTATCTCATTGGATCCTTGCAACAACTTTGGCAGGTAAGTGCTATTATTGTTCCCGTTTTACATATGGGGAAACTGAGGCAGGCAGCAGTGAAGGGACTTGGTTGCAGAATTGTTAAGTGTCTGGGGCATGATTCAAACTCAGATCTTCTTAACTCTGAGTCCAGAGCTCTCTCCACTGTACTTCTTAACTCCTCTTCCCACGTGCTCTCCATTTTCTCTGCGAGGTTACTATTGGTAGAACCACCTTGACTTGTAGCCTCAATGACTAAATCTCCAGGTTGATCCCTCAGTTGCACCACAGGCGGATAAGGATTTTACAAAGTTGGATGTTAAAGCTACTGGGGGGGCAGCTAGGTGGCAGAGTGAACAGAGCGCAGGCCCTGGAGTCAGGAGGACCTGAGCATGACCTTGGCAAGAAGTCACTTAACCCCAATTTCCCTCCAAAAAGAAAAAAAAAAGCTATTGGGAGTGGGGAGGGTGGAACATGTTTGGTCTTGGGCAAGGCACCTGACCTTTCTGGGCCTCAATTTCTCATCTGTAAAATGAGGGGTGGTGGTGGAAGGTAGACTAGTTGGTCTCTGAATGTACCTTACTATTTTAAGTCTTGACCCCTTTTCAGTTTTCTTTTCTGTGTTGACTTCACCCATTAGATTGTAAGCACCTTGAGGACAGGGACTACCTATGTTTTTATTTGTATTTTTATCCCTCCTGGCTTAGTACAATGTCTGGTTCACAGTAAGCACTTAATAAATGTTTATTGACTGATTATTAATGACTCTGAATCTCCTGGGACTTAGCTACTAAATCATAAACAGGTTGAACCTACTTTGGCAGGAAGGAGTTTCCATCTTGCCCAAACTGCAGATCTCTAGAGCCTGTATCATATATGCCTGGGTAGGCGCTAAGTTCTTTTTCATCTTTCCTCGTACACAGTGTGGGTTTCATAAATGCTTACTAAACGAATGACTGAACACAGTAGGTACTTACTAAATGTTTGCTGAAATAAATTGCACGTCTGCTTCTCTGTAACCTACTCTGCTCTGGGTCACTCCATGCTGTTTGCCAAGTTCCCAAATAAACAGCACCTGCATGACCCCACATGGCCTGGGAGTGGCATACCCTGGCCCTGGGAGCAATTGTGTTTATAGCCACTATTTCAAATCTAGGCAAGTTCAATATTTGTACTGGAGTTTGTGAAATTGGCTTCTGAGATAAAGCTGTCCCACGTAGCTGGGCTGCCCTGCCTTCCTGCCAGGGGCAAGTCAAACCTGGTTAATGAGCAGCTAACCTGAAGATTTCAAAACTGGGGAGAGAGCAGACCCCCTGATACAGTCATAGGATGCTTCAGCAGGAGGACACCTGAGGGTATCTAGTGCCATTCTCATTTTACAGAAAAAGAAACTGAGGCAAAGATAGAGGAAGGGAAGAGCTCAAGAAGGTGGTTTGTATCTGGATAGAATAATGTGGACACCACCCTAAGGGCCTGGGAAGATTCTACCTGTCTTTAGACAGGAACCATCTTTCGCAGAGTAGAACTATTAAGTTTTTAAAGTTCTTTCCTTCCCATCCCTTTCCTCAAAAGGGCAGTCTCCACAAGTTCCCTTGATATTCTGTGTACACTGTAAACAGAAATGAGCCCATTCAGCAGACCTGGGAGTACAGAGCAAGGTCTTTGAACCAGGGCTCTATGAACTTAGAAAATAATCCATTGATAACTGTATTCCAATATAATTGGTCTCCTTGGCAATCCTCTATTTTATTTTAGGCATTTGGAAACACAATTTTGAGAAGAGGTCCATGGGCTTCCTAAGATAGACTGGGGTCTAGGACACACACATAAAAAAGAATTAGAACTCCATATGTAGTGGAAAGAATAATGGATTTATAGCAAGCTGACTTGGGCTTAACTCCTCGACACTTAACACTATCCATGTGAGGGCCCTTTCCCCTCCCCTGGTCTCAGTTTCCCCCTCTGAGGAATGAACCTTTGAAATAATTTTTCAGATCAATTCAGAAAGAGGAAGTAACTGTCTGGGTCTCAGTTTCCTTATCTGACTTGATCAGGGGCAGAGTTCATGAACTTTGATAGGAAAAAGTCACTATCTTCAGTTTTGTTAACCTCTAACTGAAACTAAGCACTTCTGTCAGTTATGAATTTTGAAAAAAAAACATTCTGAGAAAGGGTTCCTAGGCTTCCCCAAATGGCCAAAACGATCCTTGTACTGGATGACCTCTAAGGTCCCTTCCATCTCCAAATGGATGATCCTAACTTGCCCCAGGTTACACAGCTAGCTAAAGAAGGCTGGGACTTGAACTCAGGTCCTCTGACTTTGGGCAGCTAGGTGACTCGGTGGATAGAGTGCCTAGCTTGGAGTCGAGAAGACTCATTTTCCTGAGTTCAAACCTGGCCTCTGACACTTCCTAGCTGTGTGACCCTGGGAAAGGTACTTTTTTTGGCCTCAGTTTCCTCATTTGTAAAAATTAGTTGGAGAAGGAAATGGCAAACTACTTCAGGATCTCTGCCAAGAGAACCCCAAATGGGATCACGAAAAGTTGGATACGACTGAAATGGCTGACCTGTGACTCCAAAGAGAGCTCTTTCTCCTATAGGGCAGCACCTCCAGGGGAGATGGCCCCAGAGCAGACCCCAGGTCTCCTGATTCCCAGTTCCTCCATCTTTCTTTGATGTACTGAGCCTTCTTTACTCTGCTCATGCCTCTCACCCACCAGGACAGTTTCATCAGGGCCAGCTTTCCCAGCACTGAGACTTTCACCAGGAAGAAAGGAAGGGGCTTTCCAACCTCATGAGCCTTCCCTGGATAAGGCTTCAACCTCCCTTCTTCATTTCCCTCCTCTGAGGTTCCCCATTGGTACCCGTCTGCTCTCTCTTAGTGTTAAGCGACAGGAACTGCCTTCATCCACAGAAAAGATACTGACAGTTACCCCCAGCGAAAATCATCTTTTATTCATATGGATGAATGTAAACTGTATTGCCTCTGAAGCAATGGCCCTTAACCCATTCCAAGCCGCTGCTGACTTCCAGGCTTATGGTGGCAAGGGAAGAGACTGAGAGAGAAGTCCAGGGTCCTCTGAAGCTTCCAGAAAATGCAGGCCAATAGAACAAACGCTGATCAAACTGACTATAGGCCAGGCCTGTGTGTCCAACTGAAGATGTGCCAAGTGAAATGTAAAGTCACTTTCCTCAGCTCAGTGACCTGTCTTCTAATACCCCGTAACTCCTACAGACCCGAGACCTGGCTCACCTACTTTGTACTCATGATAACCTATCCTATATTCTTACTTTAATAGTAAATATTAATAGTGCAAAGTCATATCTCTCTGCAGAGGCTGCTGGGTAGGGCAATGACAGGCACTTGACTTGAGAGTCATGAAGAGCTGAGTTCAAATCCAGATTCAGACACTTATTAGCTATGTGATCCTGGACAAGTCTCTTATCTCTGTCTGCCTCAGCTTCCTCAATTATAAAATGGGGATGATTATAGTACCTGCCTCCCAGCATTGCTGAGGGGATGGGTAAAAATGAGAGAATATTTACAACATGCTTAGTACAACAGTAAGCACTTAATAAATACTTGTTTCCTCTAAGTTCCTTGAAGACAGGGACAACATCATATTTTAATTTAATTTTGCTTTCTTGTGATTAACATGCATTCATTTTTCTTCTTCCTACTTCCTCCTCTCCACTGAAAAGTAAATAGAGAGACAATGCCTTGTAACAAATACACAGCTGAGAGCTTAGTCGCCCTTTTCTCCACAAGAGCCCAAACAGGGCTTACACACAGTAAGAACTGTAATGCTGGAAGGGACCCTCAGAGGCCCTTTCCTCATCTCACTTGCACCTGAACAGAAAGCCCAATGAAGGATCATCCCAGCGGAGCTTGATGCCCTTCCCTGAAAGTTTCTGTACTGCACTGCACTTTTGGACAGTTCCCATTATGGAAGGGGCATCGAGGTGGCACTGAGTCTGGAGTCAGGAAGACCTAAGTTCAAATCCAGTCTCAGACACTTCCTAGCTGTGTGACCCTGGGTAACTCACTTCACCCTGTTTACCTCAGTTTCCTTATCTGTTAAATGAGGTAGAGAAGAAAATGTCAAACCACTCTAGGATCTTTACCAAGAAAACCCCAAATAGGGTCACAAAGAGCCGGAAACAATTGAAATGATTGAACAACAATAACAACATTGTGGGAAAGTCTTTTTTTTTAACTCCCCCTTATAACACACTGAAATCTGCTGCCCTTGAACTTCTCCCTGCTGTTCCTGCCCTCTGTGACCGAGGAGAACAAGCTTAAAATGATTGATTGCTCATCCTGGTAGCCAAGAACCTATGACCCAAACTCCCAGCTTTGGAGGTCAAGGCCCCTTTCCCTTGCCTTGAGTGAAGGGGAGTTGGGCCAGAGGCCAGAATGGAAATATTTTCCTGGTGACTTGCCACTGCCTAAGAGCCAGTTGCAGTCATCCTGCCTGCCTTTCACACCCCAAGAGATAAGCAGCTGCGTGCTGATTATTCTCTTGCTTGGCTGCCCTCAGTGACTGAGCACAAGGCAGAAAAGGAAAAAAAAGTAATGCTCGAATCAGTGGCATCATGATGTAACATTATCCTGCAGACATGATTGCGGCTGCTGAAGGCTGGCAGGTACTGTCTTGGGTCAGCCATGGCTCCTCCGCTGCTTGGCCTGCCTTTTCTCTCCTTCGCCTCCTCTATGATTAGAAAGTCACGAGAAGGGGGGTGCTGCCTTCTGCCTGAGCTGCAGAGACTCAGCCAGGACTCAGGGTGGTGAAGATGCTCTCTCACAGGGTGGTGGAAAGAATGCTTGATTGGGAGTCAGGAGACTTGGCTCTGCCACCCTGGGGCCTTTATCCGGGCCACCACTTCCTCCTCTCCAAAATCAGGAAGCTGGACTAGACCACTGAGGTCCTTCCAGCTCTGACGCTGTGTGTTCTAAGTCCTGTCCAGCTCTGACACTATGCTCTAAGGTGTTCTAAGGTCCTGTCCAGCTCTGACATTGTATGTTCTAAGGTGTTCTTAGGTCCTGTCCACCTCTGACATTGTTTGCTCTAAGGTGTTCTAAGATCCTGTCCAGTTCTTCCATTGTATGCTGTAAGATCCCTCCTGGCTAAAGCATTCTAAGTTCTAAGGACGCTTCCAGCTCTAGCACTCTCTATTCTAAGGTCCCTTCAAGTTCCAACATTCCATTTTCAGTTCTAAAGCCAATGATTCCATGCAGGCATGTATGAACATCCAGGACATTTGAGCTCTGACTTCCTGGTCCTACTCTGTCATGATGTTGTATCAAAGTTGACCCTAAGAGATTTTCATGGATAAGTCCACTGGGCTGAGAACAGTCCTTACTCTCACTAGTTATGTGATCCAATTCTTTGAGGTCTAACTCAGATGCCACCTCCTTCAGGGAGATGTCTTACCCCAAGAGGGTGGAGCCAAGATGGCAGAGAAAAGGAAGCTATTGGCCAGAATTCTCCCCCAAACCCATCCAAACATCTTTAAATAATGCCATAAAAGAACTCCTGGAGCAGTAGAAACCACAAAAGGACAGGGTGAAATAATATTCCAGTCCAAGACAACTTGGCAGAAAAGGTGTGTGGCACCTGGGTGAGAGCGGGACATAGTCCACCATAGTCTACAACAGCTCAGACCTGGCCCCAGCAAAACAGGAGCAGGCCTTGGGAGCTGCTGAATCAGTAGCAGCAGTTTCCAAAGCCCTCAGTCCACAGACAGTAATGGGGTCAAACAATTAATTAGAAGGAGATTATAAGGGTCTTTTTGCTAGTGCTGAGGCAGGACTGTTGCTTTGCCAATACTCAGATCTGGTTCACAGTCCTGGGGGGCAGTCCCAGTAAAGAGGAGCACCAGCACATCAAAGCTTGTGGCCACAGTGGAGCAGAGACCCTCCTCACAGTTCTAGGGCAGAAAAGAGTTCTTGTGGTCACACATAGACCAGAGTACAAGCCAGAGAACAGAAAACATCTCTCCTTAGATCATACTATTTAGAACTGAAAACTTGCAGGTCCCTAGAAGTAACCCCCCAAAACAGCTACACTTTTATCCCCGGAAGCTTCGGACAGTAAGCCCTCCACCCTGGAAGCAGAGCCCCACTTTAGCAAAGAATTAAAGGTTAAGAAATAGCCTGGGAATATAAGTAAGGAACAGAGAAAATTTCTAACCATGGAAAATTGCTCTGGTGACAAGGAAGATCAAAACATTCACTCAGAAGAAGATAACAAAATCAAAGCTCCTACCTCCAAAGCCCCTAAGAAAAATATGAATAGGTCTCAGGCCATGGAAGAGCTCAAAAAAGATTTAAGAAACTAAGTAAGAGAAGTAGAGGAAAAATTGGGAAGAGAAATGAGAGTGATGCAAGAAAATCATGAAAAACAAATCAACAGCTTGTTAAAGGAGAAACAAAAAATACTGAAGAAAATAACACCTTAAAAAATAGACTTAGGTCAAATGGTAAAAGAGGTTCAAAAGCCAATGAGGAGAAGCATGCTTTAAAAAGACAGAACTGGCCAAATGCAAAAAGAGGCGCAAAAATTCACTGAAGAAAAAAACTCCTTAAAAATTAAAAAGTAGGGGGCGGCTAGGTGGCGCAGTGAATAGAGCGCTGGCCCTGGAATCAGAAGGACCTGAGTTCGGAGCCGGCCTCAGACACTTAATCCGCACAAACAAAAAAACCTAGCCGTGTAACCTTGGGCAAGTTACTTAACCCCAATTGCCCGAAAGGGGCGGCTAGGTGGCGCAGTGAGTAAGAGTGCCGGCCTCGGAGTTTGGATGACCCGAGATCAGATCCGGCCTCAGAAAATGAGCACCCACGCATAAATCAGATGACTAGCCGTGTAACCTTGAGCAAGTTACTTAACCCCAATTGCTTAAAAAAAAAAAAAAAATTAAAAAGTAAAATTGGTCAAATGGAAAAGGAAGTACAAAAGCTCACTGAAGAAAATAATTCCTTAAAAATGAGAATGGAGCAAATGGAACCTAATGACTTTATGAGAAATCAAGAAACAATAACACAAAACCAAAAGAATGAAAAAATAGAAGACAATGTGAAAAATCTCACTGCAAAACTAACTTTACCCCAAGCCAAAGGGGAGATCTCCCTCATTTGAAGGTTCATAGCAAGCCTCTTATGCGCTGTGTCAGGTACTACATAAGATACAAAAATCTACAAAACACAGTATTTCTCTTTAATCTAGTTGGCTAGAAAAGAGACAGTTTCTTAGTGATTCTCAAGCCCTCTGGTTTCAGGACCCCTTTACACTTTTAAAAAATGATTGAGGACCCACTTCCCAAAGAGTTTTTGTTTATGTGAGTTAGAGCTATTGATGTTTACCATGTTGGAAGTCAAAATATCTTAGTATTACTATGAAAATAGCGCTGACTTCATGGATTCTCTCCCCACAAGGGTCTTGGGGACCCCTAGAGATTCTGGACTACACTTTGAGAACTGCTGATCTAACAAAATCCTCTCATTTGCTGATCAGGAAACCAAAGGAATGTCTTGCCCCTTTGTCTAGCAAGTTCTGAACAAGAAAAGGAATCTGGAATCTTATCTGTTTACTGTCAATAATGATAGTGTTTTTCTAGTATTTTAAAGTTTAGGACAGCTAAATGGCACAGTGTATAGAGTGCTAGCCTATACTCCTTTTCCTGTGTTCAAATTTAACCTTAGACATTTATTAGCTATATAACCCTGGGTAAGTCACTTAACCCTGTTTGCCTCAGTTTCCTTATCTGCAAAATGAGCTGGAGAAGGAAATGTCAAATTATTCCAGCATCTTTGCCAAGAACACCCCAAATGGGGGTCATGAAAAGTCAGACATCTGAAAAATGATCAAACAATAACAAAGTTTAGAAAGCTCTTTACACACCTATCATTTGATCTTCCTGACTGCCCTGTGGGGTAGGTGTCATCATTAGCCCCTTTTTACAGACTAGGAAACTGATGCAGAAAGTAGCTGAATGATTTGCCCAGGGCTAGGGAACTAGTGAGTACATGCAGTAGGATTTGGACTCAGGTCTTTCTGACTCTAAGTCCAGATCTCCCTCTGAAATTTAACCCTTACTCTCTGCTGAGACTAGCAAGTCAATGGCAAAGGACTTATTAAAAATGGAGACGGCTGCCCACTCAGCCCTGGACCAAGGCCATCAGTCCTTTTACTGGAGGTCATTTCTAAAAGGCAGAAGTGGGAGGGCAGTGACTTTGATGGCTCATGGTATAGGCTGGATTCCAACTCTTGGGGACAGAGCTGGAAAACTACCTTGCCTGTGCCTCTTTCTCTCTTTCTCCACCTCCAGGCCCTCCTCACCCCCCAGGTCCTTGGCTTCCCTCCCTGCTTGACTTAGCCTCACTTCTCTGTATCATTGGGTACCTTTTATAAATTCCTCTCCCTGGGCAGCTGCGCCAGCTCTTGGCAATTGTGTACCTTCCAGTTGTTACTTTTCTCCCTGTTACCATAGGAAATGATTCTCTTGGCAGGTCCCATCAAACTCTCGAAAGCTTGGTCTCTTCCCTCGATTTCTTTTCTCTTCAGCAAGGAATTAGCCAAGCATACATCTTGTGTGTCTAGCCTTGGAGGAATCCAGGTGTAACTGCTTGGACCAGCAGTCTGAAGATCTGGGTGGGTAACCTGGCTCAAAGACTACCTAACTGTATGATCCTGGGCAAATGACTTCAACTCTCAGCCTCAGTCACCTCATTTGAAAAATGAGGAGGGTAAATACTTACACTGCCAGTCTCATGGGGCTTTATAACCTTAAGGTACCCTAGAAATGTGGGCAATGACCATCAAGCATATTGTAAACATTTACTGAACACCCAGCCCTGTGTTAGGTACTGTGGGAGCCTGAAGTAGCCTATAATCTAATCAAGGAGAAAGAATGAAGAGGAGAACAATTAAATCCTACCTCATGGAGTGTTTTAGAGTTCATTTGACCCTCACAAGGGTAATGTGCCTTGGAGGTGGATGAAGAGGCAAATCTTATGGTGGGGGGAAAGTCAATCCCCACCCTGGGGCAGAGGAGGTGGGGCTTGGCTGAGAGAACAGGGAAGAAAAGGTATCTATGTGGAGCTGAAATCCAAGACCAGTGGGAAGCCATCTGCCAGGGCAGAGATGGACACCTTGAAGACTGAATTAGAGCAGGAAATGAATGCACGGAGGGTTGGGGAGCCGGCCATTTGTACTGCTCAGCCTTTCTGCCTACAGCCTTCTAGCTCGTTGACCATTTCCCCTTCTCATTTCACCCATGAGGCCATGGAAGGAAGGAAATGTTTATTAAGGGCTTCCTATGTGCCAGGCACTGTGCTAAGCACTTTACAGATATTATCTTGTTTAATCCTTTCAACCACCCTGGGAGGCAGGTGCTATTATAATATCTATTTTACAGCTGAGGCAACTGACAGTGGTTAACTGACTTTGGAATTTACTTAGCACAGTGCCTGGTATACAGTAGGTGCCTAATAAATGCTTACTGCTTGACTGATGTATCTGAACTCAGGTCTTCCTGACTCCCGGCCCAGTGAGCTGCCCATTGCCCCATCTAGCTGCCTTTCGGATACAGGGGATTCAATGGGACTACTATGCATTGGTACTTGCTACGGATCAGTGATTGCAAACGTGGGCTAATTTTGGGGAAAGAGGCAAGGATATGGGGCCTAAAATATTATCTTAGGAGTAATTTGAGTGACTATTGGGCAAGGCCATAATTCCAGAAGTTGGGATCTGTCACCAACTTTGGGTAAGCCACCTCCCCTCTTGGAGCCTCAGCCCCTTCACTTATAAATTCAGCTGGGGTCGGGGGGGGGGGGGGGAGGGAGGGAATGGATGAGATGCCTGTTAAATGATATGATGCTAAATGACTCAGGCAGAGAACCTGAAGGTCAAGGCCCTTTTCATTCGCAGGACCAGTGGGACCTGCCACATTCACCTTAGGGCTGAATGATGAATTAAAGCCAAAAAAAGCAGTGAATTATAGCAAGCAGGTGACTGGCCTCATTCTGGTCATGTTCCATAAGGTCTGGAACAGAAAGCTAAGGGAATTCAGCTTTCACTGCAGAATCAATAGTGTCACTATGAATTCTCCTCTGGCCTCTCCATTTCCTCCCCCTCACTTAGCCCGGGAACCTCCAGCTGCCTTTTGGATTCCTTTGAGGGTCCTAGGGAACTATTTCCTGAGGTGGGGGGGAGTGGGCATGTATCCAGTTAGGATGTTTGGGTGTGAGGGCTGGGAGAAGTTAAGCTGCTCCCTGCCAAGCAGTAGAGTGGGCTGGTCTTCTGAGTTATACTTTACGGCCTTGTTCAAGCACACAGACAAGAGGTGAGGGGCCTTAAACACTGGGACCTGAAGGACATTCACAGAATGTTTTCTCTCCAACTAGATTGTATTTTGAAGGCACTCATCTGGCAAAATACTGGAAACAAAGTATGTGAATATAGGATCACTTAACCTCCCTGGGCTTCAGTTTCTTCATCTGTAAAATGAGAAACTAGATGGCCTTTAGGTTTCTTTCTAGGAGCAGATCTATGATCCTATAATATGCCATTTCCTTAGAGCAGGAAACTCCTTCTAACAAGACAGATGGCAAACCTTTCTATTACTTGGTAGGTAAGTCCTAGGGGCCCTAGGGAGATGCAGGAACACAGAGGTTAAGTGACTTGTCCAGGATCACAAAACTAGTAAGTGAAATTTGAACCTAGATCTTCCTATTTTTCCATACACCATTCTTCACTATTCTATGGTACCTTTCTGGGAACATGGAAAACTTATAAAAATGTATATTTAAATATGTTATATATAACATTATCTGTATATGATATATAAAATATCTAATATAATGAGATTTTCTTGAGTGAATGAATAAGGGAATTCCATGGCTTTTCCATTACATTATTTAGCATCTCCAAATACTTAAGGTTTCTTAAAAATCAGTTTTCTCCTCTCTAAAATGAAGAGTTTTATAGCATTACAGGCCTAGAGCTAACAAGTGACCTCTGAGGTCACTGAATCCAGCATTCTCATTCTGCAGAAAAGGAAATTAAGGCCCACAGTTGTGAAGGCCAGGGCATTGAACCCACCACCTTCATTTTACAGATGAGCCAACTGAAGCCCAGACAGACGAAGGCCAGTGGTGTCAAAGTCAAAGAGAAATGGGAAGTAACTGGTTTGTACTTAATGACGCCTGTGGGCCCCACAGTGAATTAGTTTCAAAATGTAATATTATCAATTGTATATTGATTACATAGAATTAATGAATAGTATTACACTTAGTGTAATATATCTATTGTATGTTAACCACACATTAAAATGAGGCTATCAGTTATATATTAATTATATACAATAAATCTACATTAAAATATAATGATATTGATCACATTAACCACACAAATTAATATTACATCAAAATGCAATATTATTGATTGTATATTATTAATATACAATTAACATTACATTAAAATGCAATACTATCTAGTGTGTGTTAATCATACACAATTAACTAATGTAACATTAAATGTTATATTATCTATTATATGTTAATCTTACACAATGAATAACATCACATTAAAATGTAACACTATCAATTATATATTAATCATATATGATTAATACTACATTAAAATATAATATCAATCATATATTAACCCCACAAATTAATATTATATTAAAATGTAATGTTATCAATTGTATATTATTAATATATAATGTTACATTAAATGCAATATCTATTGTATATTAATAATAGATAATTAATATTACATTAAAATGTAATTACTAGTATATGTTAATCACATAATTAATATAACATTAAATGTAATATTATCTATTGTATGTTAATTATATATCATTAATTAATAAAATTACACTAAATGTAATATTGTGGTATTTTTATTTATTTTATTCAATATTTTCTAAGTACAAGTACATTTTAATCTGGTTCAGCATGCCCTGGGGAATGCTGTGGGCTGCCTGTGTCCAGCAGGCCAAGTGTCTGACACGCTGTTTGCTCAAGGCCACATGTATAGAGAGTAATGGAGGTAGAATTTGAACACAGGACTTTTGACTCCAAATCCAGTGTTCTAAGCACATTGTCCTTTGGTTTCCACAGTGAGGCTAGAGTAGAGAGCCTCTAGAAACCTCTTTCAGGCCTCAGTCTGTGACCCATCACTGAGGCCCTCATGATTTCCCAACGAGTGGTTAGGCCAGCCAGTGGCTGGTGCATAGGAAAGTAGCAGTCAGGTTTGCAGTGGGCTTCTCTATCCTTAGCACATCCCACCACATCCATCTAAGACCAACAGCTGGCTCCTCCTTCTTCACCTTTGTTCCAATCCAAGCCACCCTCAGGGCTGTCATGCTAAGCAAGGGGGAGCTTTGTTCTCCAGCTGAGGCCTCCTGCAGCTCCCCACTGAGCTCCCAGGGAGTCTCTGCTAGCAGAGAGCAGAGAAGCCAGCCCCTGGAGGGAAGGAGTGAGCCCAGGTCTGAATCCCAGACCCTAACGTCTTGTCTCCACTGTCCTTAAGGTGCCTGCTCCAAGGCTTCCTGTGACAGTTTTATTGGCAGGCGGGCCTGCTAGAAGGATTGTGGCCTATTTACAGTGCTGAGGCCAAGACTTTGTGCGGAGACAGTGAACATAAATTCCCATGATGGATCAGTCATCACTTCATTGAACTTGTGTTGCATCCATTGAAGGCTGGGCGATAACATACTGTTTCCTGGTTCTGCACAGCCCTGGGATCCATTAAATACATTTTATTTATCGCTCGCCATTGCTGCACTGTGGGCAGGAGAATGCAGCTTTTGCAACTATCATCTAATTTTATGATGAGCATTAAAGCCAGGCCTATAATTTGCACCTTTTTATTCATTAGACACTGGTGTGGCCATAAGTCAAGAATGCCCAGGGATTTAGATGCAGATTCAGAAGATAAACTATTGACAAGCCAGATGTATTTTTACATTAGTGCGCCTTTACAATAGTTTATGTTGAGAGTGGAATATAAATTGCGTTATTAAATATGAACCACTCTTATAACCACTTCCTTGCCTGCTGATCTGAAGGAGGGATGGCATTCAGAGCCAGGAAGCAGGGAGGGGTCGCCTAATTTCTCAAGGTTGAATGTCTGAATTCTCTCCCTTTAGCCCATCCTTAACACCTCATCGATTTTCAGGAGCCAGAGCTGGGCTTCAACAATGAGTAGGTAAGGCCACAATGTGGCCCATAGAAATACCGGTCTTCCATAAGAAGTCTTTCCCAGTCCCCCTTAAGGCTAGTGCCTTCCCTCTGATGTTCCCTTCAATTTATTCTATATATATATATATCTTATTTATAAGAGTTGTTTATATGTCTTCTGCTTGTGATTAGGAGCTCTTTGAGGGCAAGGGGAATTTTTGCTTTCCTTTGTATCTTTAGCTCTTAGCACAGTGCCTGACACATAGCAGATATTTAATAAAAACTTGTTAACTTGGCTAGGGAAAGGAAAATATTTTTCTTTTCTTTTTTATATTTTTATATTTTATATTTCTTTCAAATATTTATTAAATACTTAATGATGCTGAGGGCTTTAAAATGATCTCATTTGGTCCCCACGACAACCCTGGTATGTAGTTAGTATTATATCTCCATTTTTAAGTTGAGGAAACTGAGGCAAACAGAGGTTAAGTGACTTGCCCAGGGTCACAAAGCTAGGCAATATCTGAGGCTGGATTTGAACTCAGATCTTCCTGACTCCAGGCCCAACACACTATCCACTGTACCACCCAGCTGCCCAGGTGCTAGGTGGTGGCTCCTTCTGTAGATGCCACAAAAATAGATTTAAGGTTGGCAGAGAGTTCCATGATCCTCTGGTTTAACCTGCTCCTTTCACAGGTGATAGAACCAAGGTCAGGAAAGTAACCTCTTCAAGGTCACACAGGTAAGCCAATGACAGGGGCAGAATTCAGAGCCCAGTCCTCTGCCTTAAAAGCCAGCATTGTGCTGCCCCCACTACTCAGGGAAGCAGCTGCTTGCTGCTTTGGAATCATCCAACAGCAGACAGTGTATCTGTGTGCTGTCCCCGCTGGCAACCTTCAAACCCAAGGCTGAGCTGAGCCTTCTGCCTGGGAAGGAAGCCAGGCTGTCACAGGCTGGATATTTCCATGGTTTTTCTTACAGGAACACAGAATGTTAAAGTTGGAAAGGACCTTGCTGATCACCTCAGTCCAACACTTCATTTTACAGATGAAGGAACTGAGGCCCAGAGAGGTTAATTAACTTCCCCAAGATCACACAGATAGTAAGCTGCCAAGCCAGGATTTTTCAGGGTCATCCTGCTGGTATCTCTGGGAGAGATTTTGGGGCCGGGGAAGATTGTGCTTTTCTAGAGCTGGTGGCTCATTAATACAGGACCTGCTTGGGCACAACCCAAGTCACAGTCTGCCTAAATTTAGGCGACTGGAGGTGGGCGGGCAGTTTTTTCTGAGTACTGTATGATTTGTCAACCCTTGTATTAACACTCCACCAAGTAACCCTTGCCTGTGCCATATGGTACCTTGGGTTGTCCTCCATTTATGAAACGTAGGTTTGGGCTCCCCGGGTTCTTGAGGGCAGAAACCATGCCATCAATTTCTCTATCACCTCCAGCACTTGGCAAAACCCGGGGCACAAGTAAGTGTCTTTACAAAGGCAATGTTACAGAGTGACTGACTTTGTCTGGGCATTGGATGGGTTCTGTCCCCTTGGTCTATTGTTCCATTTTCGAGGTGGGAAAGAGCCATTTGGAATCCCTCCAGAGGAAAGAGATCATATAGAGGTAGATGGGTTCCAGAATCTACACCCTTTTGGCTTCCTCACTTCTCAGTTCTCAGTAACTCCCCCAATCTTCTTTCCTTCTCTGCCCCATGAAAACAGAGGAAAGCAAAGGCATCCTGAAGAAATGTAACTGCTCCAAACCCTGGCAGAACATGTCTCCTTTTTGCTCCCATATACAGTCCCTGGATTTTCTTTCTTGCCTGGGGCTGCCATAACCATCGATAGGAAAGGATCAAATCCACCCCATTCACTTTATAGACAAAGACACTGAAGCCCAGGAATAGGAAAGGATTTATCCAAAGTCACTTAGGGCATAAGAAGCAAAGGTGACACTGGAACCCAGGTCCTCGGATTCCAAATCCAAGGCTCTTTCTAGTATACATCGGGTCATATGCCATGTAAGGGATAAACTACCAGCCCTTTATATAGCTTACAAGCTAACCTACAACATTTCCCTAATGAGGAGGGATCAGAAACAGAAAAGAACAAACTGTCAGTTTATTATAGGAACAGTGAAGCTTTCCAGCCTAGTCCTAGACTCCACTGAACCAAGAGGCTTCTGGGTATGTTAGAAGGACAGCTAGCAATTCAACCCTCATCAATGCAAAGACCAATCAGCCAGGGCTGATGAATGCATCCCAGCTCCTGACAGAGAAAGATGACAGACCAATAAACAAAATGACACGTGTTTTTGGACATGGCCAATGTGGGAATTTGTTCTTTTTCTTTTCCTTTTTTCCATTGGGGAGGTGAAAGTGTGAGAGAGAAAGAGGAAAAAAAATGCTTGTGAATTAAAAAAAATTAAAAATCAGAATTACTTGTCTGATGACAAGTATTTAAATGTCTTCTATATGTGAATTACCATGCTAGGCACTGTGGATAGAGACAAAGGAAACAACCCATACCTTCCAGTAACTTAAATTCTATAGGGGGAAACAATGTATACCCTATATGTAAAAAGATACAAAATATATAAAAGATAATGGGAGTGTGTGTGGCTAGGTACCACAGTGAATAGAGCACCAGCCCTGGAGTCAGGAGGACCTGAGTTCAAATCTGACCTCAGACACTTAACACTTACTAGCTTTGTGACCTTGGGCAAGTCACTTAATCCCAAATGACCTCCAAAAAACCAAAACAAAACAAGATAATGGGGGGGGGGGGAAGCTGGAAAGAGCTCTTGTAGAAGGTAGCACAGGAACTGAGTTCTGAAGGAACCTTGGTGGGGGGAGCTAAAAGGCAGGAAGGAAGAAGAAGAGTATTCTAGGCATGGGCAGGGGGCAGCCTTAGAAAAGGAGAAGGCATGACAAGTGTGAGAAACAGCAGGAAGGCCAGTTTGGGAAGGAAGGGTTTAACATACCAAACAGAATGTGTGTATTTGATTCCAGAGATAATAGGAAGCCACTGAGGTTTACTGACCAGGATAGTGACAGTGTCAGAATTGTGCTTTGGGGATGTCACTTTGGCAGCTGTGTGGCAGATGTGGAGAGGAGAGAACATAAGGCAGGGAGACCCAATTAGAAGGCTATTATAATAGTCCAAGGAAGGGATAATGAGGTTCAGAGCTAGGGTAGTAACTCCTTGTGTATCCTTTAGTTAAGGTGCTTAACATTTCTGGGCCTCAGTTTCCTTATCTGTAAAATGAGGAGGTTGAGCTAGATGGTTTCTGAGTCACCTTCCAGCCCTAGATTGAAGATCAATCAATCAATTAACATTGATTAAGCACCTACTATGTGTGAGGCACTTCTCGAAGAACTATGATTCAATGAACATTATGCAGGTAGAATCAATAAAACTTGAGAAGTTACCAAATATGTGGGACCAAGGAGAATGAGGAATTTGAGCTTCCCTAAGGTGGGTGACTGGGAGGACAGTAGTAATATCCTGGCCAGAAATAGGGTGCAGGAGTGGGTTTGGGGGGAAAGTAAATGAGTTTTATTTGGGACCCTACCTCCCTACTTCAAAAGTCATTCTGAAGTCCAATATAATAATAATGGACATTTATGGATCCTTCTCTTCCTTTAAGACATAGCTCAAGCATCATTTTCTGCATGAAGATTTTCCTGGCCCCCCAGCTACTAGCACCCTCCCTCTCCAACAACCTTTTATTTCTTCACTTTCTGTTTATGCTGTATATATTTTTATATGTTCTTGTTTTCTCTCTCATTAGGCTTGAAAAACTCCTTGCAAGGCAGAGTTGATTTCATTCTTTCTACTTGTATCCCCAGGGCTAGCACAGTATAGGTGCCTAATAAATGCTTGTTGAGTTTCACAAAGTGATTTCTGCATATTATCTTATTTGATCCATTCCACAATCCCAAGGATGGATTTTGTGATTCCTATTTCTAGAGAAGGAAAGTGAGACCAGAGAAGCTGGCTGGTCAGACCACAGCCCCACAGCTAGCTGGAGTTGGAAGCAGGACCCCTATGCTGATCTCCTGGGGTTATCAATCAGATGCTCTTTTTTTTTTTTTGGAGGGCAAAATGGGGGTAAGTAACTTACCCAAGGTCACACGGCTAGGTTTTTGTTTGTGTGTGCATTAAGTGTCTGAGGCCGGATCCAAACTCAGGTCCTTCTGACTCCAGGGCCGGTGCTCTACTCACTGTGCCACCTAGCCGCCCCTCAGATGCTCTTTCTACTGCACCATCCTCCCTCCTAATATCAGCCATACTTTCTACTTTCTAGAGGGGTCACAAGTGGGTCTCCCTAAAACCCTGATTCTTCATGAAACATGAAGCTTCCTTAGGAGGAAGAAGGAACTCAAGATTAGGGTGAAGGTAAGAGAGACCTTCCTCTGCCCATCTGTCCTTTATCCAATGCATTTATTTAAAAAAAAAAAAATTTTTTTTGTTTTTTTGGAGGGAGGAAGGCAGGGCAATTGGGGTTAAGTGACTTGCCCAAGGCCACATGGCTAGTAAGTATTAAGTGTCTGAATCTGGATTTGAACTCAAGTCCTCCTGACTCTAGGGCCCATGCTCTATATACTGTGCCACCTAGCCACCTCTTTTAATTTAATTTTTTGCTTATCCAATGCATTTATTAAGTGCCTACTATGTGGCAAGGCACTGTGCTTGGCACTGGGGGAATAGAAAGGCAAAAAAGAAAAAGGAACAGCTCCTATTTTAAAGGATCTTCCATTCTCTTGGGTGGATGCCACACACAAACATACATGTGTGCTTATATCCACACATGCATACATAAACACATATGTACACACATGCATGCATGTATATGCATATTGTATGCATGTACATATAAATGAATACATGAATAAATAAGTAAATAAATTAGTTAAAAGGAAATTGGGGAAGATGTTAGGGAGACCATTAGCAACCGAGGGGATCCAGAAAAGTCTTTGCATAGGAGATGCGTATATGTTGTCTCCCCCAAATAGAACACAAAGTCCTTGAGTGAAGTGTCTATTTCATTTGTATCTCTGTTCCCAGCACCTAGGACAGTACCTTGCATGCAGTAGTTGCTTAATAAATGCTTGTTGGATGGGGAGGGAAGGAGAATTTTGTTACAATGCCTTCTGGGTAGCCAGGGGCACACACATGGCAGGTCTGGCCCAGAAAACCAAAATGCTCCCACACTGTATTGATTCTTTAATGCCCAGTGGAAGCTACAATTAAAGAGCAATGCTATTACTTGACTTTCTGACCCAAAGCATTGACAGAGACTCCCTATTCCCCTAGGAAGTAACCCCCAGGAAGCCATGGGGTCTCCTTACGGCACCATAGCCAAACCCTTCTGCCTGGCATTCAAAGCCAATGAGGCAATGTTTCAGGGTCCTTTGGGCTCAGTAATCTATGACTTGTCTCTCTCCTTCTGCTTCCAATATTTATTCCTCTGGCAAAAAGAAACTGGATTCTTGGACTCTTCCCTTTAAATCCAACCTTTCCCACTCCTGGGCTAATGTCCACCTCTGAGTTGTTCCATGAAGAGGCAAGAAAGTCCACCTTTTCCTCAGTCCACCATTTCCTTTTACATCTGGCTCAAAATTTTGTTCTCCTTTGAAAGGTAATCTCTGATTAGCCCCACCTACCCAATCCAACCACCTTCTATACCTAAAACCCTCCCTATCTAATACTTGGCACTGCTTGGCAATTACCTAATTAAACACGTTTATGTTGTCTCACCAACTACATGGGGGCAGCAGAGAGGGTGCTAGACCTAGAATGAAGAAGACCTGTGTTCAAATCCAGCCTTAGAAACTTACTAGCTGTGTGACCCCAGGTCGGTCACTTAACTGCTGTCTGTTTCCTCAATTGTAAAATAGGGTTAATAATAGCACCTACGTCCCAGGGTTGTGGGGAGGATTAAATGAAATAATATTTGTAAAGCATGTAGCACAATGCCCGGCACATAATAAAGGCTATATAATTGTTAGTTGCTTCACCACCACCACCACTACTACTGCTGCTGCTACTACTACTACTACTACTACTGCTGCTGCTGCTGCTGCTGCTGCTACTACTACTGCTATTGCTGCTGCTGCTGCTGCTACTACCACTGCCGCTACTATGACTACTGCTGCTGCTGCTACTACTACTACTACTACTACTACTACTGCTACTGCTGCTGCTGCTGCTGCTGCTGCTGCTACTACTACTGCTGCTGCTGCTGCTGCTGCTGCTACTACCACTGCCGCTACTATGACTACTGCTGCTGCTGCTACTACTACTACTACTACTACTACTACTACTGCTACTGCTGCTGCTGCTGCTGCTGCTGCTACTACTACTACTACTACTGCTACTACCACTGCCGCTACTATGACTACTGCTGCTGCTGCTACTGCTACTACTACTACTACTACTACTACTGCTACTGCTGCTACTGCTACTGCTGCTGCTACTACTACTACTACTGCTGCTGCTACTACTACTACTGCTGCTGCTGCTGCTGCTGCTGCTGCTGCTACTACTACTACTACTACTACTACTACTGCTACTACCACTGCCGCTACTATGACTACTGCTGCTGCTGCTACTGCTACTGCTACTGCTGCTGCTGCTGCTAATCCTCCTCCTCCTCCGGCTCTTCTTCTTCTTCTTCCTCCTCCTATTCCTACTACTACTTTACCACTACTACTACTATTAACTCCTTCAGGGTCAAAGCCCTGAATTCTTGTCCTTGGCCTCACTTTCCATACTTGGGTAGCCCTGATGGATTGATTAAAAATTACTATCTCCAGCCTAGAGGCCTTGGGAGGTGGTCAGAAGAACATTGTCTATAGAGTCAGAGAACCAGGAGGAGCTCAAATCTAAGATCTATACCTCGGAGCTGTGTCTTTGGATGAATCATTTCCCCTCTTTGATCACTGGATGAGATCAAGGTTTCTTAATCCTTTTTGGGTTGTGGACCCCTTTGGTAGTCTGGACCTATGTTCCCATTCTCAGAAAAACATTTTTTTTTCCTTTTTGGAGGGCAGTTGGGGTTAAGTGACTTGCCTAAGGTCACACAGCTAGTTTTTGTGTTAAGTGTCTGAGTCCGGATTTGAACTCAGGTCCTCCTGACTCCAGGGCCAGTGCTCTATTCACTGTGCCACCTAGCTACCCCAGAAAAACATTTTTAAAATGTACAAAGTAAAATTCAGAGGATGACAAAGGAAACAAATTATAAGAAAATACAGTTATCAAAATATTTTTTAAAAAGTTCATGGACCTCAGACTACAAGTTTCTAGACTACATGGTCCTTCCCAGCTCTGTCATGGGAGATTATGACACCATCCTTCTCCACTGCTACAACAGTGCTGCACACACACAGACACAGACACACACACAGACATACAGACACACAGACACAGACACAGACACAGACACACACACACACACACACACCAGGTTTAACCCCCTTATATAAATGAAGAAATAGAGAGCTAGAGGCTAAGTTACTTAACCAAGATCCCACAGGGTCAAATGTCAGAGGCAGGATTCAAACCTAACACCTTGGATTCCAAATCCAATGTGAAATACTTATTCATTAATTCTGAATTACATGATGATGTCAACGCAACAAAATGAAGGAACCTCCCAGCAAAAGAAATAACTGGAACAGGAAAATGCCTCCAAATGTCTTTACATTTTAGAGGCAAATGTCCCACATTGTTTGTCTCCTGACTGCCTAGTCAGTAGCCACTTTCCATTTAGGTCCATGGGCCCTTCCTACCTTTGCTTCCAGATTCTATCTGATCTCAGCCATTTTTATCTTGGCCCCAACCCCAGTGTCCTGGTACCAGTTGGGAAGGTTCAAAAGGGAAAAAACATTGATCAGAGGGATTAAGAGGCCAAAACAGGGTCTCCCCTTCTCCATGTCCTCCCCCTAGGCCCCACTTTTTTCAAGAGGGGCAGGAGAAAAAAAGCTCATTTCATCCATTTCCCTCCCAAACCCTTCTACCCATTAAGGTAGTGCTGAGTACCCCTAATAATAGCAATACTAAATCCTCCCAGCCAATTCGCTTCCATTTCTATAAATAATGTAGAATCTTTTTATTTACTGACAGGTTGTAAAAGTATCAGGGAGAATAATGTGAAATCAGGAGTTGCTGAATAATTCATGACATCGGCTTAACACCATCTCTCTCTCCCTCCTTCTCCTCCTGGCTTGTGCTTTCTTCCTTGGCCTTTCTGGACTCACAGTTTATAGGAGAGCACCTTCTGCCCAGTAACCTAATAAAGTCAAAGCTAACAGGCTGGTCCTAATTCTTCATGAATTGAGGCTTTTTACAGTAAACTTAAAAAAAATACAGAGACTGGAGGGAGTCACTTTTTTTTTGGCCTGTGCTTATACTTGTACATAATGGTAACATGGATAGGGTACACTTAGAGGTGCAAGGGGGAATGTGTGTGTATGTGTGGGGGGGTGGTCAGAAGATCTGGGTTCAAGTCATTTTGGGTAAGACATTTCATCTTCCTATGAGCTACCTCATTGCTAGAATGGGAATGACAATATTTACTGCTTATCTTAGGGGGTGGTTATAGGAGCAAATGGGAGGAGGAAAGAAGGAAGGGAGGAAAAAATGGAGGGAGGGAAGAAGGGAAGGAGGGAAAAAGGGAAGGAGGGGAGAAGGGAGGGAGAGGACGGAAGGAGGGAAGGACGATGGAAGGAGAGAAGGGAGGAAGGAAGTAAGGAAGGAAAGAAGGAAGGGAGGGGAAAGGGAGGGACAGAATGAGGATGAAAAGGAAGGAAGGAAAGGAAGGAGGGAAGGAAGAAAGGAAGGAAGGAAGAAGAAAGCAAGGGAGGAAGAAAGGAAGGAAGGAAGAGGAAAAAAGGAAAAAGAAGGAAGGGAGGAAGGAAAGAAGCATTTATTAAGAGCTTACTATGTGCCAAGAATTGTGCTTTACAATTAATTTTTCATTTGATCCTCAAAACAACCCTGGAAGGTAGGTGCTGTTGTTATATTCATTTTACAGTAGAGAAAACTAAAGCAGAGTTTAAGTGACTTGCCCAGGGTCACACAGTTAGTGTCTGAGGCTGCATTTTAACTCAGGTCTTTTTATATCTAGGCCTGGCACTCTGTCCACCACCTAGCTGACTCTAGAATAGAATGTATACATTGTGTAAGTCAGCTATTGCCATGATTAACCTTGGGAAGTAGGTACTGAAAACACAGCTTCATGAGGTCAAGAACTCCTCCATCTCACAGGAAGACATTCAGTTCGACTTGCTAACTAAGCACTTGGCCCAAGGTCACACAAGTTGGGGGCAAAGTTGAGACTGGACTCACATCTCCCAACCGAGGGATTTTCCTCCTGCACTCTACTAGCCCCCCCCCCATTATATTCATTTTCCAGGTAAGATACTTAAGGCCCAGATATGTCACCTAATTGGCCCCAGGTCACACAGCTAAGAAGCCACATAGCCAGGTCTCCAGGACTCCAGATCCTGTACTCTTTCCATTAAGCCACACTGCCTCTGGTGTATCAGGTCCTTAGACTCGGCACATTCTTCAACATGCATATTCATATAAGCTGGAGAGGCCCATTCCTCCTATAAACAGTCATTTGCATGAACAAAGCCCAGTTTTAAGTGTCTTCCAGCACCTTGCTATTCCCATGGCTTTTGTGAGCCTAGAAGTGAATGCCTGTGATAAGGTCTTACTGAACCTTTTCCGGGTAATTCCATATTTTTTTTCTTGACTTTCTAAGAATTAGTATTAATTATTAAAATCTTAGCTTGCTTATTACTGCTCAGGTTGTTAATAGGCAGAAATGGAATGTCACTGTAATGTTAGGTCCCTGTCGGTTAGCTTCCTGTATTTGCTTGGAGTCTGCTTGGGAGGCTTCTGGTGGAATGAGGTTTATTTAGTGGCTAAATTTCCATTTGAAACTGCAGCCCTTCTGGTAGCCTGGCTGGGTCAGGCCTGGCTGAGCAGGGAAGCTTATTTGAGTGACTGTCTTCTAGAGTGCCTGCCTGGGATTCTGGGACTGGTATAATGGGACATTGGAACTAGAAGGTTCCTCCAGTATCATCTAGACCATGGGTGTCAAACTCAAATAGAAAGGGGGGGGGTCCCTAAATCACAAATACTTTGTAAGTCAAATGGCAACTTAGTTTTAAAATGCAATATTATCCATATTTTATTAAATTTTATTTCTTGAATTACATATTTTCCAGTTGTACTTTAATTGGGTTTGGGCCACACTCAGGAATGTTGGGGGCCACATACAGATTGAATTCATTCAGTGGGTGAAGAGAGAACTGTAATTAAAATCAGGAAGATCTGAGTTCAAATGTGGATTCTGACACTATATGATAATACTTATCCTCTCTGAGGATATTTATCAATATTTAGCCTCTCTTGGGACGGCTATGTGTCGCAGTGAATAGAGCACCAGCCCTGGAGTCAGGAGGACCTGAGTTCAAATGCAGCCTCAGACACTTAACACAAAAACTAGCTGTGTGACCTTGGGCAAGTCACTTTATCCCAAATTGCCCTCCAAAAAAATGAATATTGAAAACTATCTTTACATGTAATTGGGTGTTGGGCGGGGAGGAGGCCGGAACCAAAGAGGCTTGGGAAGACTTATATGAATTGACACAGAGTGAAGTCAGCAAAACTAGAACTATTTATCCTGTAATATCAATATTATAAAAATATTGATGACTTTTAGATACTGATGAAGAATGGAATGAGCAGAACCAAGAAGATAAGATACAACAACATTGTAAATGCTGTGGATTTTCTGCCAAGGGGTCACCTACACCAAGTCAGAAGTCAAGGGACCTGGACTCAGGTCTAAATTCTCCTGTGATCACACTCTGGGACCAGAGAGTGTGGCTAAGGTCCCTTCCAGATCAAAACCCCAGGAACCTGTGAAAATGAATTCTTAAGTCTGAAAAAAATGACAACACAATGGCCAAGGGGTGGGGAGCAGACTGGCCAGTTGGACCAGGGCAAGGTATGGGCTGGGGAGGATGGGAGGTTAGTTGAAGCCAGATTTTAAAGTCTCTGGACATCCAAGAAAGGAGTCTAACCTTTTCTCTGGTTCTCATTGGCAAGGGTTTAACCTCTCTGGGCTTCAGTTTTCTCACTTTTAAAATAAAAACATTCACTTATTAAAAACTCCCATTTCTAGTGGCTACTTTCCAGGAGGATAGAATGAGATAATATTAGCAAAGCACTTTGCAAAAACCTTAAATAGTATTGTAGGTACTAGTCTTATTATTTCCTTACAATTCTGTGAAGGTAAATTCATTCTGTGTGTTTGTGGGTGTAGTGGATGAAGTACCAGGTCTGAAATCGGGAAGGTCTGAGTTCAAATCTGACCTCAGACACTTCCTAGCCAGGTGACCCTAGGGAAGTCACTTTACCTTGTTTGTCTCAGTTTCCTCATCTGTCAAATGAGATGGAGAAGGAAATGGCAAACCACTCCAGTATCACTGCCAAGGAAACCCCAAATGGGTCATGAAGAGTCAGACACAACAGACACAATTGTACAATAAATTTGTTTGTATATAGTTATCTGCACGTTGTCTCCTTTCATTAGACTATGAGTTCCTTCAGGGCAGGGATGGTCATTTTATATTTCTTTGTATCCCTAGCACTGGACCTGGTACAGAGTATATACTTAATAAATATTTGTTGATTGACTGAATATTATCAAAGAAGAAACAGAGGGTCAGAGAGGCTATTTGGTTTTCTGGGACTCAGCCTCAGGTCTCCAGACTCCCAAACCATTGCTCTTTCCATAACACAGCATGGATACCCACAGCCTCAGCCTCATAGAACCAGTTTTGCTTGGTATTTAAAAATTTGCTATCATTTTACTCCTTCTTCTTCCCCCAGTGGAAGAGAGAACTTGGACCAGGTGAAAAGGCACAGAAAGGAGAAAATGCCGATCACAAGGGATTCAAAAGCTAAGGAAGCCCCTCTCTCCCCCTAAACAAACTCCCTTCTCAAACAAAGGAGAGAAACAACTCATTTCATCCATTTCCCTCCCAAACCATCTCTTCTCCCCAAAGCTGGAGAAGAACAATTTATCCCCTCTGAGAAGGTACAGAAGGGGAGGAGAATCAATGGTTTAAGTAGCAGCCTGAGAGCTTTCACTTGGACCCCAAATGCATGTTCCTTCCATACTCTGGGACTCGGTTTCCTTCTCTGTTAAAAGGGGCAGAGGTGGTGGCTGGAGGAAATGGCCTCTCAGGTCCCTTCCAGCTCCTATCCTTAGACAATCTCTAAGGCCCCTTCCAGCTCTGATAGCTCTGACCTATTGGCTAATCTCAGAAATATGTCTGTAAGTCCCTGAGGACCCACCCTCATTTATCTCCATTTCTCTGCTCAGCTGTTCCCAAGTTCCACTCTCATTCCCCCTGTTCTCAAGGTGTGGAAGTCCCTCTGTGCAGTTCCCCCTTCCTTAAACACAAGCCCATTTGGGTCCCACAATAATCCATCAGACTAGGGTTTTCCACCATGCCCAACCACCCGATGCCTCCCAAGTTTTCTCCTTTTTGTCTTTTCCTGGCCTCTTGACAGATTAGTGACTGACTAATGCTCTCTTATGTAGGAAGTGTCCAGGGTTTGTCAGGTCAGACCTTCCCTGGAGGGGAAGGTAACCCTATCCGCCTCATAAAAGGGCAGTTGGGAAATGGGTGATCTCCTTGTAAGCAGCTCAATTGGAGTCCTGGGCTCCTGGCTTGAGTCTGCTAAAGCATTCCAGATGTGGCTGTCTTCCCATGATGGCTGGGGCTGAGCAGCTGCTTTAACTTAACCTAATGGTCTTTGGGGCTCACCAGAGGTTCTTTTCAATTTGGTCAGCTCCTGGTCAGGCACTGATCTTCCCTAGGAACTTGAAAATGGCCTTGTGACCCAGCCAGACCTGCCAGGAGTCACCCTTCCAACTCTAAAGGGAGAACATCTTTCAGATTTAAACCCACTCTCTTTTCTTAAGCCTGATACTCAAAGCTGTCACCCTGGTTGTAATGAACTGCCCTCCTGTGGGGGATAACCTGGGACCATGGTGGTCAACCACAGACTAACAGGGGGAGAACTTCAAGGGGCTTTTTGACCCCTTGGGATTGGCTTCTGAGTCTGAGGGTAGAAGATGTTGGAGGGGAAGACTTGGTTGGGGGGGGGGGGACTACAGTGTCATCCTCAGCTTCACTGAGCCTGCTTTTGTTTATGGGTAGGCCTTGCCCTCTGGGGACTGAACATGGTGCCTGTTTATTTTCATTATTGTTGGTGGCCTAATATCTGGTTTTTTAATGCCCCCAACATAACTTTTCAGACTGACAGAGAGGCCTGTTCCTTCCCTTACACACTTTTCAAAGGGGAGGGGGGCAGGGAGGTAGTGCCAAAGGAGAGAGAAGAGGGGATGGAGGATAGATTCATTTCTGACACCCCCTTCCCACAGAGTCCCACCAAGTTTTACAAAGTGGATGGCAAACAGTGAACATTACCACCCTATAAAGCAAAGCTTTAGACCCTGGAGGAAGGAGGGAATGAGGGTCTGAGGAATACACAAGTCTGAGACCTAGCTGAAGGGCTCTCATTAATACCTCCAAGAGCTGGCTGACCAGTGGGCAGCAATTCTAAGGGGGGGGGGGGGGCAGGAACCAAACAGCCTCCAAGACAAAGGCTGAATTAGCGATGGAGACAGCCCTAATCTATTTAGATCTTCTAGTCTTCCTCTTCACCCCTTACCCAAAGCAGAAGGTCTCCAAGGGCTCAGGCTGTGGATTCCAGTGACCCAGAGGAACTTGGAACTCCCTCATTTCCTGTGTAACAGCTCTCTCTCCCACTGAGGCTCCACCAGCAGCTCCTCTCCCCGGGAGGGAGGGTGGGGGCGTGTGCTGGCCTTAGCTGTAGGTTTGCAGATCTATTCCTAGCCTTGGCCCCCCCGCTCAGGGATCACAAGAGGCTGGGAATGTGTCGGAGGCCTCAGGGAGAAGCTGGGGATGGGGAGCCATGTGTGTGGAAAGGAGGGGGCGGGAGTGAATGAAGAGCCATCCTGTCCAGTCAGTTCCCTGGAGAGGCTGGACCTCGGGAGGCAGTTGATTTAGGGAGGATTTATAATGGGAGTGAGTCAACGCTGAGTAGCCAGGGACCCTGTCTGGTCTTTGGGGCCCTGTTTCTGATGAAGGAGGTGCCCTTGTGCCAATAACAGCTCAGTATGTGTGGTCATCCCAACAGCCCCCCCCCCCAAATTCCTCTACAGAGCTCAATCCCTTCAGCTCCAGAACCGCAAAATCCTGAGGTCAGGCATTCTAAATCACTCACAGCCTTAACCTACCTTCTCAGCACTGTCTCTGGGCCCCAGCATGCACCCGCTATGAGTGGTCTGCTCACTACCTCCCAAATCCCTTCCAGAATGATACTTAACCTTCGTATTTATCTAAGTCCCACCCCCTACTTTAGGGCCAGTTCCAGTTAGAAGACTCCAAGAAGTCTTCCCAGACCACCTTCACCAACAGTGAGTCTCAGACCTCTGACTTCCTTAAGCTAAGTTACACTTGCAGTCAGTCAATAAATATTTATTAAGCATACTATGTGCTAGGCACTGTACTAAGTACTGGGAATACAAAGAAAGGCAAACGACAGTCCTGTCTCTCAAGGTGCTTACAACCTATTGGGGGATGGGGGGGGAAGACAACACATAAAAAGAAACTGAAAACGGTGGGAGTGTACGGGGCATAGAGGCATGATGAAATCCTCCCTCCAGGTAGGGGAAATGACAAGAGCTACACTGGGCATCCTCCTTAAGCAGAAGGACTTGGAGAATCTCTCCATGTCCTTCCCCATCCTCTCCAATCCAGGCGAGGGACCTACATTGTGAGCTGCCTCTCTCCCTAACCCAGCCCTGACTTCTAGAGGCCAAGGACTAGATTTTAGATCATATAATCCAACCTCCCCATTTTATAGATGGGGAAACTCGAGGCCATCGAGGCTGATTAATTGGATGGGATTTGAAACTGGTGCTCTCTCCCAGTGCAGAGCTCTGTATGATAGGCCTGGCTATTATGTCTTTTCTTATTTAATTTTGTAAATGTCCTCCTCCCCCCTCCCCCCACTTCCTCTCCAGGCCTAGCTCGGTACTGAATGAATGGACCAGGGAGAAAGGCTGGCATTCTTTAGGGAGATGGAAACAAATGGAGAAAATCTGTTTTTGCTGGAAAGGTGGAGAAGGGCAAAAAGCTGAAGCTTATGAGGAGAAATCTGCCTTCCATCTAAAGAGGGAGGATTTTATTGATTAGATATGGGATTTGGGGCAAACTACTTCACTTCTCACTTGTAAAGTGAGGGGTTAAACCAAACAGTCTCAAAGCTTTGTGTTTTAGGGTCCAGGTCCACTCTGATACTGTATGTGGTAGGGCCCCTCCCAGCTGTGACACTGTATGCTCTAAAGTCCTTTCTAGCTGACATTCTATGTTCTAAGGTTCCTCCCAGCTCTGACATTCTATGTTCTAAGGTTCCTCCCAGTTCTGACATTCTGTGTTCTAAGGTTCCTCCCAATTCTGACAATTCTGTGTTCCAAGGTCCCTCCCAGCTCTAGCATTCTGTGTTCTAAGATACCTTCCAGTTCTGATAATTTGTGTTCTAAGGACCTTCTTGGCTACACTATTTCATATTTTAAAATTCCTTCCAACTGGGACATTCTGTATTGTAAGGTCCCTCTCACCTGTGACAGTCTATGTTATAAGGTCCTTCTTAAGTGCTGGCATTCTGTGTTCTAAGGTTGTTTCCACGGCTAACATTCTGTGTTCTATAACTCGGCCTGCAGCTAGCCAGCCAGTGGCTTTAGAGAAGTCACAATTTCAGATCTTTTAGCCACAGGAAGTCACCGCCACACATATGGGATAATCTCACCCACATGAATAAGGGGGATAGAGGATAATGACCAGGCCTCATCCCTCTCTGAATGGGCAGGCGTTGGCACCTGGTAGAGGAGGTTTCTGTCTAGAACAAATGGGACTGGCTAGTTAGAAGCCAGCTAACCTGAAGAACAATTCCGTTTTGAAGTCAAGTACAAAGCTGAGCCTAGCTCTCCATGTTAACATGATAAAAGCAAGTCCCCAGCTACCACAATTATTTGATAATTCTCCCTTAACACCCATCAAATTAAAGCAGTGTCCAAGGCCCGCCTGAAGTGGCACTGATAGGTATTAAACTTTAATGAGATTTAATGATTCTGGCCTACTTTTTAAGCGCTGGGGCCCACATTTATGAACATTTAATTTCCCAGGCCCTGACCTCTTTCCTTCCCTCTCCTCTTCCCCTCCTCTCTCTCCCTCCATCTTCCTCCAGCTGGTTTGTGTTAGTGTTGCTGGGGACAGCCCTGGCCTTGTCAAAGGCAATACCAAGTGAACCTTCACAGGCCACCTATATCCACCCCCACCTCCCCACTTAGCAGCAAAATGTTGATTTTATCAGGGAGTTAAAGGTAAAAAAACTGCCCCCTCCCAATCCCAGCATTTCAATAATAGTGAGATTGGTCCAAACCATGGGATAATTTCATTCATTTATTTCAAAAACTACATTAGACTTCAAGTTAGATTATCCTGAGTTCCTGTAGGTCGTTGGATTGTGGCTTTGTGACATTTTAGAGAACCGAAAAGACAGTGATGCTGGAAGAAGGGGCCGTAGAGACCACTCAGTTCTGATCCCACCATAGGGCTTCCCCTGATACTCCATTTTAGTGACCCATCCACACTGACTCTTTAACATGTGTTCCAGCTGGAGAAGACCTTTAGATTAAAACCTCAGTGTTGTGATGGACCTTAGAACAGGGAATGTCAGAGCTGGAAGGAACTTTAATGCACAGAAGGTCAGAACTGGAAGGCACCTTAGGATATGGTCATAACGGGACCGTAGGACAAAGAATATTAGAGCTATATACAATCTTCAAGGTTATCTAGTCCAACTTTCCAGTTTTCTGGGGAAGAAAATGAGGCCCAGAGAGGACAAATCACATGCCCAAAGTCCTGCAAAATGGCAGAATCAGGATCAGAATGGAGATAAAGGGGTTTATTTTCACTACACCAAGCACCAACCCTTAATGGGCCTGTTTGATGAGTCTAAATCACAGAAGTAATGGCTACCACCCTTCTCCTTCAGGGACCAAGATATCATCCATTGTTCATGGCCCTTTGACTCTCAGAGTTTTCAAAATGAGAGTGTTGGTCAGGATTGATCCCTAGAGTTCAGCCGGCTCTTAATCTTATGACATCTTTGAATGAGAACCTTTCACCCCCAAACAGAGAATCCCAGCAGTTACATGGAATTGGGTAGCCACATTTCTAAGATTTGGTGACCAAGCACGCTGCTGCCCCCTAGTGTTGAGATGACCTGCCTGGTTCTGCAGTTGGGGGTGTGGAAGTGGGGCATAGAGAGGATGGACATTAGACCAGATAACGTCAAATATGGGGCTCAGGTATTGTAAATAAGTAAATAAGGGATGGGGATGGGTTGGGAATCTAGGTCTCCTGACTGAGTCTTGTGTTCTATACCATAGAGATATCTCTAAGGTCCTTTCCAACACTGATCCCTGATAATTGGGAAGGGGGAGCTCCATAATGTCCAGTACACTGCTAAAGGCTAGGGTTTGGGGAGGGTTGGGGACCAAAAGATAATCCAAGAAGAAGCAATGGCACCTTTGATATGATATGCGCCCCCTTCCTCCCTCCACAATACACACATGAACATTTCCATTTACAAAGAATTCAAAAGGAGGATCACAGAGCAAAGTCCCGATTAGTGTAAATAATGAATTCCCCCGACACATCCACATTATTTGAATTTGTACTGCCTGTTTCCACTGGGCTGGAACCAATTACCATCTTTTACATGATTATAACTTAGACTGGCATAAATGTGAAAACCTGCAGCCACTTCAGTGGACTCACTATTTGCACTAATCTGGACCTCTGTTATAGTTTGTTCATTAAATTTAGCATGGTAGTAACAAAACCGCCATGTTTGCATTGTCTTCTGAATTTCTTTCTGTTCTATTGTGCAAGTTTTAAATGTGTCAATGATGTTATTCTCTCTCTCTTTCCATCTCTTTCTTCCCCTCCTGTCCCCCCCTTTCCCTCCATCTTTCTCTCTCCCCATATTTTTCTCTCTCCCTTTATCTCTTTCTGTCTCTCTCTCTCTCTCTTTCTCTATCTCTCACTACTGAAAGTCACTGTGGCATAGTGGACATTTAGTGACCCTTGAAGCAGGAAGATCTTAATTTAGATCCTCCCTTTCATTCATACTGGCTGTAAGATGCCTGGACAAATCATTAATTTCCTAGTGTTCTGAGTGATTCTCTAGGAGGCTGAGTTCTAGAGATGGTGCTGACCAGCACTGGTAGAGGGAGGTTCCCTCCACCACTGAAATCAGAGGTCCAGGCTCCCTTCCCAACACTGTCCTGATCAGTTTCCTCCCCTTCCCCATTAAAGCCCTTCCTTATAAGAGATAGATACAGTCAGGCAAAACAAGTCAATACATTGACCATCCCTTGTTTTACAGGCGAGAACACGGAGGCCTGGAAAGGAAAATGATTTCTCCAAGGTTCCCTAACTATTTAATAGTGGAGCAGGGAGCAGAGCCCTGGTCTCCTGATTTCTTGTCTGGTCCGTTTCTCTTCTATTGCAAGTAATAATGAAGCAGTCAGGAAAAAAAAATCAGGAAACCTCTCTGCTCTGCCACAGGTCTCTCCTTAGGAAGGGGGGATTTATTTTCCTTTTCCAAACCCAGCAATGAGCACTCTTGATCATGGATCCTGGAGAAGCCTCTTTGGTTAGACCTCGCTGACTTCTCCATGTCTAGCTGCTTCCCTAGGTCTCTCACTTGTGAAAGAGACCAGAGCTGCAGAAACACAGAATCTCCCAGCTGGGAAGCTGGTCAGAAGCTGTCGGGTCTAGTTGGCCTTGTGGCTGACCAGGCCATACAACCTCCCAGACAATGGGTCATCCTGCCTGCGTTGGAGGAAACTGTTCCTCTGATGACTGGATGATCCATCTACTCTGCTAATAATCTTGGGTCCTAGTCTGATGTATGAGAATATGTGACCAGCATTCCTGGCCTATTCCTAACAACCTAAGATTTAAAGTTGGAAGAAGGCTTAGAGATTATCTAGTCCTTGTTTTATGTGTCATGGAGCTCTGACAGTCTGGTCAAACCCGACACTGTGCTCACTGCCTATACTCATCATGAAAGGAAATGCTAAATTCCACTTAGAGCTTGGTGAAAAAGATGTTATTCTCCCATCCAAGTTCACAGACTCTCTTGAAATCTATCTATTAGATACCATATTAAGAACCCCTGATCTAGTCTAAAATCTTCATTTTTCAGAGAAGGAAAGTGAGGTCCAGGAGAGAAGAAATTACCAGCCTGAAGAAAATAGGTCAGGGGTCCAGGATATAAGAAGGATTCAAACCCAGGACTTGGGACTCCAAATCTAGTCCCCTTGGTTCTACATGATACTTATTCTTATTTCCCAGTAGTTGTCAAATTCACTACCATTTGGGAAGACACCAGCACTAATAAAGGTCAAGTTCTAATAAAGCCATCGGCATCTTGGGTACTCATGGAAGGAATGATAACTGTGGCTCACATTTCTATAACACTCTAAAGGTTGACTGTGTTGAGTTGTTGTTTTTTTTTCATAGAAAACCTTGCAAGGCAGAAAGGAGAAAAGACATTATTAGTCCCCTTTGACAGTAAGGGAAACTGAGGCTCAGACAGCATCAAAGGAGGCAGAGTCTGAAGGAATTTTAATAATCATGTGGTTAAACCTCCACATTTTACAGATGAGGGAACTAAGCACAAAGAGGCTGTGACACGAGTGCTTTGGCTGGATTTGACCCTGGGTCTCCTAATGCTGAGTCCAACAGAAGGCTTCCCATAAGAGATGGGAAGGCAGTGGCAGGAGGAATAGAGGAAGCTCCCTCGGAGGGAAGGATGCAGGGGTTGGGGCTGGTTGTCTGGAAGGGAGCCAGAGCCTTGGAGGCCCAAAAAGACAGGCTCTTCTTCTGAATTACGGGTTTCTGAGTTACAAGAAGAGAGGCAGCTGCCGCACTTCTCCACCAGTCCCAGTTGGAAGCAATCACTGATGGCGGAGCAATCAGCCTGAGGATACTGATTGGCCTATTATGTTTGGTGCCACTTTCCCTGGAGCTCTTGGGTGTTCATTAAAGGGTACAGGCCAATCAGGAACAATCACAGGGAGGAGGAGAAGAAGAAGGCCCAGCAACCTGACCCCCAGATCATCATTTCCTTGATGATGCCTAGAGTTCCCAATGGTTCTGGCCTGCCTTGGGAGGCTGGGGGAGATGAAGGCAGCAGGAAGGGAGAGTCCAGGCCTCAAGGACTCAGAGCCACCCAAAGGCCTGGGATCACATTCTCCATTTTCTCTGATGTAAAATTTGACCAAGTTATTCATTCAACAAATATTCATTAAAAGCCTTACATTCTGCAACTTAAAAAAAAAAATCTTATTTAGGGGTGGCTAGGTGGTGCAGTAAATAGAGCACCAGCCCTGGATTCAGGAGGACCTGAGTTCAAATTCAGCCTCAGACACTTAACACTAGTCATGTGACTTTGGACAAGTCACTTAACCCCAATTGCCCTGGCATCTGCCCTCCAAAAAAGCAAAAAAAAAAAAAAGTCTTATTTATGAGATAGATAGTATGGATAGAGCATTGGACATGGGTTTGAATCCCATCTCAGACACTTATTAGCTATATAAGCCAGATCAAGGCATTAAAAAAATCTCTGTGCCTCAGTTTCCCAGATTTGGGCTTGATGACTTCTAAGGACCCTTCCTGTTTTAAATCTATGTTCCAATGATCTTACCCTCCAGCAGGTATAGGAAAGATCCCAAAATAACTAGATTTAGAGCTGGAAGTGGGGAAGGCGGGCTTTGAGGCCATTGAATCCAACCTCTCCATCTTACAGATGAGGAAATGAGATCTAGAGAGGTTATATCATTGGCCCAAGGTCACACCAATAATAAGCTGCAGGGGTGGGATCTGAGCTCTGTTCTATCTAACTGTGCTCCAGTGTTCTTTCCTCTATACCAAGCTGCCTCATAAATAAGCTAAGTTTGCACGCCCTGCCTGCCCTCAGAAAATTTACAGTCTAGCAGGGAGATGGAAATATATAAAATCAGAACAATTAGATTTGAGGTGATGGGTCCAAATCACCATAAAACTATCCCTTAAAAGTTTCAGAACCTGACAAAAATGTGATTTTGGGGAGTGTGTGGGAGGATATCATGGCAGCTTGAGAGAGTGGATAGGGCATAGGACTTGTTCAGGAGGACCTGGGTTCCAACCCAAACTCAGACATTTACATTCTCTGAAACTCAGTGTTCTTATCTGTAAAATGGGGGGTAATAAAAGCTATAGATGTCCCTGGGCAAATCACTTAATCAGTTTGCCTCAGTTTCCCCATCTGTAAAATGGGATTAACAACAGCGCCTACCTCCCAGCATTGTTGTGAGGATTAAATTGAGATGATATTTGTAAAATATTTAGCTCAGTGCCTGGGAGAGAGTAGGCACTAATTAAATGTTACTTATGGTGATAACGTATTTCTGTTTTTGAAGCATTTCCATACTCAAGGAAAGGACCTGTGTGAATTAAGAAAGGCTTCTTGGAGGAGGTGATTTCCAAGATTCCTCCAGCTCTGATTTTTTTTTTTAAGTTCAGTAAAAAGTTTCTGGCTCAGTGTGTCCTTAGCCTCTCTGGAACATGCTGGGTTGACAGCTGCGGTGGGGCTTGGAGAGTGGATGGTATCAGACCATTTAACCAGCCCCAGATGGGAGGGCCGTCACCCTTGCTCTCCTAGATTCCAGGTGCCATTTGCCAAGAGGCAGAGGCCCGGCAAGCCAATAGGATGAGATCAATCCCCTGCAGTGCCAAGAACCCTGGGCCTCGGCAGAAGCTCGAACCCACACATCACTTATCATTCAGCCAGCATCCCGCCTCTCCAAAGTGCAGACACAAAAATGTAATGTCATAACAATTCGCAGTTCAATAACGTTTGCTTCATGACACGGCTCCGACTGCCAAAGGAGCTGGGAGGTAAATATTTCAGCAGGAGGAGGGCAGTGGAGGGGGCAATGGGGGGGAGAGAAGGCCAGGGCCTTGGGGGCTGGAGAGGGGGGCGGTGGGCGAAGCCAGGCCTGGGGGAGGCCTTCCTATCAAACCTCAGCACATTGAAAATATCCACTCGATAAATCTAAGGCAAGTGACCAGGAGAGACTAAGGCACAGAGAAAATATGATCAGACATAAAGTCAGACACCTTTATTACTTTGGAATGTCTTCTAACAAGTTATGAGCCCACAGCTTGACCCTAACCTGTCATAGCATTATATGGCAAGAAACCAAGCAGGGCCTTTAGAATTAAGGCTGAGAAGGGAGTAGCTGGCTCATTCCCGGGGCCCTGGGGCCCTGCCTCAGACCCACTCCCCTGCTCAATGACCATCAAATTGGCTGCTGTAAAGCAACCCCACCCCCTACCTCCCCTCCCACCCAGAGACAGGCAGGGATGTTTCAAGACATCTTGTTCCTCCACCAGCAGAGAGGGGGTTTCTCAGCCTCACTCCAAGGTGGGCAGTTTGCCTCCCAATTCCTCACTCCTGGGTCCCTGCTTAGCATTTTAACTTTGGAAAGGGCCTTAGGACACAAAAGCGTCAGGATCTGGAGGGACATCAGAAGTGGGAAAGACCCTAGGACGTAGTGTCAGGACTTCAAGGGACCTTAGAAGAGATAATATAAGAGAGAGCTGGACCTGTTGCCAGAAAGACCTGGGTCTGAACCCTGCCTAAGACCCTAGCTGTACAACCATGGGCAAGTCACTTAATCTCTCTCAGCCTATAGAATGCGGATGGTAAATAGCACAGATCTCAGAGGGTGTTCTCATTTTATGCATTTTAAAAACATCATTCAGAGAAGGGTGCCATACGCTTGACCAGATGTGGGGAACCTGTGACCTCAAGGCCCTATGTGGCCCTCTAGGTCCTCAAGTGCAGCCCTTTGAATCCAAGCTTCACAGAACAAATCCCCTTTCTAAAAGGACCATGACCCAAAGAAGGTTAAGAAGCCCTGCTTTAAACCAGAGAGCCTGGCCTAGGTTGGTGTTTAATAAATGCTTGATCGATTTATTGATTTAACATATAAATGATTTATTGACTGACATGTGAATATTGGTTATTATTCTTACCCTGATTTTCATCTAGTCTCACTCTTTGCTTTCACACAGAAGGATTTGACCAAGCTCATGTGCCAAGTTATCGGTGGAGCTGGGAAAAGACTCAGGTCTCTCAGCTCCCGATTTTGTGTTTTTGCTCCTCTGCCCCCTATACCCTTCCATCCACTACCCTCTCCTCCAGCTCATTTTAGAGTTAAAGAAACTGAGGCAAACAGGGTTAATTAGATAGTTAGCAAGAGTTGGAGGCTGGGGGCGGCTAGGTGGCGCAGTGAATAGAGCGCCGGCTGTTGGACATGAGCTCTCTGTCAGTCTGTTTTTCCCAACTGTTTTGTTTGGTGATAAGGGATGGCTCTACCTGGTGGGGATGAGCAGAAAAATAGGAAAGATAATGGGGAAGGTCTATGATGTTGAGAGGGAATTACCAGGAAAATGTTCTTCTAAAGAGAAAAGATAGGACACAGAGTCTTAAGAACTTCTCTCGGGGGCGGCTAGGTGGCGCAGTGAATAGAGCGCCGGCCCTGGAGTCAGAAGGACCTGAGTTCGGAGCCGGCCTCCGACACTTAATCCACACAAACAAAAACCTAGCCGTGTAACCTTGGGCAAGTTACTTAACCCCAATTGCCCTAAAGGGGTGGCTAGGTGGCGCAGTGAGTAAGAGTGCCGGCCTCGGAGTTGGGATGACCCAAGATCAGATCCAGCCTCAGAAAATGAGCACCCACACATAAGTAATGACTAGCCGTGTAACCTTGAGCAAGTTACTTAACCCCAATTGCTTAAAAAAAAAAAAAGAGTTGGAGGCTGGATTTGAGCCTTCCAGGTCCAGCCATCTATCCACTGCAGTGCCACCTAGCTGCCCCAGCTTTCATCTACTAGTCGATGCTTAAAGACCTCAAAGGAGGCAGAGCCCAGCATGGCTGAAGGGAAGCCATTCCACTTTAGGATAGCTCCACCTGTTTAGAAGGTTTTTTCTCTACAAGAATCTAAATTGGTCTCTGTACTTCTGTCCATTGCTCCCAGTTCTTCTGCCCTCTGAGGTCAAGAAGGACGAGGCTGCTCCTTCCTCCATGTGACAGCCCTTCAGATATGTGAAGACAGTGCTCATGTCCCACTTGAATCTTCTTCAGGCTAAATATCTTCATTTCCTCCTATGGATCCCCATATGCTTTGAACTTGAGCCTCCCTCCCATCCTGGCTACCCTGGAGAAGAAAGCTGGCTGGTGGTTGGAACACATCCTGATGCAATGGTTACTAACTGTGCCAGATGCACAGAAGCATGGGGTACTCACACTCTGCAGTCACTGAGGATCCTTCCACCATCTACCAGTGCACACCCCCCCCCCCAACCCAAACAAGAGGGCTGATGGGGATGAAGAAGAATTAGAGCTAATAACAAGAGGCATTTTGGGTCAGGAGAGCAATCAAGAAAGATGCCAACAGCAGAGACTCAGGGTTCCTAGAAACCTGCCTGAAGGGACAAGAGAGGTAAACTAGTCTCATCCCCTCACTTTACAGATGGGGAAACTGAGGCCCAGGGTAGGAGGCCTCCCAGGTCCTGATCTCCTGATTGCTGAATCCCCACCTCTAGAGCCTTCCTGCTCTTAATGAAAGGTGAGTTCCTTAAGAGCAGAGACTGTCTTGCTCATTTATATTTGCATCCCAAGAACTTAGCATAGTGCTTGATACATAGAAAATTCTCAATATTTTCTCTCTCTCTCTCTCTCTCTCTCTCTCTCTCTCTCTCTCTCTCTCTCTCTCATAACAGAACAGAGATTTGAACTCATCTTCTTCAGACTCCACATTCAATGTTCTTTTCCCTCTCAAAAGATTTTTCATAATTGCTTGAATGAATGAATGAATGAATGACCTTGCTTTCCACCTAGTTTACCAGGGAGTACAGAAGCAGGAGGTGTGCCACTCCTTCCTTTCCTCCCCAGATGCCTATAGCAATAACAATTTCTCTAATGCTTTAAGGCTTATGAAACATTTTCCTCAATACAAACCTGTTAGTTAAGTACTTTGAGCATGGCTATTCCCATTTGACACATGAGGAAACAATCTCAGAGATGTGAAATAACCCATCCAAGGTCACACAGCCAGAAATGTCTGGATCAAGAATTTGGATCCAGTACCTTACCTGCAAGTCCAGCTCTCTTTGTAATATCCCGGGTACCTCATTAATCAAAGGAGCCCAGCTGGGTACCAGTAGAACACCAGAAAAGATTCTAGATTCAGAGCTAGAAGGGACCAGAGAAGTCACTGGGTTGAGTTAACCCTTCATTTTACAGATGAGGAAACTGAAGTGGAAAGAGATTAAATGCTTAGCCCAGGGTCACACAGCTAATAAGTTTTAGGGCAGGATTTGAACTCAGATCTTTCTGACACTAAACCCAGAACTTTATCTACTGAGCTACTAACCCCATACTGGCCTCTGCATAGCCCTGCACAGGAACACACCAGCCTTCAAAAGGTCTGATTGACTCTAATGGAACAAGCATCACTATTGCTTGTGTGTGTGTGTGTGTGTGTGTGTGTGTGTGTGTGTGTGAGAGAGAGAGAGAGAGAGAGAGAGAGAGAGAGAGAGAGAGAGAGAGAGAGAAAGAGAGGAGGGAGCTAGAGAATAGCGAAGGGATGGAAGGATGGAAGGGGGAGGTGCTCCTGAGAGGATTAGGAGTAGTCTGTAAGGCTGTAGGAAGCTCTTAGTAGGAAGCCTGGCAGTCCCATGGGCTGAGGTAGAGAACAGACATAGCCCCATCACATTTCCTTCTCACTCTTTGGGGTCAGGAGGATTCCCAGCAGTTTTGCCTGGACCTGGATCACAACCAGCTGTGATGCCCTATCACCAGCTTCTGTTATGAAGGGAGGCAAGGGGAGCCCATCCAGTGCTTTGGAAGTAAAAAAAAAATCGAGGGAGCCAGGGGAATTATTCTAACTTTCAGATACCTCAACCTTTGGAAATCTAACGAAGCAGAGAGTAGTGGGTGGAGTGAAACATCCAAGGAACAGAAAGGAAAAGGGAACATGGCTGTTTTTCTCTGGGAAGAGGAAGGGAAGGGCAGGAAAGAAGAGAAGAAGGGAGAAGAATGGAGGGAAGGGGAGGGGAGGAAAGGAGAGAGGAAAAGAGAGGGGAGGGAGGAGAGGTAAGGACGGGAGGGGAAGAGAGAAAAAGGAGAGGGGGGAGGAGAGAGGAGAGGAAAGGAGGAGAGAAGAGGGGGAAAGGAGGAGAGATTCCTCTTTGGAGTCAAAACTGTTCAGAGGCTCACAGGATCTGAAAACAGGTTCCAAACCTGAGGTCCAACAACCTCCAATGGTCTATGGATAGATTCCAGGGTGTCTGTGAATTTGGATGAGAAAAGAAAATGGCGTCTTTGTTTTCATTAACCTATCACTGAAATTTAGCATTTCTGTTAGGCAACAAAACACGATCCTGAGAAGGATCCCAAGGCTTTACCAAAAGAGTCCATGACACAAAGACTGAGAAGCACTAATTTAGAGATAGAGTGGGCTTAGAGATCATCTGGTCCAATCCATTCATTTGCAGGGGACATCCTGCAAAGTCACACAGGGAGTAAGTGGACAAGGTGGGATTTGAACCAAAGTCCTGTGCCTTGAACTGTTGAACTATTCTGTCTCACACAAGCCAATGTTGCCAGGGCTTATGCACATAGGCACACACCAGCTGCTGACTGACCAGCTCTGAGCACCAGGGCTACAAACACAGGAGCCCAGGCAATTGCCCCAAATGGCTGAGGCTCTCTGCCCATCAACTCCAGCAGGTGCTCTTCAGAGGCAGCAGAAAGGGAAGCAAAGTATCCCCTGTAGTCCTCCCAAACTGGTATTTCCATAGGATGAGTGAAACCCAGCATGTTAGAATGAAAAAAGAGACATTTGAGACCATTCAGTCATTTTAGGGATGGAGAAACTGAGTCCTAGAGAGAGGAGGTCACTTGGCCAGGCTCACATAGCTCCAGGGGAAGGCTAGTGGCAAACAGTCTTATTCCCCAACTGATGCCATCTCTTCCATGCTTAGCCTGTGCATCTAGGATGCCTCATTCATTCAATCTCAGCGAGTACAGTTGACTGGAGGGTGAGGAACCAGGACTACCCAAATTAGAACGTTGGATAGGGTCTCATCTGCTGATTTAGATTAGTGAAGAAGAGAGTGAGGCATATAGCATCAGAGAAGCTCGGTTCAAATTTCAGTTCTGTTACTTATTAACCTGTGTGATCTTGAATGAATCATGACCCTTCTCTGAACCTCAGTTTCCCCATCTATGAAATGAAGGTGTTTGACTAGAGGTAGGGTGGTGTACTAGACAGAGCACTGGGCTTGGGCTCAGAGAGATCTGGGTTTGAATCCTGCCTCGAGCACTTACTAGCTATGTGACCCTGAGCAAGTCACTTAGCCTTGCTGCCTCAGTTTCCTCATCTGTAAAATGGGGATAATAATCACTTATCTCTCAGCTCATAGTTCACATGGAGGTCAGAAGAAGCAATACAAGGTCACTCTCAAGATCTCTCTTAAGAACTTTGAAACTGATTGTATGATTGGCACAGGGCTACCCAGCATGGTGTGCCCTCATCAGAGAAAGTGCTGTGCTCTAGGAGCAAAGCAGACCTGAAGCAACTCAAAGGACATGCAAGATGCGAAAATGTGGAGAATCCACCCCAAATGTTCACACAGACTATTTGTGCTTGAGACTTCTGAGCTTATATTGGTCTGATCAGCCAGTCAGACACACTTGGACTTGACTCTAACATAGGGATGTCATTTTGGTCCTCTTCAAGAATGAAGGATAACAGCCATCACCTATCAGCCTCAGTTTCCTCTTCTGAAAAATAAGAAGGTTGGACTTGCTGGCCTCTAAGTCTTGTCCAGCTATAGCTCTAAGGTCCTATGGCCCTGTTTTCTCTTCTAGATATTAAGTCCCTTTGCCTTGTCATATCTCAGGTGCTGGCCAGGCAGCAATTCTTTGGTGACAAAAGGAGAAGCTAGGTAGCACAGTGGATAGAGCACCAGCCTGGAGTCAGGAAGACCTGAGTTAAAATCTGGCCTCAGACTAGATGTGTGACCTTGGGCAAGTCACTTAATCTTTGCCTCAGTTTCCTTTTCTGTAAAATGGGGATAATCATAGCACCCACCTCTCAGAATTGTCCTTTTATCCCCCCCAGGATTGTTCTGAAGATCAATTGGGATAATATTTACAAAGTACTTAGCTACTACAAAGTACTCTTAGCTGCTGCTACTACTACTATTACTACTACTACTACTACTACTACTACTACTACTACTACTACTACTATTATAATGATGATAAATGAAGTCCAAGTTGATTTCTAAGTTCCTTTCTGGCTCTAAATCTTAGGATCTATAGATTCCTGACCTCACTGTAGGTGTCTTGGGTTCAAATGAGATAATTTTTTTTTCTTTTTTTTTGCAGGGGGGAAGGCAGGGAAATCGGGGTTAAGTGACTTGCCCAAGGTCACACGACTAGTAAGTGTTAAGTGTCTGAGGCCGCATTTGAACTCAGGTCCTCCTGACTCCAGGGCTGGTGTTCTATTCACTGCACCACCTAGCCGCCCCCTTAAATGAGATAATTTTTGCAAAGTGTTTCATAAATCTCAATAAGCTAGATATATGTGTACACACACACACATATTAGTTATTAATTAGGAGGAGGAGGAAATGGAAGTAAGGGTTTCACATCCTTCTGTTCCCCATCATTGTTTACCTCCTACAGGGCTCCCCAGTGGCTGTGGCTTGGATCTCACCCACCCCAAACACATCTCCTTCCGCCTCTGACCCCAAGGTCAGGGCTATGGCAGGCTACCCTGTCTGCCCACTCTTTGTGGCTGACTGAAGCAGGAGTTTGTTAACCCTGGGTTCCCTGGAGGTAAATCATTATGGGGCTCCCACCCCCTGTCCCATGCTGCTTCCATATGGGTCCCTGCCTCTGAAGGATTTCGGTATAGACTGCTAACTGCTTCTGCAGGAGACAAGAGAGACAGGAAGGACAACACACACATATGTACCCACACATGCACAAACACACAAAACACGAGAGAAGAATGAACTCCCTCAGTCTCCCTGGATCTCATTACCATCTGTCAGCAGGCAGTGCTGACCCTGGGGAGAGGGAGCGGGTGCCACTTCCTGGATGTACTCAAGCTGCTGACCCTGCTCTTCCTCCTTCTCCAATCCCCATGCCCCTCTCCAAGGACCTGCCTCACATCCTCACTTCCCAGGGCCCCAGGAGGATAAATGTGATGGAGAGCCCAGCTGCTTGGGGGACCAGGAAGCAATCTTCCTGCCGGCTACTGATATAGCAGCAGCCCAGGGAGCCAGCTCAAGCTTCCCTCTTCTCTCTTCAGTCTGCCCACTCCTCCGGCCTTGAACAAGCAGCTACAGGCTGGCAGCACCCTCCCCAAAACACCTGCTAAGGTCTCCCTGCACCAGAGCAACCGCTCCAGCTCCTGCCTGCTTGGGGAGCAGAGAGCAACAAAGGACTCCATTAGCAAGAAGAGACTTGTCTACCAACTGGCAGGACAGAAGGCCAGGGCAGGTGACAGGCAGGCAGGGTTTACTTTATTACAGGAAGTGGATATAGAATCATTTGACTATACGGTAACTAGAGGGGAAGGGAACAGGGTGGAGGGTGGGGGCCAGATGTTCGAGGCCTATTAACCCTTTAAGGTTTGGGCAGCTGGCCTAGGGGTGTCTAACTCTGTCGGATGAAAGTAGCCAGACCAATGGTGTGTCAGCAGAGGTCAGCAGCCCTTGGAGCTGGCTAAGTTAAATCACTGTGTGGCTGGTTCCCTACTGTGCACCAGGGCTGATCCTTCATTCCCACTTTCTCTTTCCTTCTACATAAGGGCCCCTGGTGGATGGAAAAGAACAGAGAGACACAGGAACTCCTGTTTTCTAAGCACTCCCCACTTCCAAGGCCCTCCCCCCTCTCCTTCCCTGGGGCCTCTTTCTTTGGGGATGGGTCTCAAGTCCCTTTTTTCCTCAGTCAGAAGCACTTCTATGGTAGTTCTCACATCCCTCACAGAAGGACCCAGGCTTAATTAGCTAAAGCCCATCAAGGGCTTTGAAGATGAAGAATGTTCGGTATTAAAAACATTCCAGTCCTAAGTAGCACCCTTTCATCCGAAGAGCTCACGGCTCTTTGCCAACATTAACTCACTGTTGTTCTCGGCTTTTTTGTAAGCTCCATCCACAAAAAAGCCAAGTGGAGGGGGTAGAATATTGGACTAGGAGTCAGGAATACAGGAGGCCGAATCCTACCCCTGAAGCTTGCTGGTTGTGGAATTGTGGGCAAGTCACTGAATCTCTCTGAGCCTTGGTTTCCTCATCTATAAAATGAAAGGGCTGAACTTAATGGTCTCTACAGGTCTATGATCCAGGGACCATTCCTCTGTATACACAAAGAATGCACAAGTCACAATGTAGTGGAATAAGGCCATGGATAATAGACTCCATGGGCACTGCATGAAAGGCATATGTATATATATGTATACATATAAGTATATGTAAGTGAGCCAAACTTGCATGTTAATGACAATAGCAATAATGGATATTTCTAGAATGCCTTAGGGTTTATCCCATTTGATCTTCACAACAGCTCTGTATGTAGATGACACAAGTACTTTTCCATTTTACAGATGAGGAAACTGAGGCCCAGAATGGTTTAGCGACTTCTCTATGCAGAAGGGGGCACAAAAGGGGGACTTACACCCCTGAGACCAAAAATTCATTAAAATATGGAGTCTGCTAAAGAACTAGGCTGTTGATTCCTAGCTCAGCAACAGTAACCAAGCCCCCACAGCCCCCTACCTAGAGAATTAGTGAAAGGACACTCCTCCCAACCCACCCCCCTTGGAAGAGCATGCAACAGTAAAAAGCAAGGCAGAGTTGGCATCTCTACTGACCCCAAGAGGAGGGTCAGGAAGAGCAGCTCAAGGCTGTTCGGTCCCACAGGAGCAGGGCCAGGCTGGCTCAGGGAGCTGGCAGGCTGAGCTGGTGAGAAATCCCGCAGGGCATTAGTGAGGGCACCATCCTCTTTGGCTCGGTCTGGCTGGCTGGCTGGCTGCCTCCACTTGGAAGCCCCAACCTACAGCAGCCCTGACCCCCACCGCCTTCTCCTCACTCCTACTTTCTCCCCTCTTTCCACCTCGCCTCCTTTTCCCTGATTACACAGAAATCCACAAGGCAATTAGAAGACATGAATATTTAAACAAGGTCAGCTTCAGAGCAGGAAAATCAAACAGCTGAGGCAGGCAAGGTAGGAAAACCCAGGTGCAGGGATTTGGGGGGAAGGGAGTTTCCCCAAGGGTTACTGGGATGGCAAAGGAGAGAATATGGACCCACCAGGTGGTATAATAATGTCTATACCACCTTGAGGCTCACAAAGGACTTTCTCTAAAACAATCTTAGGAGGCAGGTACCACAAATATTAATATACCCCATCATACAGATAAGGAGACTGAGGTTCTGATAGAGGCATGGCAGGGACACAGAGCTAGTAAGCATTGGGACTGGCATCCAAACCCTTATCTAAGGTAGTGTGCCTTAATGAGTAGGGTTCTGGATTGGGTCACAAAGGCCTCTGTTTATATCCTGCTGCTTTAGACCCATTCTAGCTGCATGACGTCGGGCAAGTCATTTAACCTGCTTTTTCATCTGTATAATAGGGATGATAGTAACATCTACTGCATAGGGTTGCTAAAAGGGTCAATAGAAATAATGTATATAAAATGTTGTGCAGTAGGTAGAGTGCTGGACCTGGACTCAGGAAGACCTGAGCTCAAACCTGGCCTCGGACACTTACAGCTATGTGACCCTGGACAAGTCACTTCACCCTGCTTGCCTCAGTTTCCTCATCTGTGAAATGTGCTGGAAATGGCAAACCACGCCAGTATCTTTGCCAAGAAAACCCCAAATGGAGTCACGAGGAGTCGGGCACAACAGAACAACCACAACAAAAAGCTTTAAAGCCCTTTGTTAAGTGTGAGTTACTGGTATTATTATGTCATTTTTATTGTTATCTTTGGTTTTTACAGCATTTTAATCCCCCAATATATCCTTGCCCTCTCCTTCATCCAGAATCATCCTTGTTAAGAGTAAAAAAAAAGGAGGGGGGAATGTTTTCAACAAAACTAACCCATACTATCAACAAAGCCCAACAGTATACGCAGTCTCCTGCACCCATAGCCCCTCACCCTCTACAAAGAAAGTTAGATGGCGTGAGTTACTGTTGTTACTGTTGCTAGCACTATGACTGTTACTATTACCATGATGGGGATGAAGATGTCTCCTAAAGCACCACACAACACTATGCTGTCTTTAGTGGAAAGAGTGATAGTTTTGAAATAGGGAATTCATTTTCCTTTCCCGGAAAATGGAGGGGGTTTTGGACTAGACAGTCTAAGGGCCCCTGGTTGACTCTTTTATTCTACATAATTCTATGGTGACCTTGGGGACAGCGATCCACCGCGTTTCTACCCTCCCCCAATAAGAGAAACCAAATACAAGTAAATGCCCATTCTCCCCATGGGATCTGACATAAATCGTTCTTCCCCTTACGTGACCCAGGAATGGCAGAGCTGAAAGGAATCTTTGGGATCATCCATTCTGAGCCCTTCATTTGACAAAAGGAGGAAAGTGACCCAGAGGAGAGGGGAAGAGACAGGAAGGAAAGAGAAGAGAGAAGGGAAGGGTAGGGCAATGGTGAGTGGCAAAGTTGTTTTAATATATTGAGGAGCTAACTATGGACACCCCCGCTGAGTACCCATTGAACCTAATTAATTTAGGAACCTCACCAAACTGAACCAATTAATTAATCTCTATTTCTGTCAAGATTTCAAATTGATACAGATTAATCAGGATACAGTTTGTCAGTCCTAGAAACACACATCCTCTAACAATGGCAGGATCTATAAGGCCATTTAGAAGCCAAATGGGAAAAGAAGTGATGAGAACTCCATTTCCAAACCATGCTGACTGCTCCCTAATGGAGGGGGTAAAAAGTCAACCCCCAGAGCCCATAGAGAGACTAGAGGTCCTGGGTTCTAATCCTACTTTTGTCAATTCCTACTTTTATGACCTTGAGTAATTCACTTAATCTACATGGGTCTCAGTTTCCCACTTTGTAAAATGAAGAGGTTAATTCAGATATAAGGGCAGCTAGGTGGTAGAGTAGACGGGTGTCTTGGAACTTACACCCTGGATATCACAATTTGGGCTTGGAATCAGGAAGCCCTGAGCTCAAATTTGGCCTCATATGCTTACTATCTGTATGACCCTGGGTAAGTCACTTCACCTGTTTGCCTCAGTTTCCTCATCTGTCAAATGAGCTCGAGAAGGAAATGGCAAACAACTCCAATATCTTTGCCAAGAAAACTCCAAATGAGGTCATGAGAAGTCAGATATGACTGACCAACAGGAGTCAGATAGCTCTTTTCCAGTTCTAGTCAAACCTTCAGTGACAGGAAACTCACCATGGCAGCCCATTACATCTGGGGACAGTTGTGATTGTTAAAATGCTTTTTTCCTCTCAGCAGAACTACTGCTCCCAGTTCTGCCCCTGAAGCCAAGTAGAGAAAGTCTAATCCCTTTTTCATATGATATCCCTTCAAATACTTGAAGACAGCTCCCTCCCCCCAAATCCCACACGCCTTCTCTTTTCCAATCTAAACATCCCAGTTCCTCCAACTGATACTCATGGCACAGTTTCAAGTCCCCTCCCTCTCCACCCCAGTTTCCTCCTTTGGATGCACCAGTGAATCAATGTCCTGCCTAAAATGTAGCTCCCAGAAATGAACACAATACTACTCCAGATACACCGAGTCCAGTAGTAAAACTATCACGATTTGCCTCCAGACCCCCTTGCAGGCTTCCATTCTCAGTCTCCTCCAACCGACTGTTCTGAAAGATAATTATATACTGCCTAATGGGCCCCAGATGACTGACACCTAGCCAGCTTGTTGTCCTCAGCCCAGAACCCAAAGTTTACAGTTCAAAACCAAAAGGGTGACCCTTGGTCTCTGTAGGAAATTTTATTCCCCTCAAATCTTACAACCCTGCAGCAGAAAAATGAGGCTTTCTTAAGCTGACTCATGAACAAGGTGGGACCCTTTCTGGGATCCCAGATATAGACCTGGAACTTGGATATTGAAGAGTTGTATTTCCAGCATGTCTTTAAGGATGGCAAAGCATTTCTCTCACTGTCAGGCCAATTTCCTCATTTTAGAGGGGAGAAAGCTGAGGCCCCAGATGATGACCCATCCAAGGTCCTATAGGAGATAAACCACCAAAACAATTTTGGAACTTTTGAATCCAGCTCCCCTGAGCCTAAACCAAGTCTGTTTGCCACTATTCGGTGTTGTCTCTCTGACTTTCAGTCCCATTTCTCAACAAACTTAAAACAATCTAACATGCTTTAAAATTTAATACAAATCGCTAGGCTAGGTGGTGCAGTGACTAGAGCACCAGCCCTGCAGTCAGGAGGACCTGAGTTCAAATTTGGCCTCAGACACTTAACACAAAAACTAGCCGTGTGACCTTAGGCAAGTCACTTAACCCCAATTGCCCTCCAAGAAGCAAAAAAAAAATCAATACAAATATCACCTACATGAAGCTTTTCCTTATTTCTCCCTCTCCCAGTTACTATTTCCCTCCCTCTAAACTATTTTGGGGAGGCAGCTAGGTAGCTCAGTGGAGAGAGTATTGGGCCTGGAGTCAGGAAGACCAGAGTTCAAATCCAGCCTCAGATACGCACTCATTGTGTGACCCTGGGCAAGTCGCTTAACCTCTGTTTGCCTAGGAAGCAGTGGATACAGTGCTGGTATTGGTGTCAGGAAGACCTGAATTCAAATCCAACCTCAGATACTCACTGGGCAAGTGAAGGAATCTCTGTTTGCCTTAATTACCAGGAGAAGGAAATTGAACATCACTCCAGTTTTTTTTTGCCAAGATAATGCTATGGACAGTACAATCCCCAGGGTCATGAAGACTTAAAGTGATTGAACAACAAAACAACTTTGACTTCAATTTGTAAATATTCTTTCTATACTTATGTGTGTACTGCTTTCTCCTCCTTGAATATAATCTCTTTGAGGACAGGAACCATTCCAATTGTTTGTCTTTGTATAGCCACAGTGCCCAGCACATAGTAAGAGCTAGATAAAGGATGTTTGGTTGATTATGTGTATATTATTTGTCTCCCAAACTAAACAGGGAGCTTTCAGGTGGGGGTGGGGTGGGGAGGAGGAAACTGGGGTAGAGATTGTTATTAGCATCTGTTCCAATGGCAAGCAGGCTTGAGAAGGCATATAATGGAGAGAATCTGGAAAGAACACTGGAGTCAGAAGCAGGAGAGATCTGGGTATGAATTCTGCCTTGGACTCCTACCAGCTGTGTGATGGAGCAAGTCACCTGATTCACCTGTGGGGGCCTCAGTGTAAACCTGGAGGAAACAATGCCTAGAGTACGAGCTGAAAGGGGTCAGGGGAGGCTCCAATGAGATCATTTCTATGTAAAGCATTAGGTAAATGTTAGTTCTTATTACTCAGCACATCAGCTCTGCATTCATCTAGAGAAGATCTCAGAGGCCAACTCATCTACTGCCCTTCCCATTTTGCAGTTGGGGAAACTGAGGGCCAGGGAGGTTAAGTTCAAAGCCATACAGGTAGTATCAGAGATGAGATGCTATTCTCTGCCCCCAGTGCTAGATAGAGCTCTTGCCCCATCCCACGTACTAGGCCCTCAGTAAGAATCTGCTCCAGAATCTGTTCTGGAAGGAGGGCACAGAGTAGGTCTTCCCTCCTTGCTTCAGGGCTCTATTAACACGGTTCAATCCATCTGGATCTCAGGGCCTCAGGCAGTCAGGCAGAGGTCCTGGCCTTCCCTCGGTACTGAGTTTGCAAGGCTTGTCTAGGATCCTCTCTAGGGAGGTCACGTGTTCCCAGGCCAAGGGCTCGATTTGGACAGCTAGACAAAGCCTCCTTCCATCAGAAGCCTTGGGACTTGGAGAAGGAGGAAGGAGAGGGGGAGGAAGAGGTGGAGGAGAAGATAGAGAAAGAGGAGGAAGAAGAGAAAGGAGGAAAGGGTGGAGGAAGAAGAGGGAGGGGAAGAGGTAGAGGAGAGGGAGGGGGAAGGGAAAGAGGGAGAGGAAGGGAGGATGGGGGGAAGGGAAAGGGGGGAAGAGGGGGAGAGTTAGGAGCGGGAGAAGGGCTCCAGCATTCTGTTTCCCTCAACTCCTGGGCTCAGCCCCAGGGCCTTGGAAAGTAGCCCAGTGGGGTCGGACAGAAAAGGAAGCATGTGCCAAAGTGCAGGGAACAGTCAGGTCCCGGCACAGGCTGAGGGGGGTGTTTTCTGGTAGAGAAGAGAGAGTCCCTACTGGGAATGCAGCAGCCAGAGGGAACAGGCCCTGTGACCCAGAACCCAGCTGACACATGTGGAGTGGCCACATGCCCAGCAGCAGGGGCCAGGCCCTGCCAAGAGAACTCAGAAAGCTTGGGTTCGGGAAGGGCTGGTTCTATCACAGTCAGGAAGAGAAGAGAAACTGAGGAGATCCCTGCCATGCCTTGACCCACCTTGGAGGTCAAATCATGGCAGCAGACACCTTTCCAGGAGAGTACCATAGGCCCACTGTGGGCAGCCCTTGAAAGTCTAGTATCTGGAAAAACATAACTTTCCTTCCTCTCTTCCTTCCTCCCTTCCTCCTTTCCTTCCTTCCTTCTTTCATTCCTTCCTACTTCCCTTCTCCCTTCCTCCCTTCCTTCTTTCATTCCTTCCTCCTCCCTCCCTCCTTCCATCCCTCCCTCCTTCTCTCCCTTCCTCTTTCCCTCCTTCCCTCCCTCCCTTCCTTCCTTCCTTCTTTCATTCCTTCCTACTTCCCTTCTCCCTCCCTCCCTCCCGCCTTCCTTCCTTCCTTCCTCCCTTCTTTCCCTCTTCCCTTCCTTCCTTCTTTTCTCTCAAAAGCTTAATTAATGCCTTTTGCCTCTCTCCCTGTCATTTCCCAACATAATTCCCTCTCACATCCCCACTGAATCCACTTGGTATATCCATAAGGTCAGAGGGTCACAGAAGATGTGACTTACTAGGCAAGTGACCAAAGTCACATAGGAAGCCTGAGGAGAAATGGAAGGTGACTCATACAGTTAGATGATGCTAAATGCCTAATTTGTAATGTGTGCTTCACATGACATTGCAGCATATTTTTATTGTGGTTGGCATATAACACATGTACTTGATATGTATTGCTGTGCTAAGCATCCCTGCTTTATATGCTTTTAAGCAATACTATGGCATGTGCTGTATGTTTCTATAGGGGATCTATATACATGGTCACTGAAAAACCTCAGATTCTCTACACATGCAGGAAAAAAGACAGTCAAGAAAAACTGACCAACAAAATGACCACATTCACCAGTGTATGCACCATTTCAAGCCTGTGGTCCTCTACCTCCCTATTGAGAGTATGGAAATATGTTTCACCTTCTGTCAGGTCTTACTGTATTTCTAGAAATACCCCCAATTTGCCATTTCTTATAGTACGAGAGCACTCTGGCCTCCTTGTTGAGCATTTTGTTTATTGTTTATTCCCCCCAAGGAAGGGGCACCAGGTGTTAGTCTGACTGGGAGCTTGTACATGGCGGGAAGGGTTTGGGAGGGAGGCCATGCTAGCTCAGGTTCCTAGGAGCCTACAGAAGACAGAAGCATTAATGAACCTTCTAGAGCCAAGAATGTATTTGTCAGTGGCCAAGAGTTGGGGGAAAGGAAGAGGAGAAGGAGTAGATAGAGACGGGAACCAAACAGAGGGAAGAAATTAGAAACCTCATGAAGTCTGTGTTCTCTCTGTCCACAAACATACCACAACACACACTGGCATGGATGCCCACACACACTGGCATGGTGCACACACAGATGTCGATATGTACAATACAACTGATGCTCCTTCCAGGGGGACAGATGCACCAACCGAGGCAACTTGCTTAAATGTGGAGAGAAGGATCCTGGGCACACTGGTGCCAGTATGGGAGGGCAGCACTATAAACACACACACACACACACAGAATATCTGCTACCAGAGGTAGAGTGGGGGACATCTCCTCTGATGCCTCCTCCCTTCATGACCTCAGACAATACATCCTTTCTCTCCTCTCTCTGGACTTGCTCTTCATCTCTAAAAGCAAGGGATCAAGGGCAGCTAGGTGGCACAGTAGATACAGTACCAGAAGATTCCTCTTCCTGAGTTCAAATTCTCAGACATTAGCTGTGTGACCCTGGACAAGTCACTTAACCCTGCTGGCCTCAGTTTCCTCATCTGTAAAATGAACAAGAGAAGAAAATGGCAAGCCGCTCCAGGATCTTTACCCAAAAAGCTCCAAATGGGATAATGAGTTAGAAATGACTGAATGACACCTGGACAGATGTCCAGCTAAGGTCCCTTCCAGCTAGAAATCTTATAATTTCTCTGCCTCTGTCTGGACATGTATGGGACACAAAGTACACACATGTTTACCACAAAACTCTCATGTAACTCATATTCATAGGCTCAAGAAAGAATGTAATAGGCCCTTCTTACTTGTCATACAGGCCCAGATGTTAGAAATAGCACACTTCCCCTGGCTCCTGTGGAAGTGAACCAAGCAATGGAGGACACAGAGAACTGCCTTTGGAATCAAAAACCCTAAGTTCAAAGCCTTTTTCTGTTACTACCTGTGGGACGTTGTGCAAATCCCCACTCCTCTGAGCCTCGGTTTCCCCATCTCTAAAACAGGAGGTTGGCCTAGAAGGACCTCTGGAGTTATTTCTGGCTCTAATCTATGATCCTAGGAAGGATCTTGACTTAGACTAGAGGGAAGGGAAAGCCTCAGTTTCTTTTCCTTGTTTGTAAAACCACCCATAATAGATGATTTCTAAGGCCTCTTTCAGTTCCAAGATTCACTAATCTTTTTACAACTAGTTATGCATCTGGGCTGGGGATGCAGGCCTTACCTTCTGCAGTATCACCTATTTTTCCCTGATGTTTTATCCCTCATTACACTTTCCTCCCCCCTGCCTACCACACACCCCAGCCCCTTCCCCTTCTGCTCCCTCCTGATGCTGCCCAGCAGATTCTCCCATTCACACCTTCTTGGAGGGGGAGCACCCCACCTGTGGCTCAGGAAAACCTCTTGTACCTACTGGGTGATTAGAGCCGCCGCCAGCAGCCTCCCTCCTGCCCCTCCTCGGCTTCTGGGCTGGCATCCAGCCTCCTAGCCAGAAACAGAAAAGAGAGGCAGCCACCGAGTGCCTCCCACAGATCAGAGCACATATCTGGGGCTGTGTTCACGTGGCCCACTAGCGTACATTGCATGGCCTGACCAGGACCAGAGCAGCCACACTGCTACATGCCGCAGGCTTTCTGTCTGCGCTGAAACCTCCCAGGAGGGATGGGAGGCTGCCCAGGCACTGGCCCATGCCAAAAGAGATCCCAGATCCCCAAAGCAGAGCCCGTGGGGTCAGAGGCAACCCTCCCAGGGCACAGCTCAGGGCCAAATGCCACAGGCTACAGTCGGGAAGGGCCCCCACCCAAAGAGACAGAAAGAACCCCTGTGGTCATCAAAAGCGATAAGCATGTGCTTTAGGGAAAGGAGATCAACTATGGACTTAGAGAGGGAGGAGGAGAGGAAAAGGAGAAAGAGGGGGACAGAGAGGAGGAAGAGGGTAGAGGGAGGAAGAGGAGGAGGAGGGGGAAGAGGAAGAGGAGGGGGAAGAGGAAGAGGAAGGGGGAGGAGGAGGGAAGAGGAGGAGGAGGGGAAGAGGAGGAGGAGGAGGACAGAAAGTAGGAGGAGGGAAGGGGGAGGAAGAAGAAGGGGAGGAGGAGGAGGAGGGGAAGGAGAAAGAGAAGGAAGGGAAGGGGAGAGGGAGGGGGAGGAGGAGAGGAAGAGGAGGAGGAGAAGAGGGAAAGGAGAAAGAGGAGGACAGAGAGGAGGAAGAGGGTAGAAGGAGGAAGAGGAGGAAAGGAGGAAGGAGAGGAGGAGGAGGAGGAGAGGAGGAGGAAGGGAGTGGAGAAGGAGGAGGAGGGTGGGAAAGAATCCAGAAGGGTGGGAAGGAGGAGGGTGGGAAAGAAAAGACAGTTATTTGTTGTAGCTGGAAGTAGGGTAGAAAGAACACAAGATTTGAATTCAAAAAGATCTGGGTTAGGATCCTGGATCTGCTACTTAGCTACTGCATCCATGTAATGCCGGGCAAATCTATCTCCCTCTTCAAGACTCAGTTTCCTCTGCTGTAAAAATGAAAAGGTTGAAAGAAGGTCTTCCCTAAGGTTCTTTGAAGGCCTAAATCCTTGTAATCCAGTGGATGGAATGTTTTCTTTCCCCATCCTTGAAAGCCCAGCTCAGTGTCACCTTTTCCATGAAGCCTTCCCTGATTTCCTCAGGGCTATTTTCTTTTCCTTATGTTTGGACATCACATATCACTTTATACTTTTTAAAAAATATCCTTGTCATATGTTATCTTACATGATAATTATCTATATTTGAGTCCTATCTCTCTGTAAAAGATAGACTGTGCATTCCCTGACAGCAGGGACTAGGTCAACTTCATTGCCTCTCAGTATCAAGCACAGTGAGTGCTTTCTGCCCACAGTGAGTGTTTAATCTGTGTCTGTTGAACTAAACTGGAATCCCTTAGCTCTCAGCCCTTGGAGATGTGGGGAGCCAGGAGTGGCCAGGGAGGGCTCCCTGTGACTTCCAGCCAGCTGTTTTTTGGTTTGTACATTACCCTAAGGCATAATGACCTGGCTGGATGTCAGCAAAAACTGGAGGGGTTCTTCCAGACAAAGTGCTTTTAGCCTCTGGCAGCGTCTGTACTGAACTTCCCTTGGGAGTGACTGGGGGGTGGGGGTGGGGGGAGAGGGGGAAGGGGAAGGAAGGGGAAGGAGCAGGGAGGAAGGTACCCTGGAAAACACGACTGGTGAGAACAGAGGGGAGTGAGCAGCAAAGTTGGGGGTGGAGCTGATCCTTGAATCACAGTCTTCCATTGGCTTTGGGCTTTCCTTTTCCACAATGGAGGAATGTCAGATTTTAGAGCTAGAGAAGACCCCTGGAAATCATCCAGGTCAGGGGTTTTTACCCACTTGGGGCCATGGACGCCTCTGGAAGTCTGGTGGAACCTATGGTCCCCTTCTCAAAATCATGTTTGTTGCCTCAATTCCTGACTGAAGAAAACATTCATTTTCAATTACAGGTTAGCAAGAAGAAAGATGTAATTGCTTCCCCATCCAAATTCATAAACCCTGTGAAATCTGGAGTCCAGGTGATCTAGTCTAACACCCTCATCTTATAAATAAAAGAAACTGATGTCTAGAAAGTTAAGTGACCTCTCCAAAGTCATGCTGGCAGTGAGTGGTCAAACCAGGATTTCAGTCCAGGTCTTCTGATTACAAATCTAATGCTCTTTTCCATTCCTGGAGAGAGGGTCTCTGTTTCTAGGGAAGGGAGACTGGGGGTGGAGGCCTCGGGGCTGCTCACTCAAGATCTCCCCAAAGGAGAGATACAAAGTCTCCTTGTAGATCCCAGAGAGCCTGAGAATGGAGGGGATCCTCTTCCTCCTCCCTCTGCCTTCCCACCCCCCAGCTCAGCTCTGAAGAGCCCAGGAGACTGAAGCCTTGGCTCAGAGGGGGGCCTTATTCACCATCTGTCCATCTACTCCCCCTCCCATACCAAACTGCAATGGTTTCTCTTCTCTGCTCCTTCCCCTCCCTACATGGGCTTAGGCAGAGCTCATCCCACCATGGAAGGCCTCCCAAGAAGAAAGGTGACTCTGGAATTCTCCAAAGGAGGCTTGGGGGACCCATCACCTCACCCTCAAACCCTCTTCCCCCTCAGCCACCCATCCTTCACACTGGCAAGTTATAAAAACAGCCTCAACAGCTTCTGGGATGCCTGTGACATCCTTTTCTCCCCTTCCCATGCCCCCCACTAGAGAAGGCAGGATCCTGGATTCCAGCCAAAGCCACCGTCTCCAGTCTAATTCTCTGCCCTGGAGCCAACAGTACCAATCCGGGGCCTGAACATACACACATACACACACACACACACACACACACACACACACACACACTCACTCATGTAGTAATATACAGGCAGACAAGCATTCTGGCCCCCAACAGTATACACAAACATATCCCTAGACCCTGTTCCCCCAGAGGATGAAGGGGAAGGAGAAGCCAATCAGGAAACCCACTTGACTTGTCTGAAATGGCAACAGTTTGTGAACTCCTGCCAAGAAAAGCTCTGAGAAGGGAGGGGAGGGGAGGAGAGTCTCAACAGGACCAGAATTCTTCTTAAAGATGCAGAGAGTGACTGATAACCGAGCTGTGGGAGACTCACTAGGCAGGTTTCTCTGTCATCCGGTGTGGGGGACGTGCTGGTGCCGTGGCTGAGCAGTCACCCAGGGCCTGGCTTCCCCTGAACAAGCACCCCACCCATACCACCCACATCTTGGCAAGGGGAGGCAGGGCATTCACCCCAGCTGGACCAGGATCCAGTCCTTCCCAAGGGGGTGGGAAGCCTGGCCTCTCTGGGCTGGGATTTGCTGGAAAGTCACATTCAAGGGAAACCTGCACCCAATCCTGGCTCTCTCCATACTCCTTTGGGACACACTGCTGAGTTCTTCCTTCTCTGAGACCACTGACAGCCAGGGGAAGAGAGAAATCGGTCAGGCAGTAAATACATGCTTATTAAGTGGCTTCTGCATAGGTAGGTGAAACAGTCCTTCTCCTCAAGGAGCTCACAGTCTAACATGGGAGGCAGACAACATGAAAACAGCTATCTATAAACAAGTTACAGCCATGGGAAGTAGTCCCTGTGACCTGGGGAGGAACCATTTCAAATCTCTGGGCCTCAGTTTCCTCATCTGTAATATGGATGATCACTATCCAACCCTTTCACTGAAGTTCCTAAGTCTGTCTCTACCATCATATGGATTTCTATTGAAGGAACTGACTTGCCAAGCACCTAGTGAGTATTCCAGTCAATAAATGCCAAATCTAAGAGTAACCAGCAGTGAGAACTTGACCATTTCAGGAAGGGTTCATGTAGGGACTGGGCCTTGAAGGAAGTATATGCTGGGTTAGACTCTGTAGTTCATCTGAGCTGGCCCCCACTTAAGGGTCCCCCTTGACATATTTCATCCCCCCACCTTAGCATAATATCTGACACACAGTAGGTGTTTTAATAAAGGCTCAGCAAATGAATTCATGAGACCCAAGCCAAAGGGTTACTGTTTTCCCTTTCTAAAGAAGATCCAGGCAAGTCTCCCAGATGTAGGGGCTTAATGCCAGATCTGAATCATCATTTTCTTTTAAAAATAACTTATTAAAAGCTTAATATCAAACAACAATACAACCAACTAAACTTGCTTAGTAACTATTTACATGGAAATTTGTTTCAACAAGCGGAGTATCATTTTTCTCCCAGTTCCTACCTCAAAATTCTTATCTGAACACTGTGTTTATCCATTTTCCCCCTTAACTTTTCCTCTTACCCAAAGGGTAGTGAGAGTGGGTTCTGCCTTTCTGCTTTTGCTTTTATCTCCTTGCATTGTTTCCTAAAGGAAGCTCAGGATCTACTCTGTGAATGGTTTAGAAAAAGTTGCTTCAGGGCAGACTAGGGAGGGGAAGGAACTTGGCCAATTGGGCAAACAGGTGGTGCCAGACTGTCGTGGGTGAAGGGCAGGAACAAAGGACAGGACCCACAGGGAGAGCAAACTCAGAGAGGTCCCTCCTAGAGTCTGGAACTTCCAAGAACAGCTGAGATAATAGAGAAGAATCAGGTAAGCGAGGCCTGGTATACCTGGTATACCCAACCGTTCTATGGGAGGCTCATGGACCAGAAGGAGAGGAACACAGGAAAACAGATGCACAAAACTCCAAGCAGACTGTGGTCTTGGGGAAGGGGAGAAGAAGGGCTTGGCCAAGGCAGGCTGTGCACAAGACAGGGGGGATGAGTGAGGGGTATGGGGTTCCTCTAGGTTGCCTGCCTGTCTCTGCTTGGCAGGCCCTGCTGGCAGAGATGTGACATTCTTGCCCTCTTACCTGGACAAAATCCCACAGGTGGGAGTATCATTGTGTAACTGGAACCCACAGAAAACCCTCTGAAGATAGAAAATGGGCCGCATCTGCCTGCTGCTATGGCTTATCACTGAGTTATAGTTGTTTTTGTCATCAGGACTGGGATAGAGATACCTGGCCTGGGTTGCCACAGAGGGGACCCTAGCCTAGTGCCAATGGTTTGGGAAGCAGGGAGAATGAGGCCTCTGATCCATATCTGTGTAAAGCTGTGGGCGTGGAGATACCATCCTTTCTCTAGAGGACATTTTGTGGATGACCCACAACTTCTTTGTAGTAGAATGTCAGAGCTGAGTGACTAGGTTGTGTAACCTTTTAAAAGAGGAAACAGAAGGGAATGGAAACCCAGGGTCTTTGAGTTGGAAGGGATTTATCTATTCATTCATCTGGTCTGCACCCCCATGCACAGGTATTTCTGCTACAGTTTTCCCAACAGGAAGATTCTGCTTGCATATCTCCAAGGACAGGGAACTCACTACTTTGTAAAACAGCCCATTTCATGGTTAGACAGCCTTAGTTGTTACTTGTGTTATTGATAAAAAGCCAAAATCTGCTCCCTTGTAACTTCTATGCATCAACCCTAAAGGAATGAAAGACATTTGTGGCAGAGCCAGGATTAGCCCTCAAGAAGGACTTACTCCCAACCCAGGGTGGCACATTGCCTCTAACCTTGCTAGAGATAAAGGAAAGAAGTGAAAGGGGCAGGAGTTGCCCCTTCCCCTGCCCTTCTCTCCCCTCCCTATGCTGGCATAGAGCCAGGATCAGAGATTTAGGGATTACACCTGGCTGCCTTAGACCTTGGTTCAGAGCCTTCCAAGGGAGGTCACAGTTCAGCTCATGATCATTCCTTCTACCCTTGGGTTTGGAGCCTGGATGGAATGAAGGTGACTGCCAGCCTGGCCTTCCCATGGCCTGTGGCTTCCCCTCAGAGGTCTCCCACCACGGACAGATCCAGGCCCCTCCAACGGTTCACAGTATCTGGATAGCCATGTAACTAAGCCCCAGTGCACATCTCAGACTGGAAATAGGAGAATCCTTGGCTGTACTAAGATGTTGGGGTGCTTCCCCCCATATCCCTAACTCTTCCCTTCCTATCCCCCTCCTGATTTTTCTCTTTGATATAGTCAAAATGACATCCCCAGTTCTAAAGAGAAGCATCATGGAAAGGATCCTCAGCAGGAGTCAGGAGACCCGGACCCTAGTCTAGCCACTAACTCCCTCTGTGCCCTTGGACAATGGCTTACTTTCTTCCCTGGGTCTCAGTTTCCTTTTCTGTAACAGGAGGAAGTTAGATGATATCTAAGAACTCTTCCAGTTCTAACATGCTATGACCCTTTCCTTGGCTACATCTCCCAGGCAAGGGCTGAGAGGAAATGAGGGTGACCAAAGACATCAAAGGGTTCTTGGTTCCTAAACTTTTAGCAAGTCAACGCGTTGAAACTCTGAGCAGCTGGGCCATCAGTGACCAGCTCCTTGGCCCATTTCACATTTCACTGCTCTGCTCCATTCACCTTGGGGATGATGAAGATACCATCCCTCCCAACACACCACAGACTTCAAAGCTCACTCATGTCCAGTTCCACAATAGGCACCCCTCCCAGAGGGCACCTTTGTCCTCCTGCCCCCCTCCCCCACGCACAGCAGACCCTTAGGTCTCTTCTCCTCCAATAAGCAAACCAATGGGTTACATCCTGGCTCTTCCCCTCAGCACCCTGAGACCCTGAGTGTGGGGGATGGGATCTCACTCACCGGGCAGTCGGATTTTCCACCTGAGGCTCTTGTCGTCCATGAGGACTGTCCAGCCTGGAGGCAGCCAGCCAGAGGGGTGTGCTCTGCCAGCAGGGGCCAGAGGATAGGGCTGCTAGGACCTCAGTCACCCAACAGCTAACTCCAGAAAGGGGGAGGGGAGAGGAGATGATGGGAGAGGAGGACAGGAGAAAACTTTGTCTCTCTCTTGTTTGCTTTTGGATTCTGTTTCAGAAGCAAACTCTCTGAGTGAAGTCAGTTTAAAAAGAAAAAAAAAGGAGAGAGAGAGAGAGAGAGAGAGAGAGAGAGAGAGAGCGAGCTGAAGCCACAGCCAAACCGCACATGAGAGGCCCTCCTCCTGCTGCTCCCTCCCCCGCTCCCAGGCCAGCAAGCGTCCCGCCTGCCTGCTCCCCAGCCTCTGCTCCAGTCCCGAGTCTGCCACAGCTCCAAGCCAGACTGTGCCCAGGCTGCAATCCTGCTCTGGTCACTTCCTGCTTTCCCTGCAAATCTGGCTTGGCTTCCAGGAGATGCGCTTCTCAGGTGACTCAGTGGGGGCTTTGATTCTTTGCTGCGAATCCTTTCCTTTGCTCCCTTCCCCCAACTTGCAGAAGAAATTCTGCAAAGGGAGATGGGGGGATGCACAGGGGGACCCACGGGGCCAAGGTTCTCCTCCTCCCCCAAGCCTGAGATCACAGAGTGCTAAGATGCTGAGCTGGATCTTCGGACTTCCCACTCCCACCCTCTTTCCATTGCCCCTCTGCCTGAGAGAAGAAAAGAGCACTGACTTTGGATTTGGGTTTGAATCCTACCTCCTCAGCTTGCTATCTGCGTGACTTTGAACAAGCCATTCTTCCTCAGTTTCAGTTTCCTCATCTATAAAATGAGGAGATTCCAGTTCCAAACCTATGCTCCTGTTTATTTACTATATACTATATACATCTAAGTGACAGCATAGAAGGATAAGATTGAGATCTAGGAGGGACCTTGGCAGTCAGAGGATGTTGAAGCCAATGAATCCAACCCCCCTCTTTAACAGATAAGGAGAGTAAGCCTGGGAGAGGTTAAGGGACTTATCCAAGGTCATACACCTAGTAGGTATACGAGGAAGGAATAGAGCCCATATTTTCTCGATTAAAAGACCAGTGCTCATGCCAAGGCCATCTAATACAAGTGCTTCGTTAACAGATGAAGAAAGTGAGGTTGAAAAAGGTTATTGAGGAAGCTGAGCTTGAGAGGGTAAGTGCCTCATCCAGCGCCATGCAAAACTGTGTCAGCTGCAAAATTGAATCCAGACCTCCGTATTCAAAGGCCAATGCTCATTCTGCTATCTCACTACCTCTGGCGAGAAGGAAATAAGGTTACAGGCTTCTGATGGAAGCATGGCCAGGTGGTACAGTGAATAGAGCACTGGCCCTGGAGTCAGGAGGACCTGAGTTCAAATCCGGCCTCAGACACTTAACACTTATGAGCTGTGTGACCTTGGGCAAGTCACTTAACCCCAACCCCCCTGCGTTCCCCCCTCCAAAAAGCAAAAAAAAAAAAAAAAAGAGAGAGAGAGAGATATAAGATAGGGAGGGAGTAATGGGGATTAGGGCACGTCCAGTACCAGGGTCAGGGTCAGAATTGGGTCAGGGGTCACTGTCACAGAGGATAAGGTATCAGGGAAAGAGGGTGGGCTCTAATGCTGAGAGGGATTTCAGGGGAAAACCAAGGAGATGGTTTGAGTAATGTTCCACACTCTTTATCTCCTTGGGGGAGGTAGAGGCACAAAGATTGGTGTTGGGGGACACCAGGGTTCTCTAAGGCCTGCTGTCAAGCCCTGACTCCTATCAGAGGGTCCTGAAAGTGGAAACTGAGAGCAGGGACATCTGAGGTGATCTAATTCAACCCTCTCGTTTTAGAGATGAGGAAACCGAGGGTCAGAGAGAATAAATGAATTTGCCCAAGGCTTCACAGACAGTAAACAGACAAGCAAGGATTTGAACTGAGTTCCTTTGAGTCCAAACACAGCACTGACTCAGGTGCCCCTTGATAGTTTCAGATCTCAGTGTTGGTATTTTGGGTACATCACTTTTCCTCCTCAAGCCTCAGTGATTTCATCTTTAAAATGGATTGGAATAGATGGTCTCCAAGGTCTGGCCTATTCTAAACCATATAAGCTTATGTGACTGTGAGCCCTGCCAGTACCCTTTGCTCCAGGTGACCCAGGCTGTCTAAATACAATCCTCGACAGCCTTCAAGGCCCAGCACAGGCGCCACCTGCTCCAGGAAGTCTTTGCTGGCCATCCTAGCCTAGATTCATCTCCCCCTTCTTAGAAATTCTTCAATATTTTACTGCCCATACCTCACAGAGCAACACCCCTTTTTAGTTTGCTTACTTTTTTCAAGGCAATCAGACTTAAGTACTTTTCCAGGGTCACACAGCTAGTCTAAGTCTAGTCAATTGTCTAAGGTAGAATTTGAACTCGGATCTTCCTGATTCCAGGTGCTCTACCTATCCACTGAGCCACTCAAGCTGCCCCAAACATCTCATTTTTCCAAATGTGTATGGGGATTCTTAGGCGGTGAGTGTTCCCTGGGGAGGACTCACACTAAGAGTATTTATTACAGTGGTGGTGTGTCCTTGGGCAAGTCACATCCTCTCTAGGCCTCAGTCTATTTTTCTGTAAAATAAGGGATTTGGATGGAATGATCTTTCAGGTCTTACACTCACCTCCACCCCCTTGCCTGGCCTAAGAAGAGAAATAGCTGCTGATCATTATATGCTCATCTTGTTTACTCGTTGATTGACTGGATGTTTAGACACCCAGGTGTGATGAAAAAAAGCACCAGATTGGGAGAGTTAAGAGACCTGGCTCTAGGGGTGTGTTGGTAAACGTTTAACAACCAACTCTTGGCGGGGGAGGCAGATGCACCACAACATACTTTTGAATTTAATCTGCATTACTATTAACATTGTCTCCATCACCTTCTTAAATCTAGAAGTCAACAAAATGGTAAATTAAGCCCTGATTTGTAGGGTTTGCTGATTTTCCAGGTACAAACCCTGAAAATTTAACAATCAGTTCCCCAAAGCCAGTAGGAGCTGACTCCTGCATGCCCTTGCCTGGCTCTGATACTTGTGGGCTGTGTGTCCATGGCTCACCTAATCTCTCTGAGCCTCCATATCCTCTGTACACTGAGGGAAACAGGGCTTGTTCTCTGGACTTCCCAGGGCTATTGGGAGGGAAAGTGCTTTCTAAATATTCGAATGCTACAGAGATGGGGATTATTGCTGAGTAACTGATAAATGGCATCTCGAATTCACTCTTGAGATCATCTAGGCCACCCCCATCATACCAGGGGGAACATGAGGCCCAGAGAAGCACCATTTGCTCAAAGTCATGTGGCTAGAAAGGAAAAGAACTGGGATTTGAATCCAGAGCACTAGCAATTTTCCAAGTATAAGTCTGGGGGTGAGGTAGGGGACAGGGGCACTAGGTGAGAGGAACCAACTGGCTGATGGAGGTGGTTACCCCAGCCTGGGGACCCAAGGTTAGGACCCATCCACATGGCTGCTGGGTTCACCCAGAGCTTTGACGTTCCACGTACTAGAGAAACTTGGAACTTGTCTGCGGCTGAGCCACCAGGCTCCTGGGCATCCAGCCTCTGGGAAGCCAGATGCATTAGGGAGGGGCCTGAAGAGCAGCAGACTCCTCCTGAGGGTGACACTCATCCCACTCCCCAACACACATGCATGCACACACACACACACACACACACACACACACACACACACACGTATAAGGCTAGAACCAGACCTTTGAAAACATGTCAGAACAGAAGACACATTGGAGAGGGAGGTTCTGGCCCCAATCTGGTTCCCAGGTTAGGGATGTAACAGTGTGGGAGCAGGGAAGATGGTACAGGAAAAACAATACTGAATTTGGATTTGGGGGACCTTGGGTTTGAATCCTGATTCTATTATTTTCTATGTGACCTTGAGTAAAAAACTAAGACTCAGTTGCCTCATCTGTAAGGTGAAGATAATACCCATGAAGACTGAGAATAAAAATGAGACAATAATTGTAAAGGACTTTGTAAACCTTAACACATCATATAAATGCTAGGTACGACTATTACGATGGCTTCTACTATTACTACCACCATCACCACCACCACCACCACCACTACACTACTACTACTACTACTACTACTACTACTACTACTACTACTACTACTACTACTACTACTACTACTACTACTATTACCTAGCTCTTTCTTCTGACTCCAGGTTCTGCTCTATCCAATATACTTCCCAAGGTGATTTTACTAAATGGTTTTTTAGATACTTTCTTGCTCTAACACAGTCTAGGAAACTACCCAAGAGTGATGTGGGTTCCCATTGTGTCCTTGGGGAAAAAGCCAATTTATTAACCCTGACCATCTGATCTCAGATCAACAAACTGATGTTAAAACTTAGCCTGAAGAAATTGCATGCGCATGTGTGTGTGTGTGTGTGTGTGTGTGCGCATGTGTGTGTGACTCAATCCATCCCAAATATCCACTTCCATAAGGTGTACAACCCAGAGGCATTCAGCAATCTTTCCTCAGACTTATCATAGTCCAAGCGCTCTTTTTCTTGTGTCCAGTCATCCTGGAGCTGACATAGATCATTTGTACCATCTGAGAAATCTTCCAGTCACATTCTATTAAATTGCAATTCAAAGATGAGGGACTTGGCAGCAAGGTGTGCCCACTGATCTTTGCCTTTGGGTTTTTCGAGGGGTAAGGGGGTGTCAGAGAGGATGGGTAGTCTGTGACTATCTTGATGATTTAAGCCACTTCGAGCAAGGGTCATTAACTTGGTGACATCATCTCATTTTCCCAACCCTGACCTTCTGAATTTTCTTAGCTTGGGCATGTCTGCCTTCTTTGGCTAGAGACCAAGTTCCCTCCATGGGGCTGAGAGAGCCAGCAAAGGCATCATTCCACAGAAGGGTGAGCCTTGACTGAGTGACTCAGGTAAAGCCTACTCCCTGGGCTGCCCCCATCACACAGAATCACAGAACTGAGTATTGGGAAGGACCTCAGCAGCCATCTGGTCCACAATAACACACCCAACAAATGGCCACCCTGGCTGGTCTCCTTACTCCTTACTAAGCTTTGAGCATTCCACAATGGGATAACACTAGCCTCACACACAACACTCCATCTCCCATCAACATAGTACTGTTAGTTTCCCATACTTGGAATGCCCTTCTTCTTCACCCCCATCTCTTAATTTTTCTGGGTTGCCTTCAAGACAGATCAAGTCCTGCCTCCTGCAAGGTTGGTCCTTCCTGGTCCCCCAGCTGCTGGTGCCTTCCCTCTGAAATCACTCATCATCTCTGTTTATGTATGTCCTGTATGCATCTACTCATTTAGATGTTGTCTTTCCCATTAGACTATAAGCTCCTTAAGGGCAGGGGTATTTTTTGCCTTTCTTTGTATCCCCAGTGCTTAGCAGGGTGCCTGACACATAGTTAGCATTTACAACTTGCTTGTTAAATTATCCTCTGCTTGAGGAACTCCAATGACAGGGAACCCAGGGCAGATCTAATTGTTAGAAAGTTGTTTCCTGACATTAAGTCTCAATTTACCTCTTTGTAACTTTACTTTTTACTCCTGGTTATGCCTTCTGGGGACTAAGAGAATGAATCCCTTTTCTATGTAACAGATCTTCTAACACTCAAACATCACTATCATGTTGCCTTCTGAGATATCTCTTCTTCAAGGCTCATTCTCATAATACATGCACTTGAGGCCCTTCCCCATCCTGACTGTACTCCTCTGGATGCTTCAGCTTATCAAAATCCTTCCTAGAATGTGGTACCCAGAGCTGAAGACAATACTTCAAATACAGTTGTATAGGGGCATGGGGAGCAGGCTCTGAGGCCAGGAAGGCCTGGCTTCAAATCCTAGCCCCTACACATGCCTGATGGGCACCCTAAGGAGGTCATTCAACTCCTCAGTGCTCTAGGCAACTCTCTCTTCTTTAGAGAAGATGCTGACCTGCAATGGAGAGGGAGTTTCCTCACCTGTTTGAGTTGTTTATGAGTCAAGTGTTCCAAAGTAAGCTTCATTTTATCCATAGCCAAGCGTTATACTTTTACTTCTTCTTCTTCTTCTCCTCCTCCTCCTCCTCCTCCTTCCCTCATCTCTGCCTATTTGGATCCCAGTCACTTGGCCTCCCCAAGGTCTATTTGCATCACATGCCCTTTTTTTTCTATTGGCAAATTCTGTTGAAAAGACTTTTTTTTGTGGGGGGGAGAGTAGAATAAATACTGGGAGAAATAAATAATAGTTCACATACCTATAACACTTTAAGGGCTATAAAAAAAACATTCCCCACAGTATAAAAGAGCAGGGAATGCAAGGATCATTATCCCCATTTTACAGATGAGGAAATTAGATTTAAAAAGGGGGAAGTTACTTTCTCAAAGTCACACAAATATTAAGGGTCAGAGCCTGGATTCAAACTCAGGTCTCTTTACCTCTGACCCAGCATTCTTTACAAGACTCAGAGTCACCTCCCCCCAAAAAAGGTTCCTCCCAGCAATCATCAGGTATAAAGGTCTATTTTTATCTTTTGTGCCATTATGAAACTACTTGGAGCTGATGCCTGGTTGATTCATGTATTTTTATTAAAGATCCATGTAAATGTCATTTGTCCTTCACTAAATCAGCTACAAAATCACCATAGCACCTAAAAATTTTCTTACTGGCAGGATATCTGAACATTTCTTCTAGCTTGAGTAGGATGGCTAGGTGGCAAAGTGAGTAGAGTGCCGGCCCCAGAGTCAGGAGGACTTGAGTTCGGATCTGGCCTCAGATACTTAACACACACACACACACACACACACACACACACACACACAACCTAGCCATGTGACCTTGGGCAAGTTACTTAACCCCAACTGCCCTCCAAAAAAGAGTGAAAAAGAAAAAAAAAGAAAACTGGCTATAGGAAAGGTAAGCTTCGTAATCAAAATGAGGGGAAAATGGGTCTCTGCATTGCCGAGCACTGGTGTGATAAAAGGACCCATTCTGTGATGTGCCATTGAGTTCAGATCATAGCTCTGCCCTTACTATCTGGGTGACCTTGGGTGAGTGATGTCCCCTCTCTGATAGTCAATGTCTTCTTCAGTAAAAAGTCAGTGTTGGGGGGTGGAGGAGGGGAAGTTAGCTAAATGATCTCTATTATGCTTTTATATCTTATAATCAACTGATATGAACAAAAGAGTTCTCATAGGTCCTAAGGGTTCTATGAGCATAGGAAGGGCTGAAAACTTCTGTTGGCTTATGGATAGGGTGAAGCCCATCTGAAGACACTTCCCTACATACACAGCTTTCTGGTCTTAGCTTCTACAATCTGGTCACCTTGCAAAAATTATTCTTTCCAATGCTGTTTAAGAGTTCCAGGGAGATGGACACCATTAATTGGTTTGAGATCAAAGCTTGAGGTCTCCCAAGTCCTAATTCAGCTGGAAAGTCCACAAGAAAAGTGGCTAGGGAGGTGGGGAGAGGATAAGGACTGCAAATGGGTTTTTGTACGCCATTTTGTTTTGCAAATCATTCCAAGGAAGGAGAGGAAAGCTTGACCCAATACCATCTCCTTCCCTGCCCCTCCTAGCCCTCCCTCAACCCACCCCCTCCACGCTCCCACAGAACTGTTTGGCAATGGGAACTAGCAGTTTCCCCAGTGGTCAACATTAAACACTTTGCACTTCTTAATTTCTAAGGATGTTGGGGACAAGGGGAGTTTGCAAATCTTAAAACTGACATATGGGAGCAGTTGAGCCAGTATCTGCTTCTACCTGCCCATTCTGCCAAGGGGACATTCTGGTAAATATTAGGGCAACTTAACTGGATTTAGGATCTGTTGGACATCGGGCACCTCTTGCTAATCCCCACAATATGTCCCATAGTAGGCACTCAGAAAATACTGATCTGGATAAATGAACATTTAGCCCAGAAGAGACTGTAAAGCAGGGGTTCTTAACCGGGGATCTGTGAACTTAAAAATCTTTTTGGGTAATTGCTTTTCAATAGAACTGGTTTCCTTCGTAAGCTATGTTTTTATTTTCTGTATTTCAAACACATGATCCTGAGGAGAGGTCCAGAAGCTTCTCCACACCGCTGCAAACAGGATCTGAGACACAAAAACCTCTAACCAGTGCAGTCTCCTCATCTGTAAGATGAGGAAACTGAGGCTCAGAGAAGTAAATATCCTGCCTGGAGTCACACGGACTACTTTGGGCAGCTGAGTGGGGCAGTGCATAGAGCACAGGGCCTGGAGTCAGAAAGTCTCCCCTTCCTTCAAATCCAGCCTCAGATACTCACTAGCTGTGTGACTTAACCATTTGCCTCAGTTTCCTCATCTGTCAACTGAGCTGGAGAAGGAAATAGCAAACCACACCAGCGGCTCTGCCAGGAAAACTCCAAGTGGTGTCACTGAGCCCCATGCAATTAAAAATGACTGAACAACAACCTTCTGACTCCCAATCCGATGCTCTCACCTCTGTATTATGTTTCTTTGGTGTAAGAGAACCCTTCAATATATATCCTTCATTGGAATATAGAAAGAAAGAAAGAAAGAAAGGAAGAAAGAAAGAAAGGAAGGAAGGAAGGAAGGAGAAAGAAAAGAAAAGAAGAGAAAGGAAAGGAAAGGAAAGGAAAGGAAAGGAAAGGAAAGGAAAGGAAAGGAAAGGAAAGATCAGATTGATGAATCTAAAAGGTAACAGTGAAAATGTGTCTGCATGAAAATGAGCCTGGTCAGGGACCACAGAACCTACAATGATATGCAAATTATATACAAATCATATTCAAATCACCCAGGCCCACGCTTAGAGGTGACTCAAGGGTCAGACTTCCTGGTGCCCTGCAAGGTAAGGCCTGCACAGGACGCTGAGGACTTGAGCCGCCAAGGGCCACGCTTGGAAAGAAATTTGTCCTTCACCTACTTTCATTTCCTGATGGGAAAGTATCATTCTCCCTTGGCTCCCATTCAGTTATGTAAACTGGGTCATTTTACTACCCACAGGGAGGGCAAGAGGAGGAAAAGAAGGTGAGACTCAGTCTCTCCATTTAGGCATTCCGTTCAACACCCACCTTGACAATGTAATAGCTTCCTAACAGGTCTAATCCACCTTCACCCAACTGTCAGAGGAATCTTTCTCTTGTATAGATATATAATCATGTTACTCCTCTGCTCAAAAATATTCAATGGCTCCCCACTGACTACTAAATAAAGGCCAAATTCTTTTGTCTAGCATTCAAGGCTCTCCATAATCTGGCCCCACCCTACCTCTCTAGCCTCATTGCAAATACTCCCCTCTACACACTCTATGTTTCAGTCAAATTTGGATATGAACTCATATCTCCTGGTTTGCCAATTCCAGGTCTCTCTGCTAAACCATCTACATCATGGGTTTTTTCTCCCTACTCTTGTCCCAGTAAGCTTGCTCCTTCTATCTGTATATCCCTCCTCTGGAAATCCTCTCACAGCCTAGTCAGAATTATGGTAACTTGGCAGGTTCCTTTCCCCCATCTCCCCACCCCCAAGGAGATGTAGCTGAAACACAAAACATCATCTCAACAGGAAAATTCATTCTGCAGCGTGTGGTAGGCAGGGAACATGGCAGCTCCATGGACTTAATGCCTGTCCCATGCCCCCTGCTGAAGTTGCTAACACAGACTGATTTTCTGAAGGCACAATGAAGAGAGGAAAGTAGTATCTAAGGGGAAATAAAGGATCATGAGCTGGAAGGAACCTGAGAGAACATATAGCCCAACTATGCACCCCCCATACTATCATTTTGTAGATGGAAAAAACCTGATATCCATAAAGGGGAAATGACTTTGCCAAGGTCTACTGCAAGTAGCACAGGTGGAATTCAAATTCAGGTCCTTGGATCCAAATACAGGATTTCCTTCTGTCCTAAGCTATTCTGTTATATAGAACAGGAGAGTCAGCCCTTCTCCAGCTGTATCCCAGGCTGTCAATCCCAGGTGCAGGACAGTAGAGGAGATATTCAAAGGAAAGGGAGTGCCTGAATTTAGATGGGTATGTTTTGGTAAGGGATGAAAATATCTTGTCCCCAGCACCAACTGGGTTGAATCTCAGTGCCTGCAGCCACTCTGTCTCTGACTGTACTGCATGCATGATGAATGAGTAAAGGGTGAAACACCATCCTCAAGTATGAAATTGAAGGGGCAGGGATCATGGTGAATGAATGAGAAATGCTCTTCTCCTTCTCTTATTCATCCTCATAGCCCCTGTGAGCAGTCATTCAAGCTGGAGATCACACGGTCTGTGCTTGGGTAAGAGAGGGAGAGACGGAGAGAGAGGGAGAGGGATGGAGGGAGGGAGGGGAAGAGAGGGAGGAAGAGGAAGAGAGGGAGGAAGAGGGGGAGAGAGAGCAAAGGGAGGAAGGATGAAGAGGGAAAGAAGGAGAGAGGAAGGGAGGGAGGGAGGGAGACAGAGACAGAGAGAGACAGACAGAGAGACAGAGAGAGAGAAGGAGGAAGGAAGAGGGGGAGCAAGGGTGAAGGGAGGAAGGAGGAAGAGAGAAAGAAAATAGGAGGGAGGGAAGAAGGGAGAGAGAGAGGAAGAGGGGGAGAGAGTGAAGGGGGGAGGAGGAAGGAGAAGAAAGGGGGAAGGAAGGAGGGAGGAAGAGAGAGAGAGAGAGAGAGAGAGAGAGAGAGAGAGAGAGAGAGAGAGAGAGAGAGAGAGAGAGAGAGAGAGAGAGAGAGAGTCTGCACGCACTGAGGCAGCAAGCAGCGCGGCTGGGAACAGGAAGGCTGTGTTCAGGCGCCAATGAGATGTGGCAGGTGTGTAATGAACCATTAGTCAATGTCACGTTTCCTGAGCAGCAGACGGCAACCTGGGGGCTCTGGCCTAACCGTGGGGACGGCTCTCCTGGCACGTCCCTGACTCCAGTCCTGCCATCACGCCGCGGCTCCCAACAGCTTGAAGGGGGAGCAGCTGGCGGATGGGAGGCTCGTGCCCCCCAGCTGCCCCCGCCCCTAGCACACCCCTGCAAGCATTTTCACCGTGGGGGGTGACCCCTGTCATGTCTGCCCTAGCTCCAGGAGGATTCTCCAGGGCTCTCAACCATTCACAGCCTGTTCTTGGTGATGTGGGAGGGTGAGAATAACGGGAAATTGTATGCATGTGTGTGCTCGCCCTTGTGGTAGAGGTGGGGGTGGAGGTGTGACTGACTGCATAAGGTCTTCATCTCTTCCTAACCAGAGGGCTGGGGATGGGAGTGGACACCTCCTAGGAGGACCCTGGGGAACGCTGAGGTCATGGAGAGAAGCGCTTCATTAAGTTCTCAATACAACACTGGCAAGGTCTCCTGCTGGACTCCCAGGTCAAAGCTGTTTTGCCTGGCACCCACTATGTGAAAACCCAGAATAAAAAACATCACCCTATAACCTCATAAATCCTTTCCTCCCTCCCTCTCTCTCTCTCTCTCTCTCTCTCTCTCTCTCTCTCTCTCTCTCCCCACTCTCTCTCCATCTTTCCACCATCTATCTTTTCTCTTCTCTCTCAATCTCCTTTTTCTCTTCTCCCTGTCTCTCCCTCCCCCCTAAGTTTCCCCCTTTCTCAACCTCTCCTCTCAGTATTTTCTCTCTCTCTCTCTCTCTCTCTCTCTCTCTCTCTCTCTCTCTCTCTCTCTTTCTCTCTCTCTGTCTCCTACCCCCATTGCCTTTTCCAGGGACTAAGCTCCTTAATGCCACTGAACTTGGCGCTTGGCTAACCCTGACCTCACTGCTTGCAGAAAGAGCTACCTTTCTCCCAGTGCCTTAGACTGGTGCTTTGTGGGGTGTGAGGAAAGAAGAGGAGGCAGGAAGGTGGGACTGCTGGGGGGACTGCTTTTTGACTCACCTTCTCTGTTGCCAGTAACTGTTTTTAAATCTGGGTTGTAGCACAAGAGCCTAAAGTGTTCGGGGGGGGGGGGTCATGGAGCCCCTCCTACAAGGGTGTTGAGTTCATAGCCCACTGTTTACAGGATGTACCAAGGAATTATATCAGAGGATTTTAGACTTGGAAAGAACCCAAGAGGGCTAGTCCAGCCTCCCACTCTATAGTCTTTGAGTGGCATCATGGTGTTGCAAGAATAGCAGTGGACTAGAAAAACTGGGTTTTAATCCAAGCTCTGACATTGACTGGTAGTGTGACCTGGTCAAGTCAACCTCTCTGAGCTTTACTGCCTTCACAGGGTTGTTATGAGGAATGAGTTTTTTAAATCTTAAAGTAACATGCAAATACAAGTTATCTTGCATTTGAGAGTCAGGAGAGCTGAATTCCATTTCAGACTTTATCCCTAACTCTGTGACTCTTAGGCAAGCTCCCTTCTTTGAGTGTTAGATTCTTTATCTGTAAGATAACTGAGTTGAACCAAATGATGAAAAAGATACGTTACTGTGCTAACATTCATTATCCAGTGAAGAATCCCCCCATCTACCATGCTTAACAGATGGGGTAACTGCTAGAATACCTCTAGGGACAGGGAACTCACTATTTTCTCAGACACACTATCCTTCCATTGAACAGTGGAACCATGTATGCCATGGTGGCATAGTAGGCTTCCCTAGCTCCCCTCTCCTCAGCCTACTCCACAGCCCCCAAAATTCATAATCTGATCCCTTGGATTAGAATGGAAACCAGTTGAGGGAAGAGACTTTCACTTTTATTTTGGTAACTCCAGTGCTTAGCATGGTGCCTAGTCTATAGCAGGTGCTTAATAAATGCATTTTGATTGTTTTATTGGTATACCTCTTAACCTGTCTTACTACTTCTACTCTTTCAGCAATGCAATCCCTCTTCACCAATGCCTCTTGGAATTTCTATCTTCCTTCAAGACTCAGCTTGGGGACCTACCTCCTCAAGGAGACCTTCCTAGATTTCCCATTGATAATGCTCTCTCCGTCTTCAATTTTTCTGCCATTTTGATACTTGAATAGACCCATCATTTCATTAATGTTCCTCTCCCTTTCCCCTCTCTCCTCCCCTCATTCCTTCCAGCAAGGCAGATCACAAGTCATCCATGCCCACCTATCCTTTGAGACTTGACCATGTACTCCCAAGAAGTCTTCCACAGGGGGTCTGTCCAATGTATGTATACCTCTCCACATATCATGGATTCTACTGGATTACACCATTGGTTATCTCTTTGATGGTAAGGATTATTTCTTTCTGGTATTTGTATCCCCAGTGTCTAGTAAAGTGCTTAGCATATTTTATGCTTAATTAAGGCTTGTTGATTGATTAATCCTTTCTCACTCTCACAAAGGTTGTCCATTTCTCTGATGACATCATTGACCACACCCCCTCACTTCTTGAGTGACATAGCCTGCTTAGTCTACCACATGCCCATCACCCTTGGGGTGACCCAGAACACAAGAAATCCTCTTCAGTGAGGTTAATAATTATTCAAAAGTGTTTGGCCCGGCTCTCCATATAGGAAAAACCAAGCGAATGAAGAATGTCTATTGTCAAGATTGCAATGTATAGTTGGACTGATAACCTATAGAGCTTGTCCATGGGCATACATGTCTCAGAAAGACACTTTGAATGGACAATGAGCTGAGACCAGAGTTGGGCAGGGGAACAAGGGTGGACAGCATTGCCTTTGGCAAACTATGCCATGATTTTTCTGTCTGTAACAAAGCTTCTGTCTGTAACAAAGGCCCATCTTTTTAACAGCCATTTTCCCCAGTGATGTTGCATGACAGGCAGCTGTGGAATACCACCATTTCTGAAGAATAGAATTTTTCAGGACACTAGACATATTGTTGCATAGGTTGTATCTTCCCAGGAGAATGTGAACTTCTTAAGGATAGTAGGGACTGTTTGGTCGGTGCCCTCCATCCTTACTAGGCCAGTGTCTGGCATATGGAAGTAAGTTTTATTGTTCAGTCATTTCAATTAGGTCTGACACTTCATGACCCCATTTGGGGTTTTCTTGGTAAAGATACTGGAGTGCTTTGCCATTTCCTTTTCCAGCTCATTTTACAGATGAGGAAACTGAGGCAAACAAGGTTAAGCAACTTGCCCAGGGTCACACAGCTAGGAAGTATCTGAAGCCAGATTTGAACTCAGGAAGAAGATGAGTCCTCCTGACTCTAGGATGAGAACTCCATTCACTGAGTCACCTAGATGCCCATATTGAAGTAAGCACTCAATAACTATTGACTGAATTCAGCTTTACTCATACCTATGACCAATTCACTGCAATTAAGGCAGGACCAGCTTCTCTAACAACCCTACCCAAGGGCAGCAGCTAGGAGGACAGACCTGAAATTGCATGAGATGGAAAGAAGTAGCAGCTTTTACTGTGAACCAGGCTCTAGCTCTTCCCTGCCCCCCAACCAGCCCCACTGCCTAAGGTCCTTTACTAATCTGAGGGTAGGATTACGAGGCAGAGTTCACCCCGGAGGGCTCAGAGCCATCTTCCTCTAGTTCTTTGGATAAGAGCTGTGGAAAGCTTGACCTTTGGCCTCTTTGATGGGCTGACCCTAGTGCACCTCGCTCGGGAAGGATGGATGACAGCATGGAGAGATTCCATCTCCAAACTGTACTCTCCATCTTCCCTAGGAATGTAGTCCCTCCTGAATGATGGTCTTTCAAGGGCAACTAGGAGCCAGACCCAAATGAGTCCTGGGGCTCAGGTTTCAGCTTTCCTACCAAGTGGTTTGGGGGCTTTGCTTTAAGATAAGTAGACTGTGAAGATCCAAGGTGGAGAGGGAGAGAGAGAGAGAGAGAGAGAGAGAGAGAGAGAGAGAGAGAGAGAGAGAGAGAGAGAGAAGAGGCAGGAAGAGACAGGGAGGGAGAGAGAGGAGGAAGGAGGAGAGAGGAGGGAGAAAGAGTGAGGAGGGAGAGAGAGAGAGGAGGGAGAGAGACAGAAAGACAGAGAGAGAGAGAGAAGAGGCAGGAAGAGACAGGGAGGGAGAGAGAGGAGGAAGGAGGAGAGAGGAGGGAGAAAGAGTGAGGAGGGAGAGAGAGAGAGGAGGGAGAGAGACAGAAAGACAGAGGAGAAGAGGCAGGAAGAGACAGGGAGGGAGAGAGAGGAGGAGAGGAGGAGGAGGAGAGTGGGAGGGAGAGAGGAGAGAGAGAAGAGACAGAAAGACAGAGAGAGAGAGAGAAGAGGCAGGAAGAGACAGGGAGGGAGAGAGAGGAGGAAGGAGGAGAGAGGAGGGAGAAAGAGTGAGGAGGGAGAGAGAGAGAGGAGGGAGAGAGACAGAAAGACAGAGAGAGAGAGAGAAGAGGCAGGAAGAGACAGGGAGGGAGAGAGAGGAGGAAGGAGGAGAGAGAGGAGGAGGAGAAAAGAGGAGGGAAGAGAGAGAGGAGGGAGAGAGACAGAAAGACAGAGAGAGAGAGAGAAGAGGCAGGAAGAGACAGGGAGGGAGAGAGAGAGAGGAGGGAGAGAGACAGAAAGACATAGAGAGAGAGAGAGAGAGAGAGAGAGAGAGAGAGAGAGAGAGAGAGAGAGAGAGAAATTGGTCTTTAGGGAGTGGACAGGAAGTGGTCAAGTGATAAGCAGTGAACCAAAGGAGAGCAGAGATGAAGCTGTTCAGAAGGCAGATGACTGTGGCCTTCATCATAGGCCAGGCTTTCTTAACCCAGGGTGCACAGACAGATTTCAGGGGGTCTGTGAATCTGAATGGGAAAAAAATTATATCTTTATTTCTACTAGCCTCTCACTGAAATTTGGAATTTCCTTCAATCACTTAAAAACATGATTCTGAGAAAGGGTCCATTGGCTTCACCCAACTGCCAAAGGGCCCAGATCACAAAAAGAGATGAAGGACTCCTGCCATGGCTAGAGTCCCTCATGGGGCTGTGGGATTACCAGATTAAGCAGGAGATCAGACAATGGGAAGATAAATTTGGGTAAACATACTTTATGAAGTACATACAACTTTATGAAATATTCTCAAAAGCTAAGACACAAGATCCTGGTATATGGCAATAGCTAATATTGATACAGAATTTTTAAGGTCTCTAAAGAATTTCACGTGACCTATCTTTTTGGATCTTCACAACAATCCTATGAGGTTCAGATACTACAGATGCTAAGGTAATTTTATAGAGGAGGATCAGGAGGGTCAGAGAAATTTATTACCTGCCTGTGTCCACCCAGCCAGGTCTCTACTGATTCCAGGTCCAGTCAACTTTCTACAGTATCACTTGCCTCTCACTGGTCACCAGAGGATCTTGGGGAAGTTGTATGTAAGAAGTTAACCATTAAAGAATTCAATTCGACAAACATTTGTTAAGCACCTATTGTTATTAAGCACCAAGGCACTATACTAGAGCCTGGGAGGGCAAAGAGCTATAAAAATGAAACTGTTTTTGCCTTCAGAGGGCTTATATTCCAGAAGGGTGAGGAACACAACAGGTGGACAGAAAAATAGATACAAAATAAGGAAGGTGGAAGAAAATGCTAACAAGGTGGGGGGAGAGGCAGGGAGGGGCAGGAATCAGGCAACACCTGAGGAGAGAGTACATTCCAGTCAGAAAGACAGACCAAGTGAGAGCAAGGAGATGGGAAATGGAATGGTGAGTTTAAGGGACAACCAGGATGCCGTTTTGTCCGGAAAAGAGAGTGATTAGAGTAGTCTGAAATCAGAATGGAAAGCTGGGACCAGATGAGGCTTAAAGCCTGGCTTAAGAGTTTTTATCTTATCCTAGAACTATGATTTTTTTTTTAGCAGGGGACTAACACAGTAAAGTAATATTTTAGGAATATTAATTGGATAGCTGTACGGGGGATGGATTGTAGAGGGGAGACACTGGAAGCAAGGGTATCAATTGGGGGCTGCTGTAAAAGGCCAGGACAGAGGTGAAAAGAACTTGAACTAAGATTGCAGCCCCATGAATGGAAAGAAGGGTCCACCTGGGAGATTTTGTGGGGATAGAATAAACAAGACTTGGACAATGAGGGTTGAGGAAGAGAGAAGAAGCAACAATGGCTGGAAGGATGTGAATCTGTGAGGATGGTGATGTCTTCGATCACAATAACAACACTAATAACTAGCTTAAGGTTTGCAAGGCACTTTGTATACCTCTTGATCCTCACACCAACATTGGGGGTGGGTTATATCCTCCTTCTACAGATGAAGAAACCAGGTCAGACAAAGATTAAATGACTTTCACAGGGTCATAACTCTCACACAAGGAAGGCACTCATATGGTGGCCAGAAGAATCGATACAAGGATTCTCTGAAGAACTTTGCATTGATTGCATGACATGGGACATGGTGGCAAAGGACCAAACCACATGGCGCGCTGCATCAGTGATGGCTCTATGTTCTGTGAGCAAAGCAGAATTGAAGCAGCTCAAAAGAAACATGAGATGCACACATTCAGAGACATCTCCACTCCAAATATTCATCTGGACTATTTGTGCCCGACCCATGGCACAGCCTTCCAAGCTTGTATCGGTCTTATTGGCCACACATAGTGGTATCATTCTGGTTCTCTTTGAGAAAGAAGGACAACAACCACCAACCAAGTATCCAGAGGCTAGAATTGAACTCGTCTTCCTGATGCCAGAGCAATATTTTATCCACATGACCTGGCTGTCTTTAAAGAATTTTAGAGCAATTGTAGACACAAAAGAGAAGATTCATTCTGTTTAGGACATGTTGAGTTTAAGATGCCTTTGAAACATCTAGGTGGAGCTAGAGGGGACCTTATTATATGACCAAGTTCATATCCTCCTTCCACTATTTGCTATATCCCTGTGTGACTGTAGGAAAGTCTCTTGGGCTCTCAGGGCCTCAGTTTCCTTGTCTACAGTTTCATTACTGTGTTATAGAAATGCTTGTTTTATTCCATAAATTAAAATGAAATAAAAAAACATGAAAGACAAGAAGGCAGAACAAGTTGACCCCTAAAATCCTTGCAAGCCTACTGTTACAATTCTATAACACCAGCCAATTGCTTTCATTAGAATGCAGGCTAATGGTCACTGCTGCCTTCTCTGGTGCTTTGCCATTTGGACCTGATGCCCGCTCAAACCCTTAGGCAGTACACATAAGCCCATTCAGAGTCAGTGGCTGGCAAAGAGCCAATAGTAAATTCCACCATCTCTCCACCCTGCTCCCATTTTCATATAAGAGCTGGTGGTTGGCACACTCATCCCTGCACCTACAGATGTATATGGTTTCCCACCCCATTTCTGTTTCCCGGCTAGTGGTTAGTGTGCTCCCTCTACATATATCAGAAAGGTTGGAATTTTGGCACACCACTTCTCAAAGACTTCCAAACTTTGTCATATATCCCAGCTGAGACCCTAGGCATGGCCTTAAGACTTAGTGGGCCCTCAAAATTGGCCCTTTCAGAGTTGCTCTGAGTGGCAAAGTATGGTCCATCACCTCTTTGGTGTTCTGTACACCTCCCAGACCACCCTCAAGCCTCCCTCCTGGTCCCCTTCTTCTCACTGGCACCAGCTCCTGTTGCTAAACAAACACCACTTGGTGGAGAGAATCCAGGGCAGCAAAGGTGGGGATTTTTAACTCCAATCCACTGGCCAGGAAGGAGACATAAGTCTCCACCTCCAGCTGCCTTCTCCAAAGCCCTTACTGATGGAAATTCATTTTATGGCCTCAATAGCTACTCTGGGATTTTCCCAAGGAAATTGGAAAGGGGAGGGGTCAGCGATTAGGTTACCCTCATACTGAAGTGGAAACATTGAAATATAAATCAAATTAAGTGCTTTTGATCCTTGGGGGGGGGGAAGGGGCACACTGGGTTCTTCCAGAGTGAGGCTCCCCTTTGGCCTAGTAATAAACAGTCTAAGACCTCTGAGCCTGGGGAGGTACAATCAGTTTCCTTCCCTGTAGAACCAGAGATGGTTTGGTCCACCTGTGTGGTCAGAGCAGTCTCTAGTTATAGACTTCTGGGAGCCCTGTGCAAATTCTTCTATCACCATAGTCCTGTCCTAATCTCTACCTGAGACACATGTGAAAGACACCTACCTATGGCTCCAAGGTCGGCACTCTCTGGATCCATTCCACTCAGCTGGCATTGGTCGGAGCTGGAGATGGCCTCCTGCGCTGTCCGGATGCCTCTTTCCAGGTTGTCTGGCACCCCTGGACGTACCTCTACGTCCTTGGCAGGGGGCTTTGTAATAATCGATGTCTCAAGGGAAGAAGAAGAAGCCTGTAAGAAAAGGAGATGATCAGACCATTACAGGCAAGACCCTCTCTTTCCATCTAGCATCAGGCACCATTGTCACCCTCAGTCCCATGGTGGCTTCAACCCCACTTCAAGACCCTCAAGCCCTAATCTACTTTGCCAAGGAAGACTCATTGGACACAAGAGCAGATGACAGCCAAAAGTACATGTTAGAGTGAAAAGCATGCTGGGTTTGAAAGCAGAGGCTCTGAGTTTGAATCTTTGCTCTGCTTAAATATTTGTTCTGTGACTGGGTGAAAATAATTTTCTTTCTTTGGAAAGAAAGTTCTTTCTCAGTTTTCTCCTCTATAAAAGGAGGGGTGAGAGTCGTATATGGAGAGCTGGCAGGGCTTTGCAAGGTCTTGCAGACCTTGTTTTACAGAAGGGAGCTTAAATGACCCAGTCAGGGTCATCCAGATAATATCAGAGGCAAGATTTGAACCTGGGTCCTCAACTCCAGAACCAGTACTCTTTCAATTATAACCCACCCCAATTTTCTATATACTATGTGCCAGAAATTATGCTAAGAGCTTTACAAACATTATCTCATCTGATTCTCATGATAGCCCTGGGAGGTAAGTGCTACTATTATCCCCATTTTACAGATGAGGAAACTGAGATAAACAGTGGTTTAGCGACTTGCCCAGGGTGATAGAATAAATGTCTGAGGCTGGAATTGAATTCAGGTCACTCTGAGTCCAAGCCCTGAATTCTGTCACTGCATCACCTAGCTACCATTTTGGAAATGTAAAAAGAAGCATAAGATAAGGGTAGAGAGGAAGATTTTTAAGCAGATGGTAAAAGTGTCTCACTGCCAGATTTTGGAATTTGTGCTATGCTTTGTAGGCAATTCGGGCAGCTAGGTGGCATGATGGATAGAGTGATGGAGTGATAGAGTGATGAGCCTGGCCTCAGGAAGACCTGAGTTCAAATGTGACCTCAGATACCTCCTAGCTGTGTGATCCTGGCCAAGTCACTTAACCCTGTTTGCCTTGGTTCCTCATCTATCAAATGAGGTGAAGAAGGAAATGGAAAACCACTCTAGTATATTTGCCTAGAAAACCCCAAATGGGGTCACAACTGAAAACACACAACAACAACGGAGAGCCCTATGAAAGGGGGACTATAGTATCAGGGAATGTATCCACTTAGGAACAGGGGTGAAGAAGTGAAGTCTTCAATTATCTTTGTATCTTCCCCAGCTGCCAACACAGAGCTTTGCATGCAGTAGGCACTTAATAAGTGGTTGTAGAATAAATGAATCAATCAGTGGATGATGGCAGAGCCAAACAGATTATCTGAATGACTTTTAAAGTCACAAGACACTAAATCTTTCCTAAGACGATAAGTAGAATGAAGGACTAGAAATCTGTCAACATTTTCCCTGTTAGTTTAATTCTTGGACTCCATTAGTAGAAACTGGGGTAGTCACCAGGTCAGTCCCATTTTCCATTTATTATAGAGGCAGATTGAGTGGAAAGAAAATTCTATTTGGAGGCAGAAAACCTGAGTTTGAATCCCAGTTCTGTTACACACTATACAATGAACATTATTCAGTCTTCCTTTGACAACTGAGGATCTTGTGTGAGCTTGGGCAAGAGCCTCAGTTTCCTCATCTGTCTAGATGTCCTCTAAGGTGCCTTCTAGTTCAAGATGGATTATCCTTTTGTTTCACATTTTCCTTGAGATACTACTGGGTTTCCACTTGGGAGTTTCCAGCCCTGTTACTTTCAGACTTGGTCACCTGACTTGCTTTCACTGACAAGTTGAATTACACAAGGAGGTTCTCCTCCAAATATGGGGAAATCTGACACAGTCAAACAACAATATGTAAGGATGGGCTTGGAAGGCAGTGCCAGTTAAGCAAGTTTACTGGTGAACTGAGTTACCCAGAACACCCTTCTCATTTCATACCCTTGTTGTTAAAAATATTTCTAAATTGTCTTGGTAAGTCCAGTGTAAGAATGAATGAATGAGAAAGCATCTACTAAGTTATTAGGTTACTATGTCTTGGTAAGTCCAGTGTATTAGTGACTGATTGAATGAATGGATGAGAAAGTATCTCCTAAGTTACTAAGTTACTAGGTCTTAATGTATGAATGAATGATTGAGTGAATGAATGAGAAAGCATCTACTAAGTTACTAGGTTATTAGGTACCAAACACTATGATAAGCTTTGAGGATACAAATAGGAAAAATTTGACTACCTGCTCTCAAGGGGCTTGCATTCTAATTGAAAGTGATAACATCTCATTAAGGTTCAGCTATAGGGCAGACAGAATACCCCAAAGTGCTAAGGGTGAAGCAGAGGGGCTACTGGCCAGGTATGGGGGTCCTTACATCATCTCCTGTAGGTCAGATAACAGGGTCAGGGGTCTACAGGGGTTAGGGCCAGGGAAGGAGGTAAGTCCTAGAGGACCTCAGGAGGCAAGAGCAAGCAAGTGTAAGGTTTAAAGAGCCTCCATCTCACCTAAAGGAATGGAGTTGGTGACTTACGTCTCATCTAAGCTCATGAGCAATCCAACAGTCCAGACAAATCCCAGGCATCTGGAGCGAAGGGGAAGAGGGGCAGAGGAAAGTAAAGGAGGATGAGAGCCCCAGTGGAAATGGACCTTTCTTTCTTCCTTTGATGACTAAGGAAGTTGTAGTGACTCCATTTCATCAAAGAATCATAGACTCTTAGAATAGGAAATATCCTTAGAGACCTCAGTCCAACTCCTTCATTTGACTGTGAAGTTAAATGAATCTTTCAGATTCATACAAGGATATCTGGCAGACCTGGGACTCCTTCTCCATCACTACACGACCTCTAGACATCAATATATTAATTATACAGTACTGCAGATAGGCATGGCACAGGATATTGGGCCAGAAGAATCGATAGATATTGACTAGGCACCAACTGGGCGCTGGGAATCAGAATCACAGAATTGCCTTGTTAGAAGGGAACTTGAAGGTCAAAGTAGTCTGCCACAAAGACAAGAAAAACCTAATCCCTCTTCATTAGGTCACCTCCTTCAAGAAGCCTTCCGTGATTCCTTCCAGTTATTAGCATACTCATATCATTTTGTGATTTTGTTGTTTATATCCTGCATTTATGTTTGAACATGTCCAGTCCTTCCTCCTTGGAGAGGATCCCTTGAGGGTAGGAGTCACTTACTTTTGCATTTGTATACCCAATGCTTGGCACTTTTCCACAAAAGCAAAGGATGAACAACAACAATTCTTCCCTCTGCTGATTATCTCCGATTTACCCTTCATATACAGCCTGCTTGTACATGGTTGTTTGAATTCCATCTTCCCCCCCTTAGACTGGAAGATCCTTGAGAGAAGGAATTATCTCTTACCTTTATAGCTTTAGCACTTAGCATAGTCCCTGAAACACAGTAGGCCTTTAATAAATGTTTATTGACTGACGAGAGCTTTTTTTGGCTTCTTTAAGCCATTTCCAGTTGTGTCTAACTCTTTGTTACACCTTTTGAGATTTTTTTTGGCAAAGATACTGGGGCAGGTTATCATTTTCTTCTGTAGTTCATACTACAGATGAGGAAACTGAGGCAAAAAAGTTAAGTGACTTGCCCAGGGTCACACAGTTAGCAAGTGTCAGCGACCAGATTTGAACTCAGGAAGATGAGTCTTCCCAACTCCAAGCCCAGTGCTCTTTCCACTATGTCACCTAGCTACCCCAGAGAAGAAGAGAAGAAGCATTTATTAAATGTCTGTTGGATGATTGATTTGTTGTCTCTGATCTCAAGGAGCCTGCAACCTCACTGAATGGACAGAATTGATACTAGTATAGTATACCAACCACTGCCCTTGGAATCCTAGTTCAAATCCTACCTGAGAGACCAATTGCTTACCTTCTCTTTGCCTCAGTTTCCTCCTCTGTGATGTAGGCCTTGGTGACAGAGAGCTGGGGTTTTCATCCCAGCTTTGCTGTTCACTTGCTGTGTGACCTTACATAGCTAGCCTGATTTCTCTAAGCTTCAGTTGCATTATCTACAAGCTGGGATAATAATAGTTGCCCCATGAACCTCACAGCATTGTTTGTGGGAGTCCCACCAGATAACATCTGTGAAAATGCTCAAAGAGTTCTTATTTATTCATCCAAGGTTCCAGAACCAAGAGATGAGGAAGGGTCAGAAAAGTACCCAGGAAGAGCTTGCCTTTCCAGGAGAATTATTCGTGTGCTCAGAGGTAGGAGCCCCAGAGCTAGAAGGAGCCTTGGAGGCCGTTCCAGTGCAACCCCTCTCTGTTTAGAGTGAAGGAAGCTTTGGCCCAGGAAAGTAAGTGACTTTCTCAAAGTTAGACTGCTAACAAAACATCAGGTAGATTTCAATTCACCGACATCCTGGGACTCCTGAACCTTGCAAGGGTTTTTGCATCTATACTAAATTGCTTCCCACTAGTCTTACAATCAATCAATCAATCAATCAATTTGTTGTTGCTTAGTCTTTCAGTCATGTCCAACCCTTCATGGATCATACTGTCCATGGAGTTTTCTTGGCAAAGATACTAGAGTGACCTGGTATTTCCTTTCTCCAGTGGATTGAGGTTAAGTGACTTACCCAGGGTCACATGGCTAGTGACTGAGGTTTGTTTTGAACTCAGGTCTTCCTGACTCCAGGCCCCAAACTCTATCCACTGAGCCACTCAGCTGCCCAATCAATCAATAAACAAATATTACTGAGCATTTACAATGTACCAGACACTGACTTTCCATTACTCCTCCCGTTAGATTTTAAGCACCTTGAAAATAAGGTACACACAGTATCTATTCTTGTATCTCTAAAACCCAGAAAAAGGGCTCTGCGGGCTGTAGACAGTTAATAACTATTTGTTCAACTGAATCCAATGGATCCAAGATTTCGATGTATGTAAGGTGCTTGGCAAACCTTAAAAGTGCTAATAGCTTAATTGCTAGATATAAATGACTGCAATTAACATTACTGCTAATGAAGAGTAATATCCTGAAAAGACCACTGGATTTGGAATCAGCCTGAAGTGTGAGTGGGACTCCTTGTGACCTGTGGAACCCTCGGAAGCAGTCAGGTAGGGCCGTCTTCCTCTGTGTTTCAGTTTGCTCATCTCTAAAATGAGAGAGACTGGGCTACGTGAGCTTCAAGGTAACTTCTGGTTTTATAGCCTATGATTCTGTGAAGCTGTCACCAAAGGAGAGAGTGCCCTGTCCAAAGAAAGTCTTCATTATCAGCTGTGACCCCAGAGGCACAATTCACCGGGGGTGGGGGGGTGGGGAGAAGGTGGGGGGGTGAGTCACTCTGAACTCAGCTAGGCTGATTCTCAGATAACAGGGGAGGTGATGTTGTTCAGTCATGCCCCTCTTCATGATTCCATTTGGGGTTTTCTTGGCAAATATACTAGAGTGGGTTGCCATTTCCTTCTCCAGTTCATTTGGCAGATAAAGAAACTGAGGCAAACAGGGTTAAGTGACTTGCCCAAGGTCACACAGCTAGTCTGAGGCTACATTTGAACTCTGGAAGATGAGTTTTCCTGACTCCAGACCCAGCACTCTAGGCACTATGGTGCCACCTAGCTGCCCCACAAGTAGCTGATGTGCCCACATTCAAAGCCTTGCCCTCTTGTTAGGATGCCTGTACTCCACTGAGTATGACAGTGACATTATTTGCCTGCCCAATGACGCCATATCGTTATCTCTGCTCCTCGATGGACCAGAGATACCCTGAGCACATGAGTCTTAGTGAATGGGGCAAAATAAGATAATAGAATTTAGAGCTGGAAGGCATCTAATAGAGATACCAACCACTTCCTCTGACACATGAGAAAAATCAGAAGTGACTCATCCAGGATCATACAGATAGTCAGTAACAGTGCTGGGGTGGGAATCCAGGTTCTTTGAATTGGAATCCACCCTTTTTCTCACAACACTATACTATCTCAGCTGTCATCAGGCATAAGAAAAGTGCTATTGTCCAGAGATCAACGTGCTTTATTAGCCAGGCGAATTTGAAGTGGGGAAGGGTAAGACAGGAAGGAAGAAAGGGAGATGAATTAGGAAGTCATTCAGCACAGGACTTACTTAGGGAGAGGAAGGCCTTTCGTAACCATCTGCTCCAAGGTTTCAAAACTTTCTGTGTCACAGCCCCACTTCAGCTGGCTGGGGAAACCTAGCGACCCCTTCTCTGAATTAGATTTTTAAATGCATAAAATAAGATACACAAAATGGAATTCAAACCCAGGTCTTTTGACTTTGAATCCAATATTATTCAGTGCCATAGTTATAATTGTATCATGGCTGCCACTTTATTAAAATCCTGTAGGTAGAAGCCAGATAGAAGCCTAGAATGGGGCGGTAGCACTGGGAATAGAAAGAAAAGGTCTTTTGCTGGAAATATTTCAAAGGAATAATTGGCACCAAGAATCAATATAATATGGGAGGCTGTGAGGAGAGTGTTGCTGGAGCCTGGAGGTGACGGACTACTAGGCAGGGTTTCTGGGAGTGGACCAATTGGAATTGCTCAGGGAAGTAGGGTCAGAGGATTGAGGACTCCCTCCTTCCTGATTTATGAGTCCCAGGGCCAGGGTGCCTGTATAAAAAGAAACTTCATGTTGATCCAATTTTTTTAGGGATTAGCCCTATAAAACCCGAGTGCCTAAGTGAGATGGATGGGACGTGAATTCTGCTGGAAAGCTCTTAAGAGTCAATGAGCCACACATGTGAGCAGACATATAAATTTACCATTCGTTTCCTGGCAAGGTTTAATTTATGGAATCCATATGGAAACACTGCACGGACTGAGCCCTTCATAAACCCTGGGAGTTTGCTGGCCAAAACATTTCACCTGGCTCTAGAGAATGGGCAAATCTGCCTGGAGCCAGGCCCCTCCTGCCCTCCATCAGCCAGTCATTCAACAAGCATCTATTAAGTGTTTCCTATGTATGGGCACTGGCTGCTCCCTGGGCCTGTCTCATTTCCTCTTGTGAAGTTCTGCCAGGCTGACTTTAAAGAAGGCCAGGCATGGGGCTTTCCCCTCTGCCCCCAACTTCACTGTGAGTAATAGACAGTGACTCCTTCCACATCCAGCTTGGTGGGCTTTTTATAGCAAGGCCTAGAGTCAAATCAGTCAGCAATGGAGAAGGGGATGACAGGGGAGGAGAGCTGTGCCAGTGTCCTGGCCTGACTTGGCCTGGCCTTGACCCTGCCTCTCTGAATGGGCAGAGGGAAGCCTCCTTTCACTTCCCTCTACAATGTTTCTCTGTTCTCTTGGAGTGTTGAGAGGTTTGTTCCCAGGTTGGCCACTCAGGCTCTGAGAAGAGCCTACCTTCATCTGGTCTATGGAGGTGGGAGCCTGGATATCCATAAACCCTGGGAACTACTTGGCAAATAGCCCATAGTGAGGGGTGGGTCATTAGGAATTACTGACCCCTCCCCATAGGCCCAACACTGTGTGGGATACAGAAGGTTAAGATCCTTAACCACAGAGCTAGAAGAGGGATGGGAGGTCATCTGACCCAGCCTCTTCATTTTACATATAGGAGAAGCTTAGGATTCACAGTATCCTAGGATTTAGAGACCTGCCTGGCCCGTGATGCCTCCTGTCTCTCCCTCAGGGTGCCTTACTGCTTCATCAAGCTCAGCTCACCTGCCCCATGGGTGACAGTTGGTTGTAGAGATGATGGTAGAGATGAGAACATTGCCTCATAAAGGTGTATAAACAAGCAGTGCTACATAAAACCAGTTGTTAATGGTCTGTTCGTGGCCTTCACCCTAAGGGAACTTATAGTCCAGACACACACAACATCCTTCCAGTATTTAAGAATCCCTAACACCACTGGGTAGTGAAAGTTGTGTAAATGCACACAATATCTGAATGACAACCAAAACACAAAATCACAGCCTTCTCCATGAAGTCCACAAAGCTCACAACTGAACAAGAAACCCTCCTAGTACCTAGTTAACAAATGGTCCACTAGCCTTTGCTTCAAGATTTCTGAAAAGGGGGGCCCCTACCTGCCCGGGTGATTCACTCTGTTATCCTGGTGGCTATTTTCTGGACACTCTTCATTTCATCTGACCCAAGCCCTTCCTAAAACATGGGGCCCAGGGCATGCAACATCCCCAGTGGGGCTTTCTGTAATACCTTAAACACAGAGACAGAAGTCTTCATAGAATTGATCTTCCTTAGATACAGATTTGACCATCTCACCCAAATTCCAGTGGCTCCCTATTTACTCCAGGATCAAATATACAATCTTCTGTCTGGCTTTCAAAGCCCTTCAAGAGCTGATCCCCTTCTACCTTTCCAGTCTTCCCATAGCTTACTTTCCCCATGTACTCTGTGATCAAGTGACTCTGGCCTTCTGGCTGTTTCTCACCCAGGATGCTCCACCTTTTATCTCTGAGCATTTTCATTGGCTGTCTCCCCCATGCCTAGGGGAGACATGTACTTTGCTACTTCCTCCTCCTCCTCCTCCTCCCCTCCACTTCTCTGTTTCCTGGCTTCCTTCAAATCTCAGCTAAAATCCCACCTCTAGCAAGATGCCTTTCCCAGTCCTCTTTCACCTTAATGCCTTCAATCTAATTCATGCACAAGTCAAGACATCAGCCTGTGATGTCATTGATCCTCTTCAAAAAACAAAGGAGGAACAATAACAACCCAAAAAACATGTCATAGGGTTGTTGGGCCAGTCAAATGAAACCACACATATAAAGGGGTCTGCAAACTTTAAAGTGCTCAATATTAGCTTTATTATAAATATCATCATTATAAAAACAACTGATATAAATAGCATCAAATAAATAATATCAATATTAATAATATAAACCTCTGATTCCTTCAACTGCTTTTCATATGGCATGGTCTCTGGTGCTTTTACTCCATCTCCTTACTCTGGACACACTCCAGTTTGGTAATGTCCTTCCCAAGACATAGGGAACAGAACTGAACACAGTATTCTAGGTGTGGTCTGCCCAGGGCAGATCTTGGACACCATGCCTCTAGGAATTCAGGCTAGGATTTCATTAGCTTGTTCTGGGCGAAAGACTCTATTTTAAAAGAATAATAATAAACAACTCATATTTATCTGGCATTTTAAAGCTTAGAAAACAACAACCCTATAAGACTATAAAAAAACCCACAGCAGACATCTCTCCCCTGACCTGCCAACATGCTTACCCTTTTCCCCACCAGGAACCACAGAACAGCTTTCCTTGGTGTTCTAAGGCAACCACTCTGTCTTAATTTAAGATATTACTCTTATCAGAAATGGGAGAGTGTCCTTTTCCCTTTTATTGATAGCTGAAATCTGCGTCAGCTCAGAATAAAGCCATGCTGAGCCAGACAGCCCAGAATTTAAAAAAAAAGATGTTAGATAATGACATTATTCATCTTATTTACCCGGTACTTATCTACCAGCTGACACTTTCAGGGTCTTTGCCAGTTAAAAAGAGAAGGCTGGGAGAGGAGAAATCTGCCAGGGACCTTAGGAATCAGAAGGTATTCACTGCCCACCAGTGAATGAACTAATGATACTTCCCAGTTATCTTTCATCCTTCCCAGGGCTTTTCTCTAAGTGTTCTCTGGTCATTACCTGATTCATTCCTATCTCTGTTCCAGGAAGTGAGGGAGAGGGGCTGGAGGGTGGGAGGGAAGGAGACATACGATTTCCACGTGTCTGATAGGGAAATGGTCCTAGCCAAAAGTGGCATGGGTACAGTCTAATGGTACATGATAGGCCATGCAGCTCATTTGGAGAAGAAGATCTGGGGTTCCTGTTTACAAGCCTTTCTCTTTCAGAAGGGAAGATGTCCTTATATCTTACAGGTGCCTGTGTGGGGTAGCAGATGTGTGATCCTGAGGACTGCATCTGGAAGCAGATGGGCTACTTTGGTATTCTGGGTCTTCTGTTACCTGTGTATCCTTGGAGAAGTCACTTCCTCTTTGGTGGGCGGCTGGGGGGTACAGTGGATAGAGCTCTGGGTCTGAGGTCAGCAAGACCCAAGTTCAAATCCAGCCTTGGATACTCCCTAGATGTAATTGAACAAGAAGTCCCCACATCTTCCCAAGCTTGGGACCATCTCCAGCACCTCTGATGGGTAGTCAGTTTTTACTTAAAGAGGTCTCCAAGGAGCAAGAATCCACCATCTCTTGGAAAAGCACATTCCACTTCTGGATAGTGCTAATCTTTCTTTTTTTTCTTTTTGGAGGGCGGAAGGCAGGGCAATTGGGGTTAAGTGACTTGCTCAAGGTCACATGGCTAGTAAGTGTCAAGTGTCTGAGGCCAGATTTGAACTCAGGTCCTCCTGACTCCAGGGCTGGTGCTCTATTCACTGTATCACCTAGCTGCCCCAGTGTAGTTCTAATCTTTAGGAAGTCTTCCTTTATATCAAGCCAAAACCTGCCTCTTTGAAATTTCCACCTGTCACTTGTGGTTCTGATCTCTGTGGCCAAGCAGAACACAAGACTTATTTCTCTTCCATGGGACAGGTCTTCAAAGACTTGAGTAGGGGCAGCTAGGGGGCACAGAGGATAGAGCACTGACGCCAGAGGCAGGAGGAACTAGTCAGCTAGTTCACATCTAGCTCTGACACTTACTAGCTGCCTGACCCTGGGTAAATCACTTAAGCCCAATTGCCTAAAATAAAAAAGATGTGAATAACAGCTATTATTCCCTCCTTAAATCTTGTCTTCTCTGGGCTAAATATTCTCAATTCTTAGGTTAATCTTTATGTGATATGATTTTTGAGAAAAGGAGAGGAGTGGAAAGAGAATTGGCTTTTGAATTAGAAGGTCCAGGTTCCAGGATTAGTTCTGGCTTCTCAGCCTCACAGAATCATAGTTTTAGAGAGGGAAAAAATAATAGAAGCCAGAAGACCAGGTCAGGTACTTCCTGACCCTCACCTGTCCCTGTGAAAGGGTCAGAACAGATGATGGGAGGCCAAGGTGTCAGACATGTGGCCCCCAATACCCAGATCAAAACTGGGAAACCAGATTAACTGGGAAATACTCAATAAAATAAACAAAAACACTTTAAAACATAGATAATATTACATTCTGAAACTAATATGCAGCCCACAGGAATCTTGATGTGTGGTTTAGGTCCCCATTTCTATTTGGGTTTGACCCAGTGACCCAGTATGATATGGTAGAAAGAAATGTCAATTTGGAGACAGAGGACCTGAGGTCATATCGGAGCTTGACCACTTACTGCCTGAGTCACCTTGGGCAGGCCACGTCTCCTCCATTATGGATGTAAAGTCCAATGAAGGAGTCAGGACTAGCTTGCTGAGGACCCTTCCAGCTTTAACTTCTGCTTACTCAAGTACAGAGCTAATGAGGCCAAGGTCAGGAAAGCCTGGATCTGCATGTGGCCTTCACTATGTTCCAAAGCCTCAGAAAACACCCTTAACCTTGAACCAGAATAAACAAAGGGCAACATGTCTGAGATAAGATTAAACATGTACATTTTGTGCAAAGAAAGGGTAAGGTCCCTTGTGGAGCCAGGAGTAGCTGGGCTGGAGTTATGGGTGTGAAAGGAGGGAGGTTTGGGGGAAATAACTTTTTTTAGTCAGGAGCCAGTGTGGAGCAATGGATAGAAACCTGGACTCAAAATCAGAAATCCTGCCTCAGCCTAGCTGTGTGACCCTGAGTATGTCACTTAACCTCTCTGGGACTATTTCCTCGTCTATGACATGAAAATTAAGAAGACAAACCAAAAAAAAGCCTCACAGGATTTTTGTGAGGATCAGATAATATATGTAGAGCCCTTTGTAAACGTTAAAGCTCTAGGAAAATATAAGGTATTATTTTCATTCAGGGAAGGTATAAGAAAAAAAAGCAGGAACTTGGGGCTTCAATGGCAAAAAGACTACAGCTTAATCATTAGGAGCCAAGAGGAAGTGAAAAGTGTTCACTGTGGAGTACATCAGGGAAGGCTTGAGTGGACCAGTCAAACAAAAGGGGAAACCAATCGAATTTCCTTGAGAAGAGTAGAGGGGAAGGGGATAACAAGCATTTATTAAGCACCTACTGTAAGTCAAGTTAAGAGGGTTAAGAGCCCCTGGAAGGCAAGGGCTGTTATTATCCCCACCAATTCTATCTCACATGATCCTCACAACTGTGGGAGGTAGGCAGAGTTATTATCTCCACTTTATACTTGAGGAAACTGAAGCAAACAGAAGTTAAGTGACTTGCCCAGGGTCACACCGATAGTATGTGTCTGAGACTGGATTTGAACTCAGGTCTTTCTGACTCCAGGTCTAGGACTCTGTGCACTGTGGTGCCACCTAGCTGTGAGAAAGGTGGAAGGCTCACTGCTTCTCTTTTATCATCATCTCTTTCCATCCACTTCCATAACTCAGGTCCTCATCACCTCTGATCACGCCTATTGTGCCCTCTTCTGATTGGTCTCCTTCCCTCTCCATTCTTTCTTCTCTCCAATTCTTCCTCCACACAGCTGCTACTTCTAAGGCACAAGTCACTCCCCTTCTCAGAAGTCCTAAGTGGCTCCCTATTAATTAACTCCTTTCACCAGCACCATATTCAATCTATTCAAACAGCTCTTCCTTGAACTTGACATTTGACAGCTCTCCTCTGCACATTCACCTGGGTGGTACTTATGTCTAAGAAACGTTCTCTTCTCATCTCCCCCTCTCAAGATTCCGATCTGTTCACCTCCTCTGGGAAGCCCTTCTTAACTTCACTCCTTTTCCCCTAATCAGTGCTCATTCCCAATACCAATTCTCTCTCCTGTATTTAACTATCTGAAAACATCCTGTTTTCTCCAGAATATAAGTGCCCTAAGGGCAGTGAATGTTTTCTGTTCATTTGTTTTTTCTTTCTCTCCACCAGCTAGCCTGGGTCTTAACAAATGTTTGTTAAACTGAATTGTTTTGAAGCCTGTGAAAGAGAAAGTGAGGAAAGAGGGGTGGGGCAGTGGCAAGGGGGCTGGCTTTGGAACCAGAAGATCTGCATTCTAATCCTGCTTTTGGCACTTCCTTTTTTGTATCTCCTAGGCATCCTCAAGGAGGGAGGAGGAGGGTACAGAGGAATGAGGGTAGCATCAGAGAGATAAGGTGACCAGACACTTAGAGACCATCGAGTTCAAGGTTTCTTAACTTCAGGTCTAAGAACTTGGTTTAAAAAAAAATATATATATATAAATATATATGTGTGTGTGTGTGTGTGTGTGTGTGTGTGTGTGTAATAGACAGATATAGATTCATAGTTATAAATGTAAGATATATATCTATATAAAATATATTTTGATAATTATATTCCAACATAGTTGGTTTCCTTTGTAATCTTATGATTTTCATTTTATGCATTAAAAAAATTTATTTGAGAGAAGAGTTTCCAAAGTTTCAACAGACTGACAAAGAGGTCCATGAGTCAGTCAACATGCAGTTGACTAAGAAACATTTATTAAGTGTTTATTATGGGAGAAAGGGGCATAACTAGGTGGCTCACTGGAGTCAGGAAGACCTCAGACACTTACTAGCCATGTGACCCTGGGCAAGTCACTTAACCTACCAGAGAAGGAAATGGCAAACCACTTCAGTATCTTTGCCAAGAAAACCCCATGGACAATATGAATTGTAAAGTGGGGATAATAACACCACCTGCCTCCCAGGTTTTGCAAAGCTCTTGATATAGTACCTAGCGCATAGTAGGAATTTACTAAATGCTTATTATTTCCTTCCCTTCTACTCTTCTCAAGGACATTTGTTTCATTTCCCCTTTGTCTGTCTGGTCCACTCAAGCCTTCCCCAGGGTACTCCATAGTGCACACTCTTCAGTGTAACTCTTCCTGACCCTATGGACCATACTGTCCATGGGGTTTTCTTGGCAAAGATACTGAAATGGTTTGCCATTCCCATCTCCAGCTCATTTTGCAGATGAGGAAACTGAGGCAAACAGGGTGAAGTGACTTGCTCAGAGTTGGACATGACTTAATGACTGAACAATATGGGAGAAGACAATACATAAAATGGAGTTGAAAAGAATGGGAGAAGTTTCCCACCTCCATCCTCCACCCCTCATGATGGTGACATCCAGAGAGTCACAAGCAGAGAAGGGAGAAGAATGGAGGATTCTGGGCCTGAAGTCTTCCTCAAAATGGAGGACCTCACCAGTGGCAGAAAGAGACAGGGGATTTCAAAAGGGGAGAAGGTCATAGAGGCAGAGAAACACCAAAAAGGTTAAGCACTCCTGGGCTAGTCCAATTTTTCTTATATTATGGATGAGGAAACTGAGACCTAGGGAGGAGGAGCCTATAAGCATTCAAACCGGAGGCCTGTGCTCTTTCTATAAGACATGGCCAGTCATTCACTACCTGTATGACCTTGGAAAAGTCACCTGACCTTCTGGGATTCAGTTTTCTAAATAAACTATTCAGGAGAGGAGGGGGAAGGAAATTAATCAAGAAAGATGGTGATGTGCTATAATATGCAGCAAGAAGAAACATCAGCTGTTCACAATGAAGTTATTTAAGGAAAGGTCACAAGGGAAGAAGGTGGTCACTTTGGATGCCTTTTTTTTCCCTCTCAAGGAAAACCAAGTAAGTGAAAAAGAGAGACTCATTTAAAAAAGTCACTTGACTGGGCTTCAGGTGTCTAAGCTGTGGGGGTGGGGAAGTCAAGAACAGCCTTCTTATGTCAAGTTGGAAACTAACCAAGCTGTATATTCCAAGATTTCCTCCCATTATCAAGGGATGTGAGTGCTGTGCTCTACAAGGCTGGCCTGATCATGTGATGTTGCTGAAGACTTCCTCTCAAGGGTCTGAGGAAGGCATACAGACAGGGTGGTCTCCAGGCTGTGATCAGAGGAGGAGAAATCTTTCTTTTCCTTTGGATGGTGACAGGGGGGAGTGACCAGAGAGAGATGAGAGCTAGGTACCTTTTGTTTCAGGCTGTTCTGGGCATTTGGGGAACAGCTGTCTCAGAGGGCTCCTTCTGTCCCCAGGCTAAGTACAAAGACTGCCTATTTATCACTCTCAGCCATGTGACTTAATTAGAAAATTCTTTCCTGACATGTAACAACACTGACCTCTGGGTCATGGGACCAGTTCTTTGGAAATACCTTTCCCAAACCTGGCAGTCTCTGTCCCCCGACTTGATCTGATCTTCCCCTCTCCCAGCCCCTATCCCCCACCATCTCCACTCCCTAGTCCAATATATTCTCCACATGTTGACATCATCTTCTTAAAGCACTGTCCTCCTGCTCAAATCTTTAATCTCCCCTGGCACTGACTATGAAACCAAAGCAATCTGGCTTCAACCCACTTTTCCAGCCTTCTCCCTTTCTGTCTTCCTTTGTTCACTGTAGGTAGGTGGCCCAGTGGATAAAGCACTAGAAACTTGGAGTCAGGAAGACCTAAGTTCAAATTTGGCCTCAGACACTTATTGGCTGTATGACCCTGGGCAAGTCATTTAACATCATTTTCCTTATCTGTAAAATGGGTATAATAACAGCACCTACCTCCCAGGGTTGTTGTGAGGATCAAATGAGATAATATTTGCAAAGGGCTTAGGATTTTCTATGCCTGGCATATAATAAGTGCTTAATAAATGCTAATTTCCTTCCTCATTCTCAAGCCAAACTGTACTACTTGCTCCTCCCAGTAACATAAATAGTTCAAATGGATATGGTACTGTAATCTTTCTAGTGTTTTCCTCACCACCACCCTACAAGACAAGTCTTGCAAGAATTCTCGCCTCCATCTTACAGCTCAGGAAGATGTGGTTCAGTAGGCCTATGGGACTTGCTCATGGTCCTGCAGTCAATAAATATGGGAATTGGGGGCTTGAACCCAGATCTCCTGCTTCCAACTTGGCTTCTCTTTTCATAGATGCCAAATATGTCTTATGTTTTCCTCCTTTTATTCTCTTTATTCTGTCTAGAACTCCCCAATTCCATTCTCCTGATTCTAGTAGTTTATGAAGATGTCTTCTTTCCTCTACTGAATTCCAGTAGAATGTAAGCTCCGTGAGGGCAGGGGTCATTATTTATATTTATAATCCCAGAACCTGGCATAAAGACCTTAATAAATGTCCACTGATTGATTAAATGATCTTGGAGCTGCTATAAGGTCCTTCCTCCTTCATTTTAGTTTTCTTTCCAAGGGCCCAGAATACCTGCTTGCAGTATTTGGATCCCCCAGTGCATGGCCAAAGTAGGTGTTCAATAAATGCTTGATGTGTTTGTCGCTTCCCTTCCTCTTTCCTCTAATCCTTTAGGATGATAGATCAATTTGCTTTCCTAGTTTCTGCAGTCTGCTGGTCATCCTTAAAGGAAGGAAGAAGTCTTTGAATCAACCTAAATCATCAAATGTCAGACCTGGAAGAAACTTCAGAGATCCTCAAATTCACCTAGAACCCAGAACCTTGGTTTCCAGAGTTCCAATCCGGAGTTAAACTAAGCCAATAAGCCAATGGAAAGTTGTCATTTCTGAGGACAGGCTCCCATTCAGTAACCTGCAAATCGGGCATTGGCAAACCTTTCCAAGTAGCTGCCAGCTCTTTGTTTATTCATTCCTTCGTTTGAGGGAAAAGAGGGGAGAGAAGGGTTAGGGCAGCTTTCACTCCAAGGTGGGGATCACTCCAGGTGGAAACCTGGCACACAGATTGTTTCTCTAAAAGAGGACACCCACTGAGGCAGTTTGGGAACCTCCTAGAGTAACCTTACCCTTCCTGTTCAGCCATGCATTCTACTTTCTTGAGTTTCCTATGAAAATGCAGCTACCCCAGGTGGTGCCACACCCTCTGTCCCTATCTATGGAAAATCTCAGCCTCAGTTATCAGTTAGCACTAGAGCTCAGATTAGCCAGAATGGGACAGGGCAGGGCATGAGAGGGCAGGTGCCAGGTGGGAGGAGATGACAGAAGAGGCAGGAGGAAGGACTCCCATTTCACAATCCTTCCAAGAGCTCTGGTTGCCTCAGTCTCTCCCCAGATGATTGTTGTTATGCCTCTGGGATCTGGAGAGTCAGAGAGGAGGGAACCTTCATCAGTGACCACCGAATCATTTCCTGTGGTCCCTTTGGGTGGGGACCCCTGAAGTAAATACTTCCTTTGATTCACCTGTGGCTGGGACAAACCTCAGAGATGAACATCACTAAGTGTAAGTGAAGGCCCATAACACTGACTGCTTGTTCTGAGGCTCTCCCCTCCAAATCAATCAATCAACAAACATTTAATAAGTGCTAACCATGTGTCAGAAACCATGCTACCTGCTTTGTTTTTTTCATTCTTCAGTACAAGAATGAAACAATCCCTGCTTGCAATGAGCTTACATTCCAACTGAGAAGACAACAAGTACATATAAAAATATAGAGTGGAGATACATGTGAAAATGTCAAGCTAAAGTAAAATTAGGTGGCTGACGGTAAAGTGGATTGTGTTGGGTGGGGAGTCAAGAAGACCCAAGTTCAGATCCAGCCTTAGACACTTACTGATCATGTAACCCTGGGCAAGTCACTTTACATCTGTCTGCTTCAGTTTCTTCAGCTGCAAGTTTGGGATAGTAATAGCATCACCCTGCACAGTTGATGGAGGATCAGATGAGATATTTGTACAGTGCTTTGCAAACTTCCAAGGGATATACAAATGCTAGCTATTGTTATTATCAAAGCTTCTGCTTTTTAGAAGCCTCATGTGTGGTAATCAGTCAGTCAACAAACATTTACTAAGTGCCTACAATGGGCCAGGCATCTTGTTAAGCACTGGGCATACAAAGAAAGGCACAAGACAATTTCTAGTCTAATGGCAAGGGGGAGACACCACGTGTAAACAAATATATTATATACCAGATAAGTTGGAGATACTCAAGAGAGGGATGGCCCAGCAAGCACTGGGTTCGGGCACAAATATCCATGTTCAAGTGGTGGCTTTGCCACTGGTATATTACAGAGAACACTAAATGTGAATCAGGAAACCTGTATTCTGGTCCCAGATCAGTCACTGAATGATCAGGTGACTTTGGACAAGTCACTTCCTCTCTTCCGGGTGTCCATCTGTGAAATGGGGAATCATGCTACATTGAGGATGAAATCTCAGGTCCAGTTCCCAGCCCTATCCCAATCCCTTGAGGACCAAATGCTACAATGCACAGGAAGCTCTTGGCCAGCTATAAACAGAATGACACAGAGGAATGCATGTTTCAAAAAAAAAAGCACAGTGGGAAAGAGAGCTGTCAAGAGCAGAAGCATTTATTTATGAAGCCCTGCTCTGGCGGGAGAGTTTATCCTGGGTAGGAATCTTGGTATAATCTTAAGAGAGGAGAGTAACCCGGAAAGCAGGGCTCAGGGAGAGGCTGTCACCAGGAGACTGAGCTTAATTGCTCCAGCAAAAACTGAAGGTGGGAGCTCCCTTCCTCAGCTGGCCTCTGGGGAGGGGCATCTGTGTCTACACCACCAGCTCCTCTGTCTGACTCACTGGCAGTTGTCACTGCTTCCGGTGAGGAAGTCTCTGCTGTCTGCAGATCTATGTGGTTGGGGGTGGCTGAGGCCCCAGCGTCCTGAGCTTGCCTAGGAGGCTTCTCTAATCTTGTTTATCCCATTCTCGGGTGGTCCTGGGTAGCAGCCCTCTTTTTCTGGGGTGACAAAGTGGGTAAAAACATTTCTCCTGCTCCTGCTGACTGAGCCCCTTCTTCCTCATCCTTTTCCCTCTATCCACCAGTACCTACAGCTCATCCCCCACCTCCCACTCCTCTTCCCAGGTTTTGATGGCAGGCTGCTCTTTGGTCCTAGAGCTCTACCCCATCCCCAATACATTTAGAGGTACTGCTCCTTTTGGGAGGGAGGGCCTGGCTGGAAGCAGTAGAGATAATAAAGTTGGGGGGGGGGCTAGAGAAGGAGGGAGGGAGCCAAGGGACAATGGGCTAAAATGGATAAAACAAAATGAAACCTCCTTTGAAGTAGAGACCTAGGTCCCAACTCTGCTCCCTATGACCTGTGTGTGTGAGAAAGGCCAGCTCAACTTCCCTAAGGGAGACTTTATTTCCTCCCTTGTAAAGGTCAGTTGAATTAAGTGACCTCTAATGTCTTACTGCCATGAATTCCAGGATCCTAAATCCAATATCTAGCCAGGGATGAGGAACCTGCAGCCTTGTGTGGCCTTCTAGGTCCTCCAGTGCAGCCTTTTGACCGAGCCCAAGTTTTACAGAAGAAATCCTTTTATGAAGGGCATTTGTTCTGTGGAGTTTGGATACAAAGGGTCGACTTGAGGATTCAGAGGGCCCCATGTGGTCTTGAGGCCCCTGACCTTTACCTGTCCCAAATCCCACTGACCCCAGAGGATATGACAGGAAGGAGGCTTTGTCTCCTGCTGCAGTCCCACATCTCAGCACTGCCTGATGGAGGATCTGATCTCCTGTGTGTGCCCTTTGGGATGCCTCCCCAACCAGTTTGTAAGTTTCCTGAAGGCAATTATGGTATCCCACACATCTTTCTCCAGAACATTATTATACTTATGAAACCTGGAACTAATCATGTAAACAGCATTGAGAGTGTTCAGGAGGGAGTGGGGTTGCAGGAGGAAGGAAGCTGCCAACAGCAGTTAAGAGGAGAGAGAACATTGGATTCCAAGTCAGAAGTCTCTGGAGACCTTGGATGAGACAATTTCCCTCTTGGAGACTCAGTTTTCAGATTCCTCATCTGAAAAATGGGGAGGAGGGTGTGTGTGTGTGCGTGTGTGTGTACTAGATGGTAATAGTTTAAATTTCTATAGTATTTATAGTATTTTCATTAAGTACAGATGAAGAGAGAAACAGAGGAGTTAAGTGTTTTTCCAAGGTCACACAGATCTTAAGTGACTGAGAAAAGAATGGAACCTAGCACCAGTCTCAAAGGCCGTCTCACTTTCCATTATCCATTCATTCTTCTTGAGTTCTATGGTCCATTCCAGCTAAACAGTTAGATGGTGGAAGGGCTAGAGTGCTGGCTGCTGGAGTCAGAAAGAACTCAGATATTGATTAGTTGTGTGACCCTGAACAAGTCACAGCCCCTCAGTCCCCCTTTCCTCATCTGTAAAATGGGGATAATCATAGCACCTGCCTCCAGGGTTGTTGTAAGGCTCACAGCACTAGATAAATCTTTGCTATTATGATTATTAAATCCTAGATTTTATGAGATGTCATCGACAACACATAGCCTGAGGGAGGTATGCAGAGAAGGGTGTGGGGAAGGGGACCTGTTGCTGGGCAGCCAGGTTACCTTGGTGACTGGAGGAGGAGGGCAGGGCAGTCTATCTGTCGATCAGATGAGGCCACCTGAGGTGTTTGGGTTTTGTTTCTTTTTAAATCCCAACTGGCAAGGCTGTGCCCTGCTCCTCATCCTTCTCTCCTGACTCACTTCCAGGCCCTTGATGTAAGCACAAGGCCCACAGGGACCACCCCAGTCTGCCACACTGGAGGAAGGGCTCTGCTTTCCTATGCACCCCCTTCTCCCCAGTTCCCTCAGGTTTGCTGCTCCTTTCAAGACAGCTGAAAATGCACAAAACTGGGAAATCTCACAGCTCCAAGGGACTCTGAAGCCCCCCTCAGAGGCTCCTAATATCATGCATTTTCTTAAATATTTCTACGTTGGTCCTCCCCTATTAGAATGGAAGCTTCTTGAGGCTGCAGATCCCTTTTTACCTTTCTTTATATCCCTATCTCTTAGCACGCTGGAAGCCTTAAATGTTTGCTGACTGACTTACTGAATGTTACATGTGGAAGGGACCTTGCAGATCATATCATCTAGTGCCCTCCCTTTACAGAGAACAGTAAAAACATCTCTTTCTCTACTCTTTAGAGGTTTTTATAAAGCAATTCCTCATTACAGTCTTGCAAGGCCAGTAGAGTTAGTGTCTGTATACCCATCTTACAGATGAGGAAAATGAAACTATCTATGATTGGTTAAGAAATAATTATTAGGGGGTATCTAGGTGGCACCATGAATAGAGTTCTGGGCCTGGAGTCAGGAGGACCTGAGTTCAAATCCAGCCTCAGACACTTAACACTTACTAGCTGTGTGACCTTGGGCAAGTCACTTAAACCCAATTGCTCTGCCTTCCCCCCTGCACAAAGCAAAAAAAGAAAAAAAAATAATATTGGGGTAGTACCCAGCCTGAGGTGAGCATTCATGGAAATCCTCCAAGGTCACTGAGCTGGCTTCTGAGTCAGGGAGCATGCACATGTCCCTACCTACCCTGAGAAAATAAAGATATTTCTAATAATAGGATTCTAGATTTAGGATGAGAAGGGACTTCAGAACCCATCTAGTTCAACCTTTTCATTTCACAGAGGAGGAAATCCAGTCTCTTGGCCAAGGTCACATGGTATATATCGGAGTCAGAGTTTATACTCATGGCCTCTGACTCCTAACTCATCTTCCTTGTCTGTGTTTGTGTCTCATTCTGAGGGCTGTGATCTTTCTAAAAGTTCTAACCCAAGCACAGACAATTAAGGAAAACTAAATACTTGGCTAGTCAAGTCAACCAGAATTTGTTACTATTACATTTTGCCAAATACAAGTCATCATAGGCAAGTGTAATCTTATCAGATGAGCCAATGAATGAGATACACTGTATCTTGACACAAAGGCATCTCTGTGAAGTGCCTCCATCACAAAGATAACAGTAGCACACCAAGTTCTATTTTAAAAGCTTTGGGCAGTCATTTGTTTTTCTTTCTGGTCACTGTAGCTTTGTATTTCTTCACTTTCTAGGACAAGGCTTTGGAGTATTCAATCCAGGCTCCCTCTTCCTCTGCCCTGGGAGGAAAGGGAGATCCCCCATTGTGTAGCATTTCTGTAGCCTGTGTTATCCACCTTCCATCCCCACCCCAGTTCCCTGTCCTGGAAATAGCACAGTGGGGAAAATGAACAAAACACCAGCCTATATCATAAGGCTTAGCTTCTAGGATTGAGAGTTAGAAATGACTCCAGAGATCATGAAATAAAGATGCAATAAGGTTAATGGAAAGTGTTCAACTTTTAGCCATGAGGGGCCTGAGTTTGAATCCAGTCTCTAACACTTACCATCTATGTGACTGTGGACAACTCATTCAACTTGTCTGAAACTCGGTTTCATCATCTTTAAAATAGGGGGAAAGAATACCTAGAGTGCCTACATCCCAAGAATGCTGTGAGAATCAAAATAAGTATATTATATAGATTTACTTTTTATATAATCTATTTATTTTTATGTAATGTGTGTATGTACAGAGAGAGAGAGAGACAGAGACAGAGACAGAGACAGAGACAGAGACAGAGAGAGACAGAGAGAGACAGAGAAAGAGAGAGAGAGAGAGAGAGAGAGAAAGAAAGAAAGACTGGTGTACAAACATCCCGTCTAGAAGTCTTCCTCTAGAATATATTCAGCCTTTGGTCATCCAACTTTTTGTTAAAGGGAAACTTTAACAGGGGACTCACAGCCTTCTGAGATGGGGTCTTTTGTCTAGATCTGCCTTGTCTGATGCCTAGCTCTATATCTTGGTCTAGCCTAGGTCTGCACACTAGTCTAGCTTAGGTCTGCTTTATCCGATACCTAGTTCTATACTCCGGGGCCACACAGATCACACCTAATCTTTCTTTCCCATGACATCCCTTTAAATATGTGAAGACAGCAATCATATTTCCCCAAGTCTCATTATCTAATCTAAGTCCCTCATTTTATAGATGAGGAAACTGAGGCCCAAGAAGATGAAGTTTAAGGTGGTGCATTAATAGACAAAAAAAGTAGTGTGTGACCACTCTGGTTTCATGTAAATTGACTTGACTGAGGTATTGTGGTAAGGGGACACTCATGGACAGTTTGGTAGTTAACAGATATAGTATGCTCAGATTTACCCTTCCTGGTGGGTTATTCAGAGTATGTGCAGATATTCCCAGCCTGCTTTCAATCCAATGTGTGGAGCACTGAGAGGCCATTTACAGTCATGATGACTCAGAGGTTTTGATTTTTTTCCTCCCATCACTATGTGATGAAGAAAAGTTTTCTAATTGGCTTCACAGCCAGAAAAACTGATGAGTCAGGGGTAGCTGAACTAGAACTCAATGTGCATACCAAAGATGTGACCTCAATATCTCTTTCTCTTCCTCTTGGTTTCAAGTGAATGGAGTTGCTGGGTTGAAGGGTATCTTCTACTAAAAGTTAGCCTTTTTCTCCCCCAGGCTGCCATGTGTCCATGAACACATAGTGCCTATTTCTATTGCTTTTACTCTTTTCTGATCTTAGTGAGTTTTCAGTAGTGAGTGCCAAGGCACCCGTGTAAGTTTGGGACATCCAGAAGTCCCATGAGCAATTGGAGTTGGTAGTAGTGGTCACTATAGTAGTGGCAGCAGATGTGGAGAGATGGTCACCTGAAGACAATAGCAGATTCAAGAATTGTAACTCTTCACAATGGAGAGAAAGTGTAGGTATTGAACTTGAGAAAGGTAGCAAACCTTAAGAATACAGCAGAGAGCTGAGGGGGGGGGGCGCTTTATGAGGAACCCAAAAGAGAGAAAAGGAGCCCAGAGTCCCATGTGCATACTTTACCCAGAGTCACCTTGGAAATATTTATTGGTGTTCACTTATGGTTGTTTCTAGAAAGACCTCACCTGGCCTTAACCAACTTTTTCCTGAGAATGGAACAGATCACCTTGACTTGTAATTGTCTTAGCCTGTCTATGTCCTCTGAGTTCAGCTAAAATCTTTATTACATATAGGCTCACCCTCCCCTGTACTCATTATAGGCAGGTAACTGCCCCACATCTGGGTGTGCCCACCAGATTAACTACATAGCCATGAGACTGGCACGGGGGGGCCTTTACATGTTTGAACAAAACATGAGAGTCCCTAAGGGGACAAGGTCCCTTTGCTACAAGACCGTGATAAACCCAGTACAGCCCAAATCCTACTGCCCAGCCTCAGATCAGTAACAGAAGGGTTACTGAGTGCCCAGGCCTGGCTAGGAGCAATTGGAAAGTTATTAGCTATGGAATACACACAGCCCTGGGTGTGTGAGTAATCAGGGGAGAGATAATTAAGCATACAATGTACAGTTGGAGACTGGTTCCTGCCACATCTGTAGCAGCAATTACCACCCCTCAGGAGAAGAAATTTCTGGAGATCATTTCATGAGAACAGAGGATAGAGACAAAATTCCAGTGATGGTGGGAAGGGGGGGTGGGTTGGGGCTTCTTACCTTCTCGATCTCCAGGGTCTGCTCCAGACTCAGCCCAGCCCTCCCCAAGCTGCTGAACCCCAGCAGCACCTGAGCAAACCCTAGCAACTGAGGCCCGGTGAGCAAATAAGCAGGTCAGAGAGCTGGGGGTGGAGTAGGGGGTGTCGGGTCGGGGGACAGATCCATTTATGAAGACCAGATCAGAGGTCACATGCTGGGAGAGGGGAAAGGCAACGAGAGAGAGAGAGAGAGAGAGAGAGAGAGAGAGAGAGAGAGAGAGAGAGAGAGAGGGAGAGAGAGAGAGAGAGAGAGAGAGAGAGAGAGAGAGAGAGGGAGGGAGGGAGGAAAGAGAGAGAGTGAGGAGGGAGGACAGAAGGATCTTGGGGGAGGAAAGAGAGAGGGTGAAGGGAATAGATAATAGCATTTGGAATTGGAAGAGACATTAGAGACCACCTAGTTCAGCTCTCTCATTTTACAGATAAAGAAACCAAAGTGGGGGGGAGGGGGCTGGAAGAGAAGTGTGAAAAGGAGGGGGGGAGTAGAAAGGGGAAGGAGAGGAGGGAGCAGAGGAAAGAGAGGAAGGCAGAGGGAGGGAAGGAGGAAGGGGGAAATGGGAGCGGGGAGAAGGAGGGAAGCAGAGGCAGGGGATAGGAAAGGGGGAGGGGAGGAGGGAAAGAAGAAGGGGAAGAGGGAAAGTGGAAAAGGGGAGGTTGTAGGAAATAGTAAGTGGAAGGGCAAACAGAGGGGAGGGGGGGAAAGCAGAAGGAAAGGAAGTAGGAGACAATCAGAGGGAGGGGAGAGATAAAGAGGAGGAAAAAGGAGAAGGAGAGGAGGGGAAGCAAGGAGAGGTAGGGGAGGAGGAGGGGAGGAAAAAGGCAAGGAAGGAAGTGTGTGGACCCTTCATCAACCATAGTCAACCTTCTATTTTCCCCAGAGTTTTAAAACAAAGAAATAATTGGGGCCAGACAGTCTCCAGGCCTTAACCCCTTTGCACTGTCCAATTCCAGAGCAATGTCTCTCTCGGGACACTTAAAGTTCCAACAAGCCCCAGGCTAAGCCGTTCTCAGGAAATCTTCTGAGCCAGCTCCAAACACCCCCAGCCCCGCTCAGCTGAAACATCCTGGACCAAAGACACAGTGGCCTGTCCCTAGAGAGCTGGAGGAATCAGGAAGGATGGAATAGGAGACTGCGTGTAAACATGGCTTTTAAGAGAAAATACCCTTGTTCTCCATCCATCAGATCACTTATAGTCATTGTCTAGGCACTGGGGGCATTGTCAAACTGGCAGGACTGGGTGGTTAAAATGTTCTTATCCCAGATTAGAAGTGAGTCTCTGATTAGCATTAATGAAAGATACTTGGTCTGGGCAGGGTCTCATTACTCAATATTGAAGACTCCAAAAGGAGAGTAAAGTTTAAGGGGGTGAGGAGTGGTGCCAGTGTCCAGAGATATCCTAGCAAGTTTGAAAGAGCTTCCCTGAAAAAAAGTATTGCCCAAGGAAAAGCCTTGGCCAAAAAAAAAAAAAAAAAAAAAAAGCTGCAGGGAAAGAACTCAAGGGGCATTCCCCCAGGCCCACCCGGACTCCTTCTCTTGATACAAGGCAAAGGAACTAGGATGCTATTGAGGATATTGTTTGTAAGAGCGACAGCGCCTCCCCGAGGTTCCTTGGAATACCTACACTCATACAATGGGGGCCAAGAGTTGGTCTGGAAGTCTCTATAGATGTCAAATGGGTTTCCAGGTCTTCAGAGTGGGCTGCCTCATAGAGCTGGAAGGAAGTTTAGGGTCAATTTGGACTAACCCCCTCCTTTATAGATAAGAAAACAGGCTCAAAGGAAGAAAGGGGTTTGCCCCAATTTCCCCAACACCCTTATCTTACAAATGAGGAAACTGAGACCTAGAAACATGTGATTTGCCCAAAGTCACCTTGTTGTTTTTCATCCTTGGGGAAGAAGACCAATGATACCAGAAGGGTGGTCGTTCACCTTCCAAGATCACATAGCTGAATAGTAAAAGAACCAGGACTGGAACTCAGATCTTCCAGCTCTCATACCATAAGACATCTAGAAGGATCTTTGGAGAACATCTAGTCTAACTTAAACTTCCTATTTCACATATGAGGAAATTGCAGCACAGAGAAGATAAATTACTTGCTCAAGGTTACACAATACTAAGTGACAGTCCAGACTTGAATCCAAGTCCTCTGACTCAACTCCATTCACTAAGTATGTACAGAATGCCTAATATGTGCCAGCAGTAAGTACTGGCAATACAGAGACACACAAAATAGTCCCTGTTCTCAAAATCCAGTGCTCTTGCCAATACACCACACTGACCCCCTTGGCAGACACAGGGTGAGGCTGGAAGGATCTCAATGATACAGGGAAAATGAGGTGTTGACACCTTTATCTTCTTGCTCAAGTAATCTGGAGAAAATCGGTGTGGAAACCAGGCTGACCTTCAATGAGCTCCTCCAACAAGTGTTAACCCTCCCTTGGTGGTAAACCATTTGTTGCATCCCACCAAGGACCAGAGTCATACAGGGAGAAGAGACATAGTTAGGTTCCATTGGGATGATGGAGGGTAGATCCCACTTTCCTTTACCTTGTTAGTCAAGCCTTTCCTCATTTCTATAAGGAGCCTTCTTAATGTCTTCTGCCTTCCACAACCAAAGAAAATGGAGAAAGAAGATGGTGAGAGGTAAGTACAAAGAACATCAGATCTAGAGTCTGAGGTCATTTCAGCCATTTTTTTCAGTCGTGTCTGGCTCTTTGTGGTCCCATTTGGAGTTTTTTTTTTTTGGCAAAGGTACTGGAATGGTTTACCATTTCCTTCTCCAGCTCATTTTCCTGGGTTAAGTGGCAAACAGGGTTAAGTGACTTGGTCAGGGTCACACCACTAGTTAAGTAAACACTGTGGCCAGATTTGAACTCAGGAAGATGAGTCTTCCTGATTTCAGGCCTTGAACTTTATACACTGAGCTACCTAGCTACCCTAGAGTCTGAGGACCCACATTCAAATCCTACTTCTAGGATTTACTACTTGTGTGAACTTGAAGGCCCTTGAGGCCCTAGGCCTCAGTTTCCTCATCTGTAAAATGGTGTGTGTGTGCTGAATTATATGGACTTTTAAGCCCCTTCCATCTCAAGATCCAGGATACTGGACCTTAGTCTCTTTCTTTATAAAATAAGGAGGACTTGACTAGATGGCCTCTATGTACCTGTTCCAAAAAAGGGACAGACCAGACCACATACCCCACTGGGAAAACTAGCTATTAAGATAAAGACACTATTAATGTATTCTCCCTGTCTACTATTCTGGCTGTGTGCTGTGCAGCACAGGGAGCTGGAACAGGCCTATCTGGTGACATACAGTCTATGGGAGAGGGACTCAGGCAGCAGAAATAATGACTGACATCCAAACAGTGCGGAAGCAAGGCTTACCATGCTCTTTAAATATATTATCTCTTTTGATAGAAGGGTGAAAGCTCTGCTGAGCATTGTGGGCAGCTAGATGGTCCAGTGGATAGAATGGAGAAGACCCAGGGAGAGGAAGAACTGAGTATGAATCCTGCCTTGATGCTTAGTAGGCACGTGACCCTGGGTAAGTCACGTAAGGTCTAGTTTCCTCATCTATAAAATGGGGACAGGGATAGGGCCTAGTTCACAAATGAGTTAACACATATAAAATGCTTTGCAAGCCTTAAGCACGCTATAAGAGCTAGTTATTACTATTATTATGATATAAATAAGTTTTTAGTTCAAAGATCTCCAAGAGCTTGAGACCAGACTAACTACATATGACAAGATGTTGGGATAAGGACAGTAAGAGTGGTATAGTCAGTTCTAGATGAAGGAAATAAGCATTTATTAAACACCTACTATGTACTGGGCCCTATGCTAAGCGTTTTACAAATATTATCTCATTGAGTCCTCATAGGAACCCTGGGAGGGAGGTGATATTGTTATCCCCCTGAGGAAACTGAGGCAGACAGCAGTTTCAGTGAGTTGCCCAAGGTCACAGAGCTAGGAAGTATCTAAAGTCAAAGTCAAAGTCAAATCTTAACTCATATCTTCCTGGCTCCAAGCCCAGCACTCTGTTCACTGGGCCTAGGTTAGAGGAGGGAGAAGCCCTGTCATCGGATGAGGTTGAGGAAGGCTTTCTGAAGGGAGTGGGACTTGAGTTGGGCCCTTGAAGAATGGGTCGGATTTGAGAGGGGATTGACATGCCAGGTTTAGGGGAATGCTGTGAGCAAAGGCTGGGTGACAGAAAAGCATGACCATGTTTGAGAGGTAATGATAAAACCAATATGGTGGGAGGAAATGATAAGGTTTAGACTTGTGACTTCATCTGTGTGAGGCAACTCTCTCAACTGAATCTTGAATCTTTGAGATTTTCCTGGGCCTGCACTTAGGAAGACCTGAGTTCAAATCCAACCCCAGAGAACTGTGTGACCCTGGGCAAATCACTTAACTTCTCTCTCCCTCGGTTTCCTCATCTGTAATATGGGCACAATAATAGCACCTCCCTCCCAGGGTTACTGTGAGAATAAAATGAGATAATAATTATAAGATGTTTGGCACATAATAGGAAATTAATAAATGCTTATTCCCTTTCCCTTCCCCTACCTAAGGGAATTGATCCAAGTGGCTTCCTCATGTCCACAGAGTCAGCCTACGTCCAAGGCAGGACCTGAATCCAGATCTTCCTCGTCGAAAGGCCAGCCCTTTCTCCATCATATCACGCTTCCTCTGGAGAGAACATATGGATAGGGCTAAGTAGGAAAGAGAATGAGCTGACCACATGATCTTATTTAATTCCCCCAGCATCCTTATGAGGTCCTTACACCAGGTGCCAAATGAAGGCCCTGGAGCATAGAGAGTTAAGTACCTCTCTAGTTGTCACACAGCTAATAAATGGCAGAGGTCTCTCCTGACTCTTTCTCTTCTCCCATACATCCTCTCTGATAAGGCTGGAAGGGGTAGCTTAGAACCATATTTGAATCACTATGGCCATGGGGAAGATCTGCCAGTTGCCAGATCCGCTTTTAAGGTCTTCCAAGCCTGGGAGGGCTCTGTTTTCCTCCTGCTGCTGGCAGGACATAAACAATCCCAGGCCAGAGAGCCTCAAACGATGCTTCAGCCCTGTGTACATGCATAAGCACACACACACACACACACACACACACACACACACACACACACACACACAGAGGCACACACCACATGCTTCTTGGATCCCATTCTGGGGCCAGGCTGCTGGGGTCCAGGGTCTAGACTCTCTTTCCTGGCTCAGGCTTGAATCAACGTTTGTTTTCTTGTGTCTTGGCCGCCAGAGCCAAAGATGCTGTTGTTTCCCCTCTCCTTCCCCTCCCCTCCATCCCCCTTCTGGTCAGGCACAATCAGACCAGAATGTGCTTCCCAGGGAGAGAACAGCCTTGCTCTTATCTGGGTTTTGATGTGTGTGCACCTGGCTTTGTGAACCCCAGGGCTTATCTCCATGGGAGGGCCTGGCCGTTCAGCTCACCAGATAGGCCTGTTCCAGCTCTCTCGGCTGCTCCAGCCAGTTCCTGACCCAGAGATAGGCAGCTGACTCCTCAGATTGAAAAATCTACTTCCCCCTGGGGTTCAGGCAGCTGAGAGGAGGGTTGTGGGGGAGGGGGAAAGGAGGCAAAGCCATCTGAGCTGGTGAGAAGGAGGGATCCCCCTCCTCCTGGTATCTGCTGTGGTTCATCCCCCCAGTTGAAAGATGGCTCTTTGCTGTTGTGCCATGGAGAGGAGGCCACCTCTTTTCAGAGGTGTTGGAGGGAGGAAGACACAGCCACCAGAAGGATGCATCCCATTCCTTCAAGACCCAAAGGTCAGATATCCCTCTTCATATAGCTCCTTGTCTTTCCTCTTCAAATTTCTTCCCAGTTGGGAGAGTCCAAAGTCTTCAGGTTGAGAGCAGGGGAATTCCTGGTGAGGGTCCTCAGGGCCTGTTAGAATGGTTGATCTCCACCAGCTTCCCCAAGTGAGGAGCAGAGGGATGAGGGAAAAGGGAAATGCCTCTCAAGGGGGCTGGAGAGAAAGGAGATCTAGGGGGTTTGGCCATGGGCTGCCATGAACAAAGTAGCCATGCTGCCGGCAACAAGTTTCTCTGTTCCTTGGCTTCAGAAAGGAGACAATCTGTTGTTGGTGCTAGACACAAAGCCTTTCCAGCATGGAAGGACCTGCCAATCACTTGTATGGCCTTTGGGAGCCCAGAGTCATGCTAAGACAGTCAAGAGACACATGATGGGCATGAATGTGACCCACCACTATGCTACTATGAATGACATTACACCAAATGGTGAGGGATATCACAGGGAGCTGTATGTCCAGAAAAGGACATGAGGCAGCCATCAACCAAGGTGCCAAGTTCTGTGCTAGGCACTGGGTATCTAAAGCAAATGGAGGCAGTCCCTGCTCTCAAGGAGCTACATTCTTCTAATGGGATACAAATTCACAGGTAAGTAAAGCAAATACAGGCGCGCTCTCTCTCTCTCTCTCTCTCTCTCTCTCTCTCTCTCTCTCTCTCTCTCTCTCGTTTGATTCTTTGTGACCCCATGTGGGTTTTCTTGGCAAAGATACTGGCGTGGTTTGTCATTTCCTTCTCCAGCTCACTTTACAGATGAGGAAACTGAGGCAAACAGGGTGAAGTGACTTGCCCAGGGTCACATAGCCAGTAAGTGTCTGAGACCTGATTTGAGCTGAGGAAGGGGAGTCTTCCTGACTCCAGGCCCAGTTCTCTATCCACTGCTGTGTCTTTAAAGGGGTAACGGAGGTAAACACCAGGTATGGGAGTTCAGGCAGAGATGTAGGATTAGGGTAGAGGGTGATCCCACCAAGAGTTGGACATGACTGAACAACAAGTGGTCCGTGTGGCAGGCCTGAGGACAAGAATGAGATCATCACTGCACAAGGTATACATATAAATGAGCTCTTGCCCACTTCATCTCTCTCTCTCTATTTCATTTTTATTCTTGTCCCACTCTCTCTTAGCTTCACTATCCCCAGATACAGGAATATCCTGTCAGGAAGTGATTGATCAGCCTGTGATGCTGCCTGGAGTCATCAACAGGGTGAAAACCACCCAGGAGTCCAGCCCAGCTGGGCCCTGCCAAGGTCTCCAGCCTAGCCCTCCATCATGAGGTGCAGAATGGCTCAGGAACCAAGGGAGACCGTTCTCTGAAGGTAGCTGACTCTGACATCTGCCCAGGCTTTGAATGGGGGCAGGATTCTAAGGGCCTGAAGGGAGGGCTGGTGGTGGAGAACTATTCATCTCTCCATAGATACCTCTTTGTACATTACCAAAATAGCAAAGAATCTCAGAAGACAGAAGAACCCTTTTTAGCTCAACTCCCTTATTTTGCAGATGGCAAAGGGAGATCTAAAGAGTTCTTAGGGTCCCCAGCTTAGAGCTGGAAGAGACCCGAGACCATCTAATTTAGCCGACTCATCTTTCAGAGTCAGAAACTAAAGGCCAGGGAAGATTTCTTCATTTGATCAAGGTCATGCAGGTTTTACATATCAGGTGAGATTTGAACCTGGATTCTCAGATTCGAGAGAGCTTTTTGTATGATACTATTCTACAGATGAGAAATGTGCAGCTTATTTGTCTGAGTTTCCTCCAGTACCTGTCAGAAAACCATTCTCAGTTACTCATATAGGAAATAATTGAGACCAAGGAACCATCTGTTTTTTGAGTGTGGAATATCAGCTCAATTAAGAGAGATCTGCTCAGCCACATAACAGCTCTCAGCATCCTCTCTGAAGGGAGGGCTTTGCCCTGACAGTGTCCTCAAAGACTCATAGTAAATTAAAGGCAAAGAAAGTGATGGGTGAGTCTGGGAGCAGGGAGGGGGTGGAGCAGTCACTCCCCTATAACTAGCTACCCAAGGTCCTAGACATTTGTGAAGTGGGGAGGGGGCTAAGAGGGAGAGAGACAGACTAAGGGGGTCTAGAGACACTTGGGGCCTTCTAACATGCTCTTATCATCCTTCCCACTGACCAGCTGAAGGGGCTGACACTCAGAGGCTATTACTTAGGCTTTAATGAAAAGCAATCATTGTGTCTTCAGCTAAGTAGGAATGGAATGAGTGTGGTATTGGGCTTTATGGTAATGATATTAACAGCAAAATGTCTCCTCCCCCTCCTCTCTATTTTAGCTCTTGTTAAAGGAAATTTTATATATATGTATGTATATATATGTATATACATACAGATACAATATAATATGTGTACACATAAATACATACATCTCACACACCTATATACATACACATGTAGTATGTATGTGGTGTATATATACATACACATGTACACGTACATGTACATAGATACATACATACATAGATACATATATATATATTTATGGCGTGTATACATAGTCATTCTTTTTTTTCTATGCATCCTCCCTGGGAGGGAAAGAGCTTTATTTACAAAAGAGGTCTGAAATAAGAATATGAAAATGAACATGAAGTTATTTTAGGTCAGGCCCCAAATCCAGGCCATTTTCTACCAGTGGCAGGTGGTAAAATGGAAGAACTTCTGGTGCCAGGAGATCTGGGTTCACATCTTGGTTTAGACATTCACTAATGTGACCCTGGATCAGTCATTTCATCTTTTTTTTTTAAAAAGTTTCTTCATCTGTAAAATGGGAATAATACCACCGCTTTCACTTTTCCCCCCAAGGAGCTATCATCAGGGCGCCATTGTGAATCATAGGATCAGAGAGTCAGAACTAGAGACCCCCTCAGAGGCCTCCTAGAGGGGACACTAAGGCCTGAACTTGCCCAACATCCCGTGAGTGGTGGAGCTGTGATCCTCATACAAGTTCTCTGGCCCCTTTTCCTTTCCCCCAGAAGCCTTGCCAAGGGCTATAGAAAAGGAGGCTGTCATCATTAACACGACAAGGACATCTGGACCAAACTACCCTGGTCACTGACACTTTAATACCCCTTCTCTTTCCCATGTGGCTTAAAATTTCCTTTCAGATTCTTTGAGGGGTGGCTTGTGGATTCTGACTTTTCTCTCAGCACACGGACCTTGCACCACATCCCCTGCCCAACACACACAGTCTCATATACTGATCACTGCTAAACATCTCTGGAATGTACAGCAATGCTTTTCCTTCCTCCTAATGTACTTTGATTTGAACCCAGACCCCTTGACTTCAAATTCCTCATTTTCCCCACTGAACTGAAGCATGGGGGGAGTTCATGCTACATCCTCGGGAAACTCATGACATCTGACTCATGAAGTTGAATCACGAGATATTTTCTTTCCCACCTAACTCAGCACAGCACATTTGGTCCAAATTGATTAACCGTTGTAATTATTTTATTAATGAGCATACCTTAACTACATAAAGAACTTCCAATTCCAAAGGACCTATGAAGGGTTTCATGGACCAGACACAGAAATCATTTCATTGAATAGGTCAGCTTGAATGGATACCCAGAATGGTTACTGGACAAAAGGGAACAGGGCACTGAACATTTCCCACTGGAAAAATGAGATGTTTTAGGAGCCATAGAGCTTCCTGGAGCTTGGAAGGTCCTTAGGGAGCATTAGCCCAGAAATTCTTAACATTCTGGGGGGTCATGCCCAACCCCCCTCTTGCCAGTTTCATGAAACCTCTAGACCCTTTTTCAGAATAATATTGTTAAATGTATAAAATAAAATACATAGAATTAGAAAGAAAATTAATTAATTATATTTAAATATTCATTTTCCCCCAAGCAAATTCACAGACCTCCAGAAACCTGTCCATGGATTCTAGGCTAAGAATCTCACAACCAAGTCCATTTTTATTCATCTATTATTAATCTGAGCCATCATTAATTTGATCCTCATTTTAGAGAGGAGGAAACTTGGGCCTGGAGTAGCCAAGAGATGAATCCAAGGTCATATAATTTGTTAGTAGAAGGTCAGGACCAGATTCAAAATTGTTCCCATCTCTCTGCCCCGCCCCCCCAATTAAATCATACTAGTACTAAATTAGGTGGTTAGAGGCCTGGCATAATTTCATACCCTTCTGAAGTACACTCAAGAACCTTAAATGACCATAAGCTTCTAGTTTTCCAAAAGCCAAAAATGAACCACCTTTGAGTCCCTTTTCTGTCTCCAACTTGCTCAATCACTCATTTTTGGAATGATTAACCTAGTTACCTTATAATGCTAAAAGCTCGTGTATATATTTTTATGATTTGCAAAGATCTTTAGGTATTTATCTCATTTAATCCTCAGAAGAACCCCATGAAATGGGTACATTGTTATCCTCATATAGATGAGGGAACTATGGTTCAGCAAGTCCAGGAATTGGCTCAGGGTCATCCAGTTACTCAGTGAAAACAAGTCTTCTTGATCCCAGATCCAGTGCACCATTCATTACCCTACACTGACTAGATAGAAAAGCTCTAAATAAATGGTCTTGGAAGGGGCATCATTCAGGTTGGTATTCCCTTATCTTTTATCTAAGTGTTTAAATCTTAGTTTCTTCTGTTGTACCAGAGACTTGGGGAAATTCCCTCCATCAAAGCAGATCAGCGACTATTTTACTACTTACAATTTTAGTTGCTTAAGTCACTTGCCCAGGTTCACACAGTCAGTATATATTAGGGTTAGTAGAACCTAAACCCAGATCTTCCCGATTTAGGTCAACCCTTTAGCCATTTTAATGAATGTGATTTTTATTGTATGGTAATGAATAAGTGACACATTTAGTATTCCTGCTTTTTTGCCTTGTTTTATGAGGTTTTTAATGCTCTGATACATGGTCAATTTTTGTAAAGGTGCCACACAACTGAGAAATATACAAACTCCTTTCTATTCCCATTGACTCATTGACAGAGACCTATCCTCTTGATTTTTTTCTAAGGTTCTATTCAAGTCTTTAATTTCTTTCTTGTTTGTCTTTTTATTAGATTTGTCTGTATCTGAAAGAGATACATTGAGATTCCCCACTATTATAGTTTTACCATCTATTTCTCCCTTCAACGTGATTACTTTTTAAAAATTTAGATATTATGTCATTAGGTGCATATGTTAAGTATTGATGTTTTAAGCCTTTAAGCATAATATAATTTCCTTGCTTGTCTCTTTTAGTCATTTTTGTTTTTATTATTGCCTTGACTGAAACCATGATTACTATCCCTACTTTTGTGAGTTTAGCTGAGGCATAATAGATTTTGCTCTAAACCCTGTAACATGAGTACAGACCTCCTCAGGGCTCTAGGAGTATTTTAGGAGGCATCTTTTTTTAGTTCTATTAGCTCATGAACCCCATCACTATGCTATAGTTTATAATATTTGGCAAGTTGGACTCAAGTAGCTTTTATAAAGGGACATTTACTAAGGTAGAATAGTAAAAATAGTTGTACAAAATACTGCCCTAAAAGTCTAGCTACACTCTTCCACAAGTATATTTTCTCTAAGAGAAAATGCTCTTTCTCATTCTTACCACTTTTCCCTTCTTCCTTAGTAGCCTTCCATTCCCTACCCTACAAAGATCCTGTGATTGAATCACTTTGCAAAATGGTCTCTCAGAAGCTCTAGCTTAGACAGCACATGTGACAAAGGGGTAACCCATTTCCTATTTCTGGAAGTTTTTTCTCCCCTTCAGGGTACACTTAAGAAATTCCCCTTGGAGGTGGTACATAATTTTCTGTTGGCCTCTTAGGAGAGTCCAAACTGTCAGCTACTGATCTAACATGACTATTAGCTATTCCAGAGACACTCCTAAAGCACCACTGGGAAGATAGGAAATGTTCTGAACCTGTGAAATTCATGAAATTCTCTTCTGATCAATGATAAGGGTCAAGAAAAAGACCAGGGTCACATTGAAGTGTTCTCCTCCCTCTCCCAAGACACTCCTCCAGGTTTACTTGCTACTTACTGGAATCTTTATCTCTGCTAAATGCTTCAATAACTTGGGTTCTGAATTGGTTTTCTTTTATAGATGAACCACTGGGCATAACTGTTTCTTCAGCTAATCTGAATATTCCTCCTATCAGCTTCAGTTCAAACACGGACTATTGTTGTTTAGTTGTTCTCCAGTGGATTGAGGCAAACAGGTTAAGTTATTTGTCCAGGTTCACACAGAAATATCGAGTGTCTGAGGTTGGTTGTGAACTCAGGCCCTCCTGACTCCGGGCCCAGTGGTCTATCCACTGAGTCATCTAGCTGCCTCTAATCTGGATGAGCATATTTATTCAAAAGAAATAGGATAGGTCAAAAGAGGTGTCAGTGTTGTATATTAAGATAGTATAGTCATGTGAGAATATCCTGACTCTCAAAGCCCTCACCAAAGAATGACTCATGTAATCCTCACAACAACCCTGGGGAGTAGGTGGCATTCATTCTCATTTTATAGATGAGGGAACTGAGGCAAACAGAAGTTAAGTGATTTGCCCAGGATCACACTACACAGTTAATAAGCATCTAAAGCCAGATTTGAACCTGGGTCTGCCTAACTCCAGGCCCGTGAGTAACCTAGTTGCTTCTTCATCCAAGGACATTTTCCATTTAATCTAAAGTGTTTGATTGATTGGTTGCCACAAGCTTGTTCTTCTTTCCTTAAGCTATTACCAATTAATTTAAGTGGGGTGGAGCCACCCACTTGATTTCCTCAGCCAATCCCCCCCTTATGCCAACCTGACCCTTAATTTCCTCATCCATTGTCTTTTTTTTTAGTCATGTCTCTCTGGATCCCATTTGGGATTTTCTTGTCAAAGAAAAGATACTGGAGTGCTTTGCTATTTCCTTCTCCAGCTCATTTTACAGATGAGGAAACTGAGGCAAACAGGGTTCAATGACTTGCCCAGGGTGACATAACTAGTAAGTGTCTGAGGCTGGTTTTGAACTCAGGAAGATGAGTCTTCCTGATTTCAAGCCCAGAGCTCTGTCCACTGTACCGCCTTGCTTCCTTTCCTCATCTACAAAATGGGAATAATAACACTTAGGATCTTAGGTCTGGTTCTGGGAAAGACCCGAGAGGTCATTTACTTCAATATCTTCATTTTATAGATGGCGAAATATTGGCCTGTGGAGGTTGAGTCAATGTCACACTGGTAATATCTGGGTGGGGGGATCTGAACCCAGAGCAAGCATTCTGATCACTCTACCCTTCTTCCTTGGTAGCCTTCCATTCCCTACAAAAATCCTGTGAGAGAATCACTTTGCAAAATACCCATTAAGATGGGATCTAGCCTCTCTAACATGCTAGGGCCACAAGAATTTAATCTCTGGCCCTTCTAATCTCCAGTTCCCTGGTACCAATGAGGCTCCCAGAAGGCCTTGCAGCTCCAGCTCGAAGGAGGTGGACAGGCAGCAGACTGAAGAGCTTTCTGACCTGACCTTTGTAAGAGCTCTGCTTTTCACTAATATTTTCACAGACGGGACGCTCCTCCGGTGCAGGTGGATCTGCCATTATTAATGTAGAAGGAATTGAGCTGTCACCCGGCGAAGTCAGTTTATCAAGGCCTGACAGGGCATTACTTGAGTGATCACTAGCCTATTAATTTCCACCCCCACCCCCACCTAGTCCTTGCCAGGGGTATTACAGTGAAAAATGGTAACTTCACCACAGGGAAATTCTTCAGGGTGACAAAAATAAAAATAACTCTAATTGAAGCTGATAGAAATTATACCCTTTAAAAACACATAGAGAGATGCACTGTATAGAATGTAAATTAATGTTGGGGCAGGGTTTCTGTCACAGGATAATAGAAACAAAATGACAGTCACACCAAACATCCTCACAGGGGCATCCAGATCAGCTCAATCAGCCAGGCAGTTCTGCCAGAAGGCAGTGGCAGCTTCACAGGCAGCTTCCTCCTTCTGGGACTTGAAGCTGCCTGACTGAAGGAGTGGGGGGGGTGTGTAACCTGAGACCATCCCAAGGCTTCTCCAGAGGGCAGATCATTCCCCAAGGCCATCCCATTGCCCCACCCCTGTTGGGGGGCATTAACGTGCAAATCCTGACCATATCAGTGCCCTGACCTTGGGTTCTGGGTTTATAATGGATAGCTGCCAGACTTGAGGATTAAAAAAAACCCAACAGGGTTCAAATACTATTGTGATGCTGCCCAAGCTTCACTGGGTCTGGCTTCTTTGCAGGCTGCGTGTGAAATTAGGCAAATCACAAGCTCTCTGGGCTAAAATGTGCTCATCTGTAAAATGAGTTTAGGGGAGCTGGCTTGTAAGGTTCTCTGCAGCTTGAAATCTCTGCTCCTATTGTCTTAAATCACAATCTGAGTCTTACATTTACGCCCCTTCAAAATGAAGGGGATGAATTGTAGGAGAACAAAGGCCCTTCCAAATTGTAAGTGCTAGAACCCTAATTAAATTAAACAAACTTTTATTAAGCACCTACTATGTATCACAGCTTATGCTGGGCACTGGGAATGTAAAACTGAAAAACGGCTGTCCTTCCCTCAGAGAGCTTACATTCAAATAGGGGAGATGACATTCAAGTAAGTACAGGACAAGATAGACTGTGCTAGGCATGGATTACCTTTGGAAAAAAATTAAGGAGAGGGGTGGCTAGGTGGCAGTGAATAGAGCACTGACCCTGGAGTCAGGAGGACCTGAGTTCAAATCTGGCTTCAGACACTTAACGCAAAAACTAGCTGTGTGACCTTGGGCAAGTCACTTAACTCCAATTGCCCAACCTTCTCCTCTCAAAAAAAAAATGCTAAGGAGGGGGGTTGGATGGAAGAGAGGAGAGAGGAAGAAGAAGAAGAAGAAGAAGAAGAAGAAGAAGAAGAAGAAGAAGAAGAAGAAGAAGAAGAAGAAGAAGAAGAAGAAGAAGGGAGAGGGAGAAGGGAGAGGGAGAAGGGAGAGGGAGAAGGGAGAAGGGAGGAAGCAGGAGAGGAGGGATGTGGAAAGTGAAAAAAGGGAGAGAGAAGGGCCGGAGTGAGGGGAAAGAAAGGAAGAGGGGGGAGAGGGAAAGGGAAAAAAGAAAGGGAGAAGGAAAGGAGAAATGGAGAAGACAGAGAATGAAGGGTAGAGAGAAGGGAGGGAAAGGATGTAGGAGAAGGAGAGGGAAAAGAAGAAAGGGAGGAGGGGAAAGGAGAGAGGGAGAAGAGGCAGGGGAAAGGGAGGAAGAAAGAGAGCAGTGGGGAGAGGGAGAGGGAAATAAGAAAGGGAGGGGAAAGGAAAAAGGGAGAAGAGAAAGAAAGAATGGAGGGGAGGGGAGAGAGGCAGGGGAGGAAGGAGGGTGAGGGGCAGGGAAGAGAGACACTTCAAAGGAATAAATCCTACGCGCCCCCGGGATAGCTTTATGGAGCAGGTGGCACCTGAACTGGGGCTCAAGGAAAAATTTTAGCAGGCAGAGATGAAGGAATACATCCTAGATGTGGTTTTGTTTTGTTTTGTTTTGCTTTTTTTTTTTTTACAGCTAATGAGACTGAAGTTTGATGCTGGGTAGATCACAGGACTCAAGGATTGAAAGGGCTTTAGAGATCATTGACTCCAATGCCCTTTTTTTACAGATGAGGAAAGAGAAGTTCAGAGAGGTCAATTAGTAATAACAGAATCATAGCTTTTGAGCTGGGGCTTGGGACTTTAGGGGCCATCTAGCCTAACACCCCTATTTTACAGAGGAGGAAATTGAGGCCAAAAGATAAGTGACTGATCCAAGTTTACATGTAATTTACATTTACATTACTCTTTACAATGTCAAAGCTGGGACTGAACCTTTGGTGCTTAACCCGGCTTCAGGTCCCTTGTCCAAGGTCACCCAAGTAGCATGTGCAGCAAAGCAATGATGTTCTTTGCACAGCTGGCCAGCAGCCAGAAATAGCCCCAACCTCCTGGGTCTGGCTGGACTGGAGTGGGCAGCATTCAATCAGCAATCATTTACCCAGTGCCCTGACCTTGGGGAGAGGAGGGGAGCAGGGGGAACATCTCAGAGGAGGGACCCCAAGTTCACTTAGTACCAGACCTCTACAACATCCCTGATAAGAAATGATTCAGATACAGAGATCAGAGTTTCAGTTCTTGCTCTCAAGGAGCTTACAGTCAGGCATGGCAGATGACAAGCAGGCAGGCAGATGCTTAGGATAAATGCAGGAGAAGAGAACAAATGAGAGCAGACAGGAGAGAAATCCCTTCCTGTCCCAGGAAAACAGGAAAGGCTACAGGGAGGTGGAGGCATTTGAACTGGGCTTTGGAAAAGCAGGATGGCAACAGGTTACACATTCTGCTTCATTCTTTTTTTTTCTTTTTGGAGGGAGGGAAGGTAGGGCAATTGGGGTTAAGTGACTTGTCCAAGGTCACAAGGCTAGGTTTTTTTTTTTTATTCTGTCTGAGGCCACATTTGAACTCAGGTCCTCCTGACTCCAGGGCCGGTGCTCTATTCACTGCACCACCTGGCCACCCTGGCTTTTCATTCTTATCCCTTATTGTCTTTTACACACACTATGCTTGAGTCAAACTGAGACATTTCTTTTGCCCTTCCCCCATTGTGTGTCCTGCACTTTATAGCTATCGCTGGTGACTACACAGAACTCCCTGACTTATGGTGCTTACTTTGTCCCAGGCCCTGAATGCTTTACAATTCTTATCCCATTTGATCTTTACAACAATCATGACAGGAAGGTGCTGTTATTATACATATTTTACAGATAAGGAAATTGAGGCAGATAGAAAATAAGTGACTTGCCCAGGGTCACACAGCTAGTAAGTGTCTGAGGCTAGATTTGAACTCATGAAGATGAGTCTTCCTACAGTCAGGAAGACCCGAGTTCAAATCCTGTCACACCCTTACTGTGGAACCCTAATCAAGTGATTTAATCTCTCTAGGTCTCTGTTTTCTCATCTATAAAATGGGAACAACAGCAGCACCTGCTTCACAGGGTTCAAGACCATGGAAAATACAATAAAAATGGTATCTGATGAGGATGTTCCATGCATAGTCAGGAGACTGAAGCCTACTGAAGTTATGAGACTTTTTTGTAAAAAAAGCATTTATTGAGCACCTCCTATGTTCAAGGCTCTGTATGTCTCTTGCCCAATGTCACACAGGTGGTAGATGGTAAAGCCAGGATCCAAATTCACATCCTTTGACTCCAAATCCAGCTCATTTTTCACTGTACCATGTGTACAACCGCCTCTCAAGTGAGTAAATATTTATTTAATTGAATGGAATCAAGATCAGGCTACTTTAGGTCATCTCAGAAGCGAAGCTGTCCCTGTTAGCATTTGGATAAGAAACTCCCCAGGAATCCTGGCCATGGGAGGTATTTGGGATCTGAAGGGGGAACAAAAGACCAGATTGGCTAAACCCAGAGCTTTGACGTATTGTTGGAAGATAGATGAGGTAACCACAGAAGGTAGAAATGAGGCCACGTCATCAAGGGAGATTATAAAGAAAAAGCACATTTGTATAGGGACGAGATTAGAAAAGGCAAATGTCAGAAGGCAGATACAAGCAACAAAGGATTTAAAAAAGAATCCTGAAAAGAGGGAGCAGGAAAATTGGGCTGGATGGCGTTTGCCCAACGATCCCAAGCTGAGCCTTGCTACCACGGCCCGTCTTGTCAACACCGTCATTCCCTTTGGGGATATGATATGGCTACAAATCTTAGTCCACAACGATTTCAGAGAAGCCACAAGTGCAGATGAGCCAATGGACAAGAGAAGGACATACAGTGGTCTTGAGTAGACCGAGGCATGTTGTCAACAATGAGCTACTTCAGAGAAATGGCATCTCGAGCATCATCAAGGAAACATGAGAGTACTGAAAAACAACAGCTGACATTTACCTGGTGCCCGCCAGATCAGGTGGCACACAAGTTGGCAAGGTGCTTTCCTTATATTATCTCATTTGGGGAGGTGGTTTGGTCATGCAGTGAGACCATGATAGATGGACAGGCTGACTGTGCCCATGGTGTCCCCAGAAGACTAACAGATTCAGAGGAGGCCTCTGGTGTGTTGGCTAGATACTCTATGGGCATATATGAAAAGACATGGGAAAGAATAATGAGGGATGAGAAAACCTGGTTTTGCTTTGCCCTCACTGATCCGTCAGTGTGTGTGTGTGTGTGTGTGTGTGTGTGTGTTTGTTGTGTGTTTGTGTGTATGTGTGTGTGGTGCGTGTATAATGATCCAACTCTATTGGGAAAGAACCTAATAAAAAAGGAAAGAAAACTTACAAAGGGAATATAATTTTTTTCAAAGCATTTTTTCTCTTTCTTCCTTTCTCAAAAAGATGAGATTAGACTATCAACTGCAACAAACTCCAATTATGACCAAAGACTTAGGGCTCAGAGGGCCTCAGAGATTACCTGGGGCAAATACAGAAAAGGAAACTGAGGCCCAGAAAAAAAATCATTTCTACAACACAGGTAGTAAAGAAAAGAGGAGAGGATTCTAACCTGAGACTTTGGACCCCACATTCAGTGCTCTCTCTAATATATCACAGAATGTAATAATGAGACAGGGGAATAAACTGTTTTTTAAAAAAACTAAGAAAATCAGCCGACCCAGTAGTACTAAAGGGAGAGGTAGATGTCATCCTGAAGTCACTAGCCAACATCTTTTAGAAACCATGGGAGGACAGTACAAGTACCCTCCTCCCTCCACCCCAAGACTGGGAAAAGACAACTGCAAAGCCCATTTTACAAGAGAAGAAAAAGGGATAACCTTGGAAAATAACAGACTAGTCAGCTTAACATCAGTGGAGGGAAGATACTAGAATAAGTCATAAAAAAATCAATTTGCAATCACGTAAAATAGCACAAGAATTACTACTCAGGCCTTTGTGAAGAGAAAATCATGCCAGACCAATTTAATTTCCTTCTATGACAGAGTGACAGGCCTTGTGGATGAGGGCAGAAGTGATAGATGTAATCTAGCTTGATTTCATATGGCTTTTAACTCTGCCCCATATGATGGGCTAAGAACATCAAGACTGTCACACTGGGTCAGACTGCTAGTCCATGGACCCCAGTGCCCTGCTCCTGATGAACCTCCCTGATGCCAACATCCAAAGGTCAGGCTGACCTCCAAAGGTCACAGACTCTCTCCAGACCCTGCTAGTTTCCTTTATGGATCTTCCAACTCAACTCAATTCAAGCAACATTGACCCAGTCCATAAACTCTTCTTTGCCTCTATTTATAGTTTTAGCTTTTTCCAACCCTTTGGGATAAAGAGTGACTCCCATTCACACAGGCCTTCACAATTTCCAAAGCACCTACTTGAGGCAGCTATATGTCTCTGGGTGAAAAGAGAATCAGACTTGGATCTGAGTTCAAATCCGCCCTGGGATTCACTTATTTGACCCTTGGCAATTTAGGTCTCCTCTTTCCCCCTTAGTTTCCTTAGTTATAAAGGGATAATAATAGTCCCTAATTCACTGGAATGTTGTGAAGATAAAATGAAATAACATATGGGAAAGGATTTGTAAACCTTAATATGCCATATAAATATTACTTATTATTATTGTCATAATTGGGCAGCTAGGTAGTACAGTGGATAAAGCATGGCATCTGGGGTCAGGAGACCTGAGTTCAAATCCAGACATCAGCCATATGACCCTGGGCAAGTCACTTAAGTCTGTTTGCCTCGATTTCCTCATCTGTTCAATGAGCTGGAGAAGGAAAAGGCCAACCACTCCAGTATCTCTGCCAAGAAAACCCCAAATGGGGTCAGGAAGGGTCAGGACTGAAACAAGTGAAAACAACAAGAACTTCATCATCATCATTCCATATAACGACCTGGCAAGGAAGGCAATATAAGGATTCACACGCTGATCTTTTACAGATAAGGAAACTCATACACAGAGAGGTTCAGTGTTTTGCCCAAGGTCATAGGCTAATAAACACAAACTTAAAACCTGAACCAGGTCTCTGGATGTGGTCTAGTGAGCTCTCTCCTATCCTATCCTGCCTCCCATAATGAGATCCATTTGTTATTCTCTATGGGATAAAGGAGTATTTCTACTTATCTTCTCTGATACTCTAATAATCTGTGATTTGTAGATGTATCCCTCTTTATCCTATCTCATATCCTTCAGGTTTATACAAATTTGGAGCCTGTCCCTTTCTGGCCTTCCTATTGATTCAATCTATTCTCATAAGAAATTCTGTGGTTATAGGATCACAGATTTAGAGTTGGAAGCAACTGTAAGAGTCCCAGTGGGTCTAGGCCCTTCAATTTATAGATAGGAAAACCAAAGTGTAGAGGCGTGTCCAAAATTCAGCTCTAGCTAGAGTCCATTGTTAAAATTTCAGAATAAGCATTTAGATCTCAGAAGTCAGCAAATACTCTAAATAGGGGTTTGATTTCTTGTTTTGTTCATCGTCTAGACTGCGGGTGGGGAACCTGCAGCCTTGATGCCACATGTGACCCTTTAGGTCCTCAAGTGTGGCTGTTTGAGTGAATCCATTTGAGGACCCAGAATGTCACATGTGGCCTCGAGGTTCCAGGTTCCCCTACCCCTGGTCTAGACTTAAGAAAGAAATGGATAAATGTAAATAATAACAGATTAAATTACAAGTGTGTCCTTTTTTCCCCAGAGGTCTAGTTGTTAAACGTTTACAAGCACACCTGTTGCTGTGATTACACAGATATTAAGTGACATAGCCAGATTTCAAAACCAGGTCATCCGACTCTCAAACCCATCATTCTCCCAAGGATACCATCCTATCTTGTCATTTTAGTCACTCTTCTCTGAGTCGCTTATAGCTCCGTTAAGTCTGACCAATAAGCTAGAAGAATATGAGTGGTGATGTGTATACCCTGTGCAAGGGACTGTCATGGGAGGCTCAGCATCCCCTTGAAGGCATGAGCCCGGCAATAGCCAGGAAAAATCAATCCTTAGGGTCATGTTGTTCAATATCTTTGTTGACAACTCAGGTGATAGAATGTAAGATATGTTCCTAAGATTACAGGAAATATTAAACAATATGTCTTCTAATGTTATGGAAGATGAGAAAAAAATCAAAACGACTTGAAATTAGAAAACAAAATTCAATTAAGACAAAGGCAAGACAACTCATGGAAGGATAAAAATCTAACAATAGAAGTAGCAGATGGAAGGACTAACTAGGCACAAGCACAGAAGAAAAAGACCTGGTAATCATAAGTGACCACAAGCAGACTATGTTCACAGGTTAATTGGTAGGAAAGAAAAGAAAAAAGCCAATATGATATTAGGTATGTGTGTGTACGTACATGCATACAAACATACGCATATATGTGGTATTTAAAGGCTAGGGAATAATAATATCCTTCAGATATTAGACGCATTAATTAGATCTTTGAGGATTGTGCCCAATTAGATCACTGTTGAAAGAAAATTAAAAGGATGGGGAGAAAAGCAACAAAGATCATCTAACTGGATGCAAAATAGATCCTATGAAGAGAATTTAAATGAACTGGCTTCATTTAGTCTAGAGACCAAATGAGGGATTTCATTTTGTACCCTGAAGCATATAAAGCACTTGGGGGGCTGTGCTGGGGCTTGTCACACTCTGGAACTTGAATGGGCTTTCATAGTATGTCAGAACTGGGAGGGTCCTCAGAACACAGGAAGCCATAGGTGGAAGGGGCTTTTGATCACTGGAAGGGGACTCAAAACATAGGGAATTATAGGTGGGAAGAGTCTTTGATTATCAGAAGAAGCCTTAAAAGATGAGGAGTTTGACAAAGAAGGAATCTTAGAACCTAGAATGTTAGAACTAGAAGAAATCTTAGAAGTCAGCTTTGGCAAATTCTTCATTTTGGGTAAATATGAGGAAATTGAGGCCCCGAGAGTTGGGTCAGCATTGAAAGCTCCTGCCGCCTAGTCTGTTCTACCACTTTGTGTCTCAAAATTGAGTTTAATCATCCTCTGGGATTGAGAGTGTATAGGTGCAGCAGGAGAAGAGCTAAGGGAAACTCATGAGAGAATCTGATCTTGGCCCAGCCAGATCCATTTCCTGGGTTTCCAGTTCAGATCACTGATTTTAACGGGAGCCTGAAGCCAGCTGCCAGACAAAACTGATCCAGTGGGAAGAACGCTGGGTTTGGATTCAAGTCCTAGTTTTGTCACTTACTTCCTGTGTGACCTTGGGTAAAATAATGCCCCTTTCTGGGCCTCATAGGCCTCGCCTGTAAAATGAGGGAGTCAGGTTAAGTGATCTCAAAAGTCCCTCCTAACTCTATAATCATAAAAATCCTATAAAAAGATAATCACTCTTCCATAAATCACCTGGATGAGTGGTGTTAGAAAGGCACATTGATTCTTCTAGAAGTGTTGGCAGACTAGTCTCATGCCAGTACCAGAAACAAGTGTGCCAGGGTGAAAAGCTTTATGGACACCCCCCCCCCACACACACACACACCACACACACTCTCATCCATCCACTGGCTCAGTTTGGGGAGTTAGCATGAGAGCATGAATGAGGGAAGGGACAGAGCTTCTAAAGGATCCCCTGGGCCACCATCTGCCTCCCAGGTAGTAAGGAGCCTAGTTCCTAAGGAGCCCATCCCCCACCCTCTCCCCAAACACCCTAAGCCTGTTTTAAGTTTATCCCCTGTCCAGCTGACCTAGTCTTTCTGGGAGGACTGCTTCCGCTTTCCCTTATGGACACCTGCAGTGAACAGAGAAGAGCCAAATAAATATTTATGGATGCAAGGTCTAGAGGAAATCCAGGCTCTGTTCTCAGCTCCAGCACTGACTTCCTTTGAGACCATGGACTAATCATTTGATTTCTCTGGGCCTTCATTTTTCCAACTCAAACATGGAGTTTTGTGAACTCTTAATACCACCTGCTTGTCTGCACATGGCAGGCTGTCACGCACACACATGTGAAGATGCTTGTAAAACACTGAGTTACTTAGAAAGGGGGAAAAAAGGGCTACTAAAGCCACCCCGGGGATGGGTGTGGGTTTCTGGGGCAAGGAGCACCTCAAAAGCAAATTAATATGTCTGAAACACCTGCACAAGAAAATGCCAAGTTGTATTTCTGGTTTCCTAAAGAAAGAATGGCCAGAAACCTGGCGGGGGGGGGGGGGTGATGGTGGTGTGTGGGGGGGGGTGGAACACACGGGGTTGATGCGTTATTGACCACAAAAAACAAAATCATAGCATCATTGAACTTCAGAGCTGGACAGGGCTTTAGAGATCACCTGGTCGCCAAAGATTCAGGTCCAGGAGTGCGGGAGAGCATTTTAAATAGTTGTACAAAGCCCCTTTCTTACAACAACCCTTCAAGGCAGATAGAGAAAGTAATATTATCTCCATTTCATAGATGAGAAAACTGAGGCTCAGACAGGTAGGATGACTTGCCCATAGTCTCAAAGACAAGGTCGATTCAGTTCCTAAATTAGGAATCAGGTCTGCCATGATTCCAAGCCTAGTGCTAGTGCCATTAAATGTACTGTATAATTACAATGACAACAATGATATTTATGTAGCACTTTAAGGTTTATAAAAGGCTTTTCAAATATCTCATTTTTACCCCTCACCACAACTTTGTAAGGCATTCTCATTTTATTATGAGAATTATTATTATTATTGTTATTATGTTATTCTCATTTTACAGATGAGGTAACTGAGGCCCAGAGAATTCAAATGACTTGGTCAGGGTCATACAGCTAGTTCCTGAGGTCAAATCTAAACTAAAGTCTTGCTGATTGTAAATCCATTTCTTTATTCACTGCACCTCCTAGCTGCCCCAAGTATAGTGGAAAGAACTCCAAATTTGGAGTTAGAAGATCTGGAATGGAAAATCTGGTTCAAATCTCAGCTCTGTTGTTTGTGAGCTTTGTGACTTTGGGCAAAAAAAGTCTCTTTAAGGCAACTATGTTCACCTTTCCAGGGTAGCTAGGTGGTACCACAGAGTGAGTGCTGGGCCTAGAGTTCAAATCTGGCCTCAGACACTTAATAAACATGTGGCCCTGGATAAGTTACTTAACTTCTGTTTGCTTCATTTTCCTCGAATGGGGATAATTTTTAAAATGAGGGAGTCAGAGAATTTTTAATATTTTACAGAGATAAGTCACTTAATTTCTGTTTGCTTCAATATCCTCAAATGGGGATAATTTTTTATTTTTATTTTATTTTACTTTTTGAGAGGGGGGAAAGTAGGGCAATTGGGGTTAAGTGACTTGCCCAAGGTCACAGGGCTAGTTTTTTGTGTTAAGTGTCTGAGGCCAGATTTTAACTCAGATCCTCCTGGCTCCAGGGCAGGCGCTCTATTCACTGTACCACCTGTCCACCCAAGGGGATGATTTTTTAAATGAGGGAGTCAGAGAGTTTTTAGTATTTTACAGAGACATTAGAAGTCATCTGTTATAAATCTCTCATTTTCCAGGTGAGGAAACTGAAGCTCAGAGTGTGTACACAACAAATTAGAGCTAGTTTTGTAACTAAGGTATCTGAGGCAAGATCTTGCTCAAGTCTCTCATTTTCTAGGGGGCAGAACCTGAGCTTCAGAGAGAAGTAACTCATCAATGGTCACACATAGATTTAGAAGCAGGACTCCCAGGACCCAGGTCTTCTGATTTCCAGTTCAGGGCTTTTTTCCACCATCTCAGAATGATTAGGAATGGACTTACAGGGCAACTTGCTTTCTGAGGCAGAATCTACTCTCAAAGCAACTTAAAGGTCTCTGTCCAAATGCCTCCTCCTCCCAATGCCCTTTGCGACTGGCTGGTATTTGTTAATTACTTACACCGTAGATCAAAGGCCTCATTTATTAAAAAAAAAAAATTACCCATTTCACTCCAAAAAAAAAAAAAAAAAGGTAGGAAAATCTGGCCCTGCTATCTGGAGTTTCCCTCAGGCTTTTATTTCTTCTGTCTTCCTTCTGCTCCTCAAAATCCTATCAGATGTTACCCCAGGCTTCTGAGAGCTAGGCTGGTTTGGGAATGGTGGAGGTCACAGCTTGGGGCAAATGCTTACCAGGATGTGATGGCTTCAGTTCTTGGGCCTGATCCTTCTATCTTTTAGACAGAGTTTGGTGGTAAGTGGGAGGGAAAAGAGAATGATAGAGGGCTAAGTTGAAAAGGGGGACATCTTCCTTACCCACCAATAAAAGAATGCCCCCTAGTTCCACCGACAGAAATAACTTTCTCAGTCTTCTTAAGTCTTTATTTCAATGTTTATAGGTGACTTTTAACATTCACAATGTTCCAGAGACTCCCAAGATCTGGAGTGTGAAGTAGCCTCTTTGGGGTTCATTCTGGATGTTTTTCAGGGATTTTTAAAAATGTGTTTTCTCTTTTTTTTTGTTATTTTTGACACACAGAGGGCTAAAATTATGTGAATTACAGAACATAGCTACATGGAAACTGCATCAGACATGGAAGGAGGAGACATGGGCAGGGGTTTTTTCTCTTGAGCACCCTTCAGTGCTCTTCCCTTTCTCAGGGCATCTAGGTAGCATAGCAGAGAAAGCTGACCCTAGAGTCAGGAAGGCTTGAGTTAAAATCCGGCCTCAGATACTTGCTAACTGTGTGACCCTGGGCAAGTCACTTAAACCGTCTGCCTCAGTTTTCCTCAAGTGGGAATAATTTTCACCACCAAAGGTTTCTGTGAAGATCAAATGAGATGTTTGTAAAGTGCTTAGTATACTGCCTGACACATAGTAGGTGTTTAATAAATACTTTGTTTCCTTCCTTCCAAGATCTATCATCCTTTTCCTGGGATGGTATTAAGGGAGAAGGTTAGGAGGAGGGGGTTGGCATGGACAGTGGCATGACTGGGTGCACCAGGCTGGTGCTTTTCAGGATTTCCCACCCCCTTCACTTTCTTCTGAAGCACCACAGGGTGGGGGTGGGGGATCAATCAAGATCTGAACTGGATATCATCTCATTCAACTCTTTCATTTGGGGAAAGCGAAGCACCCAAATAGCGTTGTTGCTGTCATTGTTGTTAAGTAGTGTCTGACTCTTTGTGACCCCCATTTGGGGTTTTCTTGGCAAAGACACTGGAGCGGTTCACCATTTCCTTCTCCAGATCATTTTACAGATGAGGAAACCGAGGCAAGCAGGGTGAAGTGACTTGCCCAGGGTCACACATCTAGGAAGTGTCTGAGGCCAGATTTGAATTCAATTCTTCCTGACTCCAGGCCCTGGTGCTCTATCCACTGAGCCCCTTGGCTGTCCCAACTCAAGGGTTACCTCCTGCTCAGGATCCTCCCTGATTATCCCAATTGTGAACACTTGACTCTCCCTATATTAAAATCCCAGCTCTTTCACGAGTTGGACATGACTAACAATAACTCTGAGTAATTCCCACTCACAACTGTGAGGGGCTACTGCCACTCAGACCATCTGGACATCTCTGGTGCCCTTGTCTGCAGCATTGTCTCTTGTGAGGGACCATAGAAACAAGAGAAGAATGGCACGGAAATCGAGGAGGCTTGACTGAACACTAGCTATGTTCAATGAGTCATGGGGAATATGAGGAGGCAAAAGATGCAGTGCCTGACCTCAGGAAGCACTTAGTCTAGTTAAGAAAGCCAAGACGCACACATGAAAAGACATACTGGCTTGCCTTGTGTGGTACTGTTGGCACAAATGGTTGGAACAGCCAGTGCTAGGGGAGGTCATTGGGCCAGGATGATGGATGATCAGGGAAGGAGCAGCATTAGAGCTAGACCTGAAAGATGGGTAGATAGACCAGGGAGAAGGTGGAGAGAATTCCAGCTGTGTGTGGGTGTGGCTGTAGGTGCTGGGGCTGGGCTGGGGGGGGGGAGGGAGGAAGTAAAGTGTTAGAAGAAAAGGTTATTGGCAGGAAAGGCCCAAGGCTTTGAGGCAGATAACAAAACCACAGAAGGTCCTGGGTGGTGGGGGGAAGGGGGACGGGTGAGGAAAGATAGGACTGGAAAGGGACGTTGGGGCCTGATCCTGGGTAGAATTTAGAGCTGGGAGGGAATTAAGAGCTCTCCCAGTCCTCATCCCCTCATCCATTTTACAAGGAGGAAACCGACTCTGGGAGAGGAAGGGGTTTTGCCTAAGGTTACACCGTTAGGAAGATCACAGCAGCCTTTGAATGTCAGGCTGGGGTATCTGAATTTATAGCTGTAGAACAGGGAAGTATTGGGGTGGCTAGGTGGCACAGTGAATAGAGCACTGGCCCTGGAGTCAGGAGGACCTGAGTTCAAATCTGACCTCAGACACTTAACACTTACTGGCTGTGTGACCTTGGGCAAGTCACTTAACCCCAATTGCCCTGCCTTCTCCCCTCCAAAAAGAAAAAAAAATACGGAAGTATTGATAGTCTCTGGAGAGGAAATGATGGAAATGATACCTTGGGAAGATTTTTTAAGGCCCCCCCCCACCGCTAAAATTTCTAGTCATTTTGATACCAGTTTTTAGAATGATCAAGTCTACAATGTCAGTATGAAACAGTGGAAAAAGGAAGGGATTTGAAGTCAAAAGATCTGTATTCCAATCCCCATTCTCTTATTTACTCTCAGTGTGGCCCTAAGCAAGTTACTTCCCTCTCAAGGCTTCAGTCTTCATTTTTTTTAACTTATAGAATAAAGGCATTGGCCTCTTCCCCCTAATTCTTATGATCTTCCAAATATCCCCTAAGGAGAAGGTTTTCTTGGCAAAGATACTGGAATGGTTGGTTTGTCACTTCCTTCTTCAGCTCCTTTTACAGATGAGGGAAACTGAGGCAAACAGGATGAAGTGACTCACCCAGGGTCACATGGCTAGTAAGTGTCTGAGGCTGAATTTGAACTCAGAAAGATGAGTCTTCCTGACTCCATGTCCAGTGCTCTATCCACTGAACCACCTAGCTGCCCTAAAGAGGGGGCAGAGAAGTTTTTTTCCCATGGATGTTTGAAAGGACCACAGGGACATATAGAATGTGAGGAGTACATAAATAAATAAATATTATATATACACATATATGTATATATAAAATATGTGTGCATATATGTACACATATACATATACATGTACATACACACATACCTGTATGTATATGTGTATACATACATACATACATATATACATATATATATACACATAAATGTAACTGTTTTGTTTTAAGGGAAATTTATAGGATAATCTCTATTTTTCAAATGATAAACAGAAGCCACAAAACTAATGAATCTAATCATAAGCAAAATTTCAGTTCTTAATGCATGAATGAAAATCATTTATTAAATGTTTACGTATGTGTGCTAAAAAGCACTTAACATAATGGCCCAGTTAGGGGAAATGGGTGGTAAGACATGAAAGGGAGAGATCTCTCAAAGCCCCCCAAATAGCTGCACTGTGTGATTGAGTAATTCACTTGACATCTCTGGCCCTTGGCAGTAAAATGAGGGGGTGGCACTGAATTGGGGTGACAACTTGGGGTCCATGGAGTAATTTCAGGGAGTCTGTGAACTTGGATGGGAACACTATTTTTTCACTAACCTCTAACTGAAATTTAATATTTCCTTAATTGTGAATAGTTTAAAAACACAAGATTCTGAAAATGGATTCATAGGCTTCACCAGATTGCCCAAGGGGGCCATAACACAAAAGATTTAAGAACTGCTGGGGCTAAAGGTTCCTTTGAGTTTAAAATCTAGCATCTCATGATTGAATAAGAACCCTCTACTGCTGGCCCATATGTGCATGTGTGAGTTTTAGGATACCATCCCTAAAAACTTTCAAAGGGATGTTGCATTTTTTCAACTGTAGGCATAAAATAAGCTTAGTACTGCACCATATTTGTCTAACCCACTGGATTAAACCCTTCCCCAAGTGAGTGTAGAGTGGCAACAGTCAGACTTTGGTTTCCAGCTAAAGCAGAAGACCTCCAAATCTTCAGGACAGTGAGCATTCAATTCAATCTAATTCAAACACTTACCTACTATTATGTCCTACCTGATGACCTACTTGGTTCAAGGCTTGCTGTGACCAGAACTGACTAGGGAGAGTAATCACACTTGATCACATTTGTTAAACTGTTGAAGACTCTCAAGAATCCCATGCTGTTCATTGGCAGAAATGCCCATCTTTTTTTGTGCTGCTCTCTCCTTACTGATGCTCTGTGGCTGGGAATCCTGCAACATAGTGATCTCCATCCAGTTAGGGCTGTACATGACCCAATGGACAATGGAAAGAGGATGTCTGGTGCCTGTAATAATTTACTGGTATGTTAACAAGAATGTCTTGAGAAAGAAAAATAGTATAAAAGACATTATCCGGACATGAGTAACTAGAAAAGGAGTTGGCTCTGTCATATAGTGAGAGGTAAACCCAAAGGACATCCATGAATCATCCTGGTACCCATGAAAGAATGAAAGTATCTAAGGGGAGCAGTATGGCACCATAAGGAATGATAAAAGGGGGAATTTCAGAGAAAACTGGAAAGACCTGCATGAACCGAGGCAGGGTGATAGGGTGAGATGAGCAGAAACAGGAGAACAATTTATACATTATAAAGAGAAACAACTTTGAAAGACTTGAGAACTCTGAGCGATGTAACAACCAACCACTATTCCAAAGGACTCAAGATGAACCATATTATCCTAGTAACAGAATATTCCTGAATATTCTCCAATATTCCCCCTTCTCTCCCTAATCAATGAATTCTGGAGGTTTCCTGTTGCCTCCAGGAACAATGCCAAATGCTTTTGCTTGGCATTCAAAGCCTTTCACAACCTAGCCCCCTCCTACCTTTCCAGTCTTCATTCACCTCCTCGCCACCATGTACTCTACAAAGCAGGGACACTGGCTTCCTGGCCAATCCTCACACAGGATATTCCATGTCCTAACAGCTTTAACAATAGCTATCTCCTACATCTAGTATGCTTTCCATCCTCAGTTCCTTCAAGTCCCAGCTAAAATCCCACCTTCTATAGAAAGCTTTGCCCAATTGGCCTTAATGCTAAAAACTTCCCTCTGCTGATTATCTCCAATTCTTCCTGTATAGATCTTGCTTGTACATAGTTGTCTGCATGCTGTCTCCCCCTCACATTAGACTGTAAGCTCCTTGAGATCTTTGTTCTTTCAATGCCTGGAAAATGGTAGGCATATAAATATTTATCGATTGACTTGCAGAGAGGTTATGCACTCAAAATACAGAATGAGACATATGTTTTTGGCCATGGCCAATGTGAGAATTTGTTTTGCTTAACTGTGTATTTGTTACAAAGGCTCTGTTTTTTTTTTCTTTTTGTTGTTAAGCTGGGGAATGGGAAGGAAAGAAAATAAATGCTTATTAATTTAAAAAAGAATAAAAATGTTTAAAAAGTCCTAGAGGAAGGCTTCCATTATTTGGAATGAATTCTATCTGGGGAATTTAGAACTTCATAGGAGGAGAGGACATGAAATTTGCATTGGAAAGGAACTACCTAAGCCTAGGAGATCAGAGATCCAATACCATATTGAAATATGTGTGCCTAGTTCTTAGGGTGGTGGCAATTGGACCCTACTGCTGAACTTTCCAGACTCTTCTATGAACTTTTCATAGCCACTTTTCAGAGGCTCCCCCAGTTGACTCTTGGATGAAATACCATCTCCTGTATTTGATATGTAAAGACTGTTCTGATCTGGCTCCAGCTTATGTTTCCACTCTGGCTTTATAGTACTTCCTCTCATGTACTCAAAATGGCTGCCAACCTTGTCTTCTGACTCTTCCCCATAGACAACATTTCATCTCCTATCTCCAGGTATCTTTGAAGACTGTGCCCTGTGCCTGGAATGCTATCCCTCCCTCGATTCTGCTTCTTGCCCCACTCTAAACTCAGCTCATAGGCTACCTCCTACTCAAGGCCTTCCCTGCCTATCTCAGTCATGACCACTGGACACCTCTCCTCTCCAAATGACTCCATGCCTATGTGGTACTTAATTTGTATTTACTTATTTAGGTAAATATTGTCTCCTTCCTCCCTGCCCCCTCCCTCTACCAGTTTCTATAGGGCTGGGACTGTTTTTATTATTGTCTGTATCCCTAGTGCTCAGGGTCAAGGGCTGGTAAGACCTGACTCCAGCTCACCCCTGCTGGTACATAGTGTATTGGGTACTTAAGAAATGCTTGTTTACTTAATGAGTTGTTGAATTCAATCTGCGATTCCTCATTCCTATGGATGGCCTGTGGCTAAGGTTGGTGTTCCCATGATAAACCAGTCATCCCCATTCTGGGGTCAGAAAACATTTACAGGCATAATCATGATCATCATAAAAGTGAGTAACCACCCAGAGCGTCTCTCATCTGGAGTCCCCAAAGGGCCTAACAAGCATATAAAAAGGCTTCAGTGATACGATGACCCTTTACCCAACCCTGAGTGATGGCTCCATATCAAACAGGGACCAAGCAGGCTTTAGGGAAGAGACTGCCACTCTGTGGCTGAGATGAACTGGGTCAAAGCTCAGCTACAGGGGAAAGAAAGGGAAGCAAGCATTGTCTGTATGCATGGCCTGTATGACCTTGCCCAAGCCAGAGTGGAAACAGGTGGGAGCCAGTTCAAAAAAGTCTTTACAGGTCAAACACGGGAGATTGTATTTCATCCAAGAGTCAATTGGGGGATCTACTTCCTTCCTTTCTTTGGGTCTCAGTTTCCAGAAAACGAGAGGGTGGGGATATATGATGTCTAAGGCCCAATCTAAGTACTAGAATCTATGATGTGATTAATGGTCCCAAGCAGTCCAAACTCAGGTTGCAACCATTTATTACCTACCATGTTGCCTGCAAAGTCTCTAGGACCAAGTGGGTATATTTGTGTAATCAGAGCTATAACTCTGGATTTTGATACCTGGAGTCAATTCAATTGGAAAGGTGTAGGTAGGGCACAAACCTGGGGATGCAAGAATTTGGGGAGGGGTGGGGATCTGAGATACCCAGGCTTCCTCTCAATAAGCTGAAAAAATGTCAATAGCCCCAGTGCTACCTCCATATGAAAGATGTGATAAGGGTTGCCAGGCTTTGAAGAAAATCAGGAAAGGGAATTGGAAGGTTTGTCCCCAAGCCAGGAAGAAAATCAGAAAAGGGAGTGGTCCATCCCCCAGAGAATGCAGCCTATACCCCCTCAAGCCCTGGGAGGAGGTAAGAGGCAAAGGACCTTGATGTGGGCAAAAGGACCCAGGAAGAAGGGTATACTATACTATATGTATACAGTATAGTATAGTATACTATATACTATACTATACTATACATGGTCACCAGCTGCCAGACCCTGGAGATTGGGGGTGGGGGTGAGGGTGGGATGGAGTCCCAGAGCTGGGGGTGCCAGGGGATCATAGACTCAAGGTGCAGCTCTGTGTGGGCCCTAACACTGACCATCACAAGAGAAGCAAGCTCCTATAGGGCATAGACAGTTCTGGTTTTTGTGTTCTCATCCCCCTCCTGGCACAGGACTTGGCACACAGGAGGTGCCAAGGGAACGTAGGGGACTGAATGGAATAAAACCCAGTGCCTGCCCCCAAGGAGAAGACACCCAGTTTGGAAGAAGAGGCAATGGGAGGTTAAATGGCAAACAGTAAAAGGCAGAGGAAGGAGCCTGTCCTGAGTGAAGGCGTTACCTGGAAAGGGGGTGTTGACTCTTACACTGACTCATCTGCCAGGGCTGCTGTGTTCATTCTTAAATATCTCAGATCGGGTTACAAAAGACCTCCAATCCCACTGATCCTCATGAACAAAATACCTGCTTAGGAAATCAGACCCTCAAAGTGAGAAGGACCTATGGAATAGGCCAAGTAAGCTGCCCATATAAAACCACAAGGAATTTCAGAAGGCCCCTTGTGCAAGTCATAAGATCACTGGATTGAGAGCTGGAAGGGAATGAAATATATATCTAGTCCAGTTCCTTCATTTTACAGAGGAGGAAACTGAGGCAGAGGCAGTTCAAGCAGTTTATCCAAGGTCACACAATAACCAGCAGAACTGAGGTAGGATCCCTGGCCTGCCAAAAGGGAGAGTGGGATTGTGCAAGAGCTCTGGGCTTGGGTTCAAAGCCTGGCTGAACCAATCTGATTTATTGGTGACCTTGGACAAATCACCTCACTGGGCTTCCATCTCCTCATATGTGAAAAAGAAGGGACAGGACTGGATGATTTCTGAGTGCTCTTACCATTTTAAATTGAGTTCAAGTTCACAGCCATTAGCTTGGGCTATTTTTTAAGCCCACAGAGCTTTTCACAGATGACTAAATCAAACCTAGTGGTTAGTTCTGAGAGGGCAGGGCTGAGACCAGAACCCAGGGCTCCCTCCCGACTCCCAAGCCAGACCTCTTTTCCATGACTCTGAAGTTGAACAAATTAACCGATCCTAAGAAGCTAGGATTGTAGGCTGCTTCTGCTCTCCACTGGAAAAATGCTATATATCCCCTAAACCACTATGGCTGAAAGAGACCAGCCCCATTCATCATCCCTTTTCAAGTATACATGCAGGCAGGCAGGCAGGCTGGCAGGCAGACGTACACATGCTCCTCCTCCCCTCTCCTTTCCTTACTCACTCCACAGCCCCTCCAGCTTTCCTCCCTCCCAGGCATTCCCTGGTGCCTTTGTTTTTAATGAGTTACTTGGCCTCTAATTAGCAGGTGTGGCTTTTAAAGGAAGAGGCTGGTGTTTACCTTACCTGGTGTCTTTAATAACCGAACCCAAGGAATCAAGCTAGCTGGCTCCCTCCTAATCCCCATCTGAAAGGGAATTCTTAATGAGCTTTGGCTCACATCCTAGGTTTTTCCCTCCCCTCTCGAGCTTGGAGAGTTGGTGGAGCCCCTAACGATCCCCATCTGAGCTAGTCATCCAGGGCTCGCCTGGCGCTCTCAGGAAATTCCTTAGAGGGAGAAAGAAGGGGGCTCTCTTTCCACCCATCAGACTCAATTGGGTAACTCCATTCAGGCTACCAGAATCCTTCCCAAGCAGGAGAAAGAGGTGTTGGGAGGAGGTGTCTTCCTTTCTTTGCTTAATCTTTGGGCTCTTGTTTTTCTAAGAAATTTAGCATCTCAGGATTTTAGAGGTGGAAAGGACTTTTAGAAGGCTTCTAGCCCAATCCCCTTGTTTTATAGATAAGGCAGGGATCTATCCAGCAACAAGTATTTATTAAATTTCTACTGGGCGCTATGCTAACTGCTAGGGATACCAGGCAGAGTCAAGGAGCCCACAGTTTAATGTACAAACAACCAGGTACAAAGAGGCCCTTTACAGGATAATCTGGAGAGAAATAATAGGGAGAAAGCATTAGCGTGAAGGGAGATGGGGAAAGGCTTCTTGCAGACGGTGGGATTTTGTCTAACTTGAAGAAAGCCAGGGAATCAAAGGCCCACTTGAGGCTGAGAAGGTGGGACTTTGGATCCAGTCCACCACAGCCCACTGCCTTTTCTGTTCTGACTTCTCCATTTTGTATGTGGAGGTCACCCCCAGACAGAAAGGGACAAAACAGGGACAGGAAGAGGGATCCTCTGGGCATCACTCCCCTCTCCATTTTGGGGCAGAGAAAACAAAAACAAGGAAGTGAGCTATGCCACTGAACCTTTGAACTAAGTCTCTTCCCAGTAATCAAAACCCAAGCATTCATTAATCACCTACTGTCTGCCAACCAGCGTGTTAGTCTGGACTCATCTCCCCCACCCCATAAATAATCCCTGCTCTCAAGGAGTTTACATTCCAGAGGTGTAGACAACTCTCGAACCAATAAGCTCACACAAAATAATTAGAAGTTGAGTAGATTGTTTTCATGGCATGTCGTCTCAGAGCTTCCTGAAATCTTTACCCTGATATTAGTGTCCTCTCTCAAACTAACCTGGATTTATTTTGTGCCGATCTTGTATAGACTTCTACAGATACGGTTGTTCACTGCTTATCTATCTGTCTATCATCTATATGTGTGTATATAGATAATGAACAGTCCTGCATGTGTGTGCATATCTGTGCTCATGTTGCTTCCCACAATAGAATGGGAGCTCCTTGAGGTCTGGAATTAGTTCCCTTTTTGTTTATGTATCTTTATCATCTAGTATTTAGCAGGTGATTAATAAATGCTTGCTGGTTGATTGATTGACCCTAGGTTATTCTAGCAAGTCAGGCTTTCCCCTACCCAATTTCTCTCTGTCTTTGTTTCTCTTTATTGCTCTGTCTCTTTCTCTCTCATCTCTCTATTTCTGTCTCTCATCTCTCTCTCATCTCTGTCTGTCTCTGTCTCACACATGCTCCATCCCCCCCCCCCCCCATACACCTTTCTGCCTCTGGTTTACAATCTGAGCTTCCTTAGAGCTCTCTCTATTTTTCATTTCATTATCACTATCCAATCTTATCCTCTGAGTCTGTAGTCTCAAGCACCTGTGTTCAGATCCTGAACACACACACACACACACACACACACACACACACACACTCACTCCACTATATGTGCTGTGGGCAAATAATTTCACTTTTTGCAGTTTACTCATCTGTAAAAGGGCAAGAGGGCAAGAATAATACTGTACTCCATGCCTCACAAGTCTGTAAGCCATCAGTTATATAAACCATAACACCCTATAGAGATGCATTGTTACCACCACCACCACTACTGCTACTACTGCTGCTGCTACTACTACTGCTACCACAGCTGCCAATGCTGCTACTCCTACTCCTACTACCACTACTGTCACTATTGCTACTACTACCACTATTACTGCTGCTGCTACCACTACCAACACCACCACTGCTACTACTGTTGCTACCCCAATACCTCTACCCTCACTATTGCTACTACTACCACTACTGCTACTGTTGCTTCTGCTTCTTCTGCTACTGTTACTACCATAACCACATAAGCCTCACTGCCCCTGAACTCTCTCTCCTTCTGTCAGCCCCCCTCTCCTCCTAAGAGTTTTCCCAGTTGGCCACTGGGTTGGGGGAACATGGTGCATAGAAATGGGAGGAGTCGTGGATTTAGAAGCAGATGCTGGAGTTGGAGCCTCAGCTGTCCTACTCAGTAGTGGAATTTGGGGCATGTAATTTCCTCTCTCTGGACCTCCATCTATTCGTTAATACAAAGGAGGCTGAAGCAGGAGACCTTTAAAGTCCTTCCGTGTTCTAAATGAGACACCTTCTCTACTACCAGCAGGGGGCATAGGGCTCTCTCCACCAGGTCCCTGGGTGTCTTTAACCTAGGGAATCTGGTCATTAGAGGGGTCTGGGATAAGAAGACAGGGAAGTATGCTATGGTATAGAGTCTAGGGCAGGAAGCAGGGTTCCCCATCTCTAGTGGAACAAGGGCCATTGCTCAGACTCACAGTTGTCTAGGGCAGATTCTTCTTCCCCCATTGACCTCAGGTACCACAGGCATCTATACTGGACCTCTGGTCTCTGGGACTCAAACATGGTTATAATAATTGCATATAGATGGTATAGTGGATTGAATGTTAGGTTTGGAGGTTGGAAGGCCTAAATTCAAATCCTGCCTCAGCTGCTTACTAGGACATTGCCTCCAGTTTTTTTTTTTTTTTAATATCCTAGAATCTGAAATCACAATTGAAAAACCCCTACCATGTTTTGAGTAGTGAGTGGCAAGAGTTGGAGTCATAAAGACCTAGATTCAAAACCTATAATTATCACTGATTAGTTATAAGGTTTAGTGGATAGAGTGCTGGACCTGGAGTCAGGAAGACTCATCATCATGAGTTCAAATCCAGCCTCAGACACTTTCTAGCTGTGTGACCCTGGGCAAATCACTTACCCTATTTGTCGCAGTTTCCTCATCTGCAAAATGGGGAAGGAAATGGCAAAGCACTTGAGAGTCTTTGCCAAGAAAAACCCAAATGAGATAATGAAGAGTCAGATATTACTAAAAAAAAAAAAAAAGACTGGGCAACAGACTGAGAGGTCATGGACAAGTGACCTTCTCAGAGCCTCAGTTTCCCCATTTATAAAATAAAGGAGGGATTAGCAATTAGGTGTGGTAGAGAACTGTCCTCGGAGTTATCTGGGTTCAAGCCCCACTTCTGACACAAACTAGCTGTTTGCCTCTCGGGAAATCACAACCCCTCAACTGAAGAACAGCTGTAGACCTACACTGGTGAAGGGAGTTTCTTCATGAGGAGCTCCCTATCCTGATAAAATCCCAGGTCCTGACCAAGCCTGGAAATGGAAAGCCTGGGCTCAATCATTCCCCTCAAACACACACTAGCTGTAAGTCAGCCTCTCAGCCTCAGTTTCCTTATTTTGTAAAATGAAGATGAACAATATAATAGCACTTACGTCTCAGGGTCATTGTGAAGCTCAGCTGAGATGCCCTGTATAAAACACAGCAGAAATACTGGCTGTTATTGCTGTTAGTGGCAGGGTCTGAACTAGAACCCAGGTCTCCTGTCTCCTAGACCAGCATTCTTAAATATCAGTTATTGTTGAGGTAGCGATTTCATTTTGGAAAGTGATTTTAGCAACTATGTCAGAGGACTGTTGTGAAGATCAAATGGGCTTACACACACACACATACACACCCACGTACATATGCACGTGCACACAAATACACATATACACATCTAGATAGGTAGAAAGATAGATGATAAAGAGATATAAAAAGAAAGATAATAGATATGAAAGAAAGAGATGACAGATAAATGGAAAGTTACATAGAAAGATGATATGTACTATATATCTATGTAGATATTAGATACATGACATATAATCTATGATAATAATATAATATATAATAATATATTATATATCAACAGATATTAGATTTCAAGCTAGAGGGGCCATCACCAGTCACCCTGATTCTGGACTCTGATGACACTGGAGGAGAGTCAGGCAAAAACTTTGCACAAGATGACTCTGCCTCACTTAAACCCAATTCACATTCACTCTTAAAGAACAAAGGATGAACAACAAGCTAGAAGCAGCCTTGGAGAGATAAACTAGTCAGTCATTGCAGTAGAAAGTAAGCTACTTGAGGTCAGAATTATTTCCTAGTTTTGTCTTTCTGTTGCCAGTGACTTAAACATAATCATCATATTAATTGCTTATAGTCATGATAAATTGCATATTGTCATAATCATTGCAGCTAGGTGGTGTAGTGAATGGAGAATTAGGCTTGGAGACAGGGAGCCCTTAGTTCAAATCCTTCCTCAGCCACTAACTAGCTGTGTGATCCTGGGCAAGTCAATTTACTGCTGTCTGCCTCAGTTTCCTTATCTGTAAAATGGGGATAATAACATCATCTACTCCCAGGAATATTGTGAGGATAAAATAACAAATGTAGAGTAATTATAAACCTGAAAGTCCTATATAAAAATGTTAGTTTTTACAAATGCTTGTTGGACTGGTGAGTCCAATATCCTCATTTTAAAGCAGAAGAAGCTGAGACCCAGAGAAGGGAAATCCCTTTCTCAAGTTCAAAGAGGTAGTAAGTGGTAGATAGAGGGCTTGAAGACATGCCACTGTGGAGAAGGAGCCCATCTTCTTCACCACCACTTCTGACCACAACAGGCCAATAGGCAGAAGAACCCTGGCTCTTGTAGCCATCATGTAAGGCAGCAACTCCTATGGAGAAAAGGGAAGCCGTCCTGATCAGCTGCCAACCAACTGTCACACACACAGGGCAGACAAACCAACCGTGCTAAAGCAGCAAACAGGGCTGAGAAAAGCAGGAGGTGGCACAGGAGAGACAATCAAGCCAGTCCCTCCTCAACCCCCATCTCCCTTCCGATCTTGATTCGGACAACCCAGGGCCCTCTTCCAGTCCAGAGCCCTTAGCCATCCTCCAGGGAAGCATCTGGGGAGGGGCAGCCTGGCAGCTGTTCCTGCAGGGGCCACGACAACCAAAGACCCAAAGAGAAGTCCTTGGTACCAACAAAGGAGACCGATAAGATTTTATCAGGGAAAATGGCATTGAGGAAGAGGCATTGCCATCATCTTGATACCTTCAGGGCTTTTCCATCTGACTTGCAGCTGAAATCTTCCCTCTGTGTTGTTTCCTCCATTAGGATTCAAAATCCTTGGGTACAGGGACTGGCTTATGTTTCTATCTGGTATCCTCAGCACTTAGAACAGTGCTCTGTACATAGTAGGCACTTAATAAATTCATTCATTCATTCATTCAGGTTCTCTGATGCCAGCCCTACAATCTTTTCCCGGTATACCACCCCCAAGACATAAACCCATCCAGACTTCAGAGGCCCACGATACCAGCATCAAAGGCCCTCCTAGTAACTCACTCACCATGTTGCTTCTAGGGGTTAATAAAACTTGCTGGAGGCCCTAAGCTTGGGATGGGAGGCGGTGTCTGCTTGAGGAGAACCTGGGTTCCATATAAGCTTCCCCTTTCTACCTCCTTCCCCCCATCCCCTGACCTTCCAGTCCAGACCCTGCAGGGCCCAAGCTCCTGGCCAGCTTCTTATTTTGAACAGAGGGATATTTTAGAATTTTTTTTCCTTTTCAAAAACTGGACCCAGGCCCAGGCCCAGGGTACTTGCAGGAAGGCAAGGAGCCGCCCACCACTCATTTTCTGAGGCTGTTGTTCGCCTCCATATTACCTAGGTGGTTTTTCTCCCTCTCTCCTTTGAATGGGCTTGCAAGTCTGCACAGAAAATGAAAGGCCTTTGGAGTGTTTAGGCTGCAGTGAAAAGGCCTCCTCCTGTTTCCTTTTGTTGGAGAAACTGCCTAACCCTTCAGTTCCTGCTGGGACTTTATCCATGCTCAGCCGTCACTCTCCCATCTGCAATTAATGGCAGTGGGGAGGCGGGAGTCACTCCTTAGCCCAAGGCCCAGAGCAGCTCCCATCCATCCCGGAAGTGCCTTACAAAAGAGACCAGAAGGAAGGCTGGCCAGTCTGGAGGGATAATGGGCCCAAATGAGAGCCTCAACTCAGGCTCTCCCCCAGGGGCCTCTGGAGTGAGGCTTTTTGAAAAGGGCTGAGAGGAGTTCACCAGTGCCTTGGATAAGGAGCAGGAGCTCTCTGTACCCCCAGAGAGGCCTCCCCAAAGCCTTCCTTCCCATTACAGCCAAGAAGGGGTTCTTTTCTGTGGGTTGAAGCCACCAATCATATCCCATCCAATTCATGTATTAAGGGCTTATTTTGTATCTGGCACAGGGCTAGGTGGGCACAGAGGATAACAACAGATAGCATTTAAGATTTGCAGAGCACTTTCCATGAGTTACATCACCACAATGCTGGGAGGCAGGTGCTATTCTCTCCATTTTATAGATGAGGAACTGAGGCAGGAAAGCTAAGTGACTTGTCCATGGTCACACAGGTATCTGGTGACTTCAGTAGACTTTGAACATGTCTCCCTAATTCCAGAGGAGCAGCTAGGTGGTACAGTGGGATACAGCATTGGGACTGGAATCAGGAAGACTCTTCCAGGCCTCAGATACTTATTAGTCACTTCACCCTGTTTGCCTCAGTTTCCCCATCTGTAAAATGAGCTGGAGAAGGACATGGCAAACTACTCCAGTATTTTTGCCAAGAAAACCCCAAATGGGGTCACAGAGTTAGATAGGACTGAACAATAAAGGGGTAAATGAATTGAAATGTGGCAGACCCCAGATTTAAGATTTGAATTCAGGTCTCCAGATTTGAATCCAAAGCACTTTCTAGTGTAAGAGACTAGCTTTCAAGGAATGCTTTCCATTTGGGAAGGAGAGGTGAAGTGAAGGATAGGGTGGTTTTCTGGGACATTACCTGGGTAACAAGACTTAACCATCATCAGAATCATTCACTCAGGCAATGTGGAATACTGGAAAAACCATTAGATTTGGAGTCAGAGGGGACCTTGGTTGAAATCAAATCATTTTCTTGATTCTAATCTCCTGAACTCTAGTCTCTCATCACTACTTGCCTACTGAGCATTTGTAATCTCTACCTCGATGTCCCATGGGTATCCCAAGCTCAGTAAAACTCATTATATTCCATCCTATCCCTCTTCCAAATTTCTCTATTGGTGTTGGGGGAACCATCATTTTTCCACTCACACAAAATTACAACCTTGGGGCCATCCTTAACTCTTCATTCTCACTCACCTCCCATATTTAACCAGTGGCTAAGCCTTGTTAATTATACTTTCACAACCTCTCTCATGCTGATCATCTTCTGTCCAATCACAGAGTCACAAAGCAAGTGATTTCCGTACTAGTCCATGGATAATCTCTTTGTTGAAGCATCTCTACAAGCTGTGTGGAGAGCAGGGGAAGGGGTCACCACTGGGTAACCCATGGCCTGCCCTGTGTTAAAAATGAAATGAGAAATAAAACCAAGTAATCTTGAAGACTATTGCCATCTCCTTTCCTCATCTCAACCGTCCTTCCACCCTGTATATCTCCCAGGCCCCATTAAATGGCATCATCGATTTAGATTGGAAAGAATTTTTGAGGTTATTAAGTCCAAACTCCTCTTTATTCTGATGAGGAAACTGAGGCCCAACAAAGTAAAATGACTAAATCAGGGTCATAGATCTAGTGAGTGTCTGAGGAAGATAATATCCAGCCATTATGGCTCTACCATCCCTATGATGTCCAATAGTGAAACTCCCTTCCCTGGCAACCCCTCCCCTATATGTACTGTCTTTATTAAGTATAAGTTCTTTGAGGGTTTGCAAGATATATGTCTCATTTTTATATTTATATCCCCAGGACCTAGCACAGTGTCTGGCCCACAATAGATACTTGATAAATGCTTTTCCATTCATTTATCCAGTCTTTGAGCCTTATACCCTTGCTACTATTTGGAGGAAATGGGATTGTTCTTTTCTGGCCTTCCCATTCCCTCAACTAAAGGATGTTTGTTCTAGCCAGAGGCCAGCATTTTTACTCTATAAAGCAGAAACATCTCTCCACACAGTCTCTTTCTTCCTCACTCCCACTCCTTTCCCTCCTCCCTTCCAGAAGCCCCACATCACAGCAAAGTGAATGTCATGGGGCAGAGGCCTCAGTGAACTCTGTCCAGCCTTCACCTACATAATTCTCCATGTCCAGGTAAGCCTTGCCCAGGGATCACCTAGCCGATCCAACCTCACATGGCCATCAGCTAGTCTATAGAACTTACTTGTTTTTCTCAGTCCATGACTCACATATTACCTATTTTCAGCTATGGTACATGTCCTTTTTCCTACCTGGAATGCCCTCTCATTTGCCAATGCCTAACTTTCCCCTTTCCAAATGCCAGTCTGAATTCACCCTCTTCTAGAAGTCCTTCCCAATGTCCATCTGGTTCTAATTGCCCCAGAAGCCCCTTCAACACAGACCCTTTCCACAGGCTCCTTATCCTCTGAATGGCCAGAGTTAACAGGGCATATATTACAGGCCTGAAAATTGGCCCTCTAGGTACCTAGGAGGGTTCTTTCCATTTGGAATCACTCAACTTGCCAAGTCCAAAACAAACAAACTCTAACTAGTAGCACTGTTTTCATGTCTCAACAAGCAAGGAGAAAGAGTGTCTTGGTAATTTAATGTTGAAAAGTTACAACTGGGAAAAAGTGGTTTTTTTTTTAAATCCCTGGGAGATCTTTCTCATAGACGGTTTAAAAGTGAAGACAAAGCTGCCAGTTATAAAGTTTGCCTAAAATTCTGGCCTTCTTCTGGTTACTCTGGATGACATCTCTGCCCTTCCCAGTCCCCCTTTTCCCCACTCCTCAAAAGCTTCAATCTCACCAATGTGGAGTCACCACTTTGGGGCTGTATCAGTCCCAGGGATGAAAGATGTTATTTAACCTGAACTGATCTTGCTCTTAGGGTGAAGCCTGAAGCTGGATTGTGTCTCTGGCCTAGGGCTCATTGCCAGATGCAAAATCATGGCTTTTTATTTCTTATCTCCAAGCCTGAGCATGGGCTGAGCCCAAGGCTGGAATGCTCTACTTTCTTATCCCTGTCTCTGTTTCCATACTTCCTTGGAGATTCAAGTCTCATTTCCTATAGGATTTCCTTCCCAGTCCCCCGCCCAGGCCCGGCCTCTCAAATTGCATTCTGTCTCTTCTCATTATATCTTGTATATATGTGGTTATTTACATGTTGTCTTTCTCATTAAAATGCAAGCTCTATGAGGGCAGGATTTTTGTCTTTCTTCATATTCTTTTTTTTGAAGGTGGGAGAAGGCAGGGCAATTGGGGTTAAGTGACTTGCCCAAGGTCACAAGGCTAGTAAGTGTTAAGTGTCTGAGACCACATTTGAACTCAGGTCTTCCTGACTCCAGGGCCAGTGCTCTATTCACTGTGCCACCTAGCCATCTCCTTTCTTCATATTCTAATTGTATTTCTTTGACTTAGCACAGTGCTTGGCACATAGCAGACATCTAATAAATAAATGCTTGTTGATTGATTGATTTCTGCCTGAGGCTGAGGCCAGTGGTTAGGCCCTAGAGGTATCAAGGCAAGATGATGTGATGGAAAGAGGATAAGCCAAAACTTCAGGAGACTCACAGTCTAGTCCCAGCTCTGCCAAGGACTAACTGAAAATTTTCATCTAAAAAACAAGGAGGTTGGACTAGATTGACAGACTGATTCATTCATTAAAGCACCATTTAAAAAATCACATCCTGTATGTAAGGCTCTGTGCCTCCCTTTCTAACATAACAAAAACGGAGAAAATGAAGTAATTTTAAGTGATGAAAAGATATTTGAGATCGAGTCTAGGCCTGACATTCTGTGTTCTAAGGGTCCTCCCAGTTCTGACAGTCTCTGTTCTAGGGGCCCTCTCCACCTCTGACATTCAGTGTTCTAAGAGTCCTCCCAGCTCTGACATTCTGTGTTCTAAGAGCCCTCCTAAATCTGACATTCTGTGTCCTTTTCAGCTTCGAAGTATTAAAATTATTTATCTATCACTTGGCATATGTGACCCAAGCTCCCTCAAATAACCAATGACTGCAGGTCCCTAGGTATGAGAATGAAAAAAGAAGGGGGTTCAGAGTCAAGAAAGAGTTCACTTTGAACCTTGCTTCTTGTGGTAATTATGATTGATAGAATGTTGGACAAGTCAGTTGACCTCTTTTGGCCTCAGTTTTCTTAGCTCTAAAATGGGGATAATGATACAATCAGTGTTTGCCTCTGAGGCTCAAATGAGACAAAACCTTCAAAACACTGCAAACCTTAAAGTCTTATATAAATGGCAGCTGTTACTATCATCATCATCACCTTCATCACCATCATCATCACCATCATCCACTGCTGTGTCAATATCATTATAGAGAAGACACCTTTGGGGCAAGGCCAGTAGGAAATCAGTTATGGCAATGCTATCTCCTAATCCTCAACTCTATTCTTCTAGGATGCTAGGATTTTAGGGAGAATTCCTTTTTGTAGTAATGTGGGAGGGCATCTCTAGGGCTTGACCTAGGGTGGATCCCACCTTTCTACTACCCACTTTATTATCTCTCTCTCTCTTAACCACTCAATCATATAATATGGGAAAAATATTTTGACCTTAATGCACTTTATTAATGTTAACTATTATATGACAAATATAATTATATCACTGTGTTAATTATTATAAGATCCATGTTACTGGATTATTATCAATATTATTAGATTAATAATCTTATCAATGAGAAAATCAGCAAGGATTTATTAATTGCCTACTATGTGTCAAACACTGCTTGTGATGGGAATACAGGTACAAAGAATGAAACAATTCCTACTCCCAAAGAACTTCTATTCTAACGAGGAAGACAAGATATAAGCTTTAAGCTCACAAATTAAAAGTGAATAGCTTATAAGTGCACTTTATAATTGATACAGAAGAAGTGGGACTAAATCCAAGGTGATATGACCCCAGGTGGTATGGGGCTGAGGGCTGTGAAGTTGGTGGGGAAGGGGAGATGCCCAAGGTGATGCATCCTTCCAGGCCAGGCACAAGCTCTCTGCCTATGGCATCAAAGGGGCCACAGCCCAGTACATTTCTGGCAGAGGCTGGCTCTCTCCATTTCCATATTTAAAGTTTCCCAGACATATTTTCTTTTTTTCTGCAAAGTTGGAGTCTGTGATTATACAGCTGATAACCTATAATTTAAAAGAAGAAGAACACGGCCCAAATGGAGAAATGCTTTATTTCGGCAACGTCATATTAACTCTTTCCCAGTTGGAGCCAAATGGAAACCACTGCTTTAATGAAACCTGTGGAAGGGAAAGACCCAGGGAGAAGAGTATGTTTTCTTCTCTTTCCCCAAATCACATTTATACTGGACTGTGAGCCACTCTGGTGAGGGGCTTGTGGAGACCTTTTCAGGGCTACTCCATTCAGCTTCAGTGTTCACCTTCACCCAACTCTCACCTGTGGCTCCAAGAAGCTGTAGCATGCACGGTGGCCACACCCTAGTAAAACCATCTCAGCAGACGGGCTAAACCAGGTTGAGGGTAACTGGCAGGCCTCAGGTTAGGGGGGGTGTCTACCACAAACATGTGAAGACTTCCGCTGGCAGAATGGGTGGATGAGAACAATTTGTTTCAACAACCACGAAGGTGCCTAGAGCAGGTGCTGGTGGAGTGATCAGAGCTTGGTTAGACATCAAAGATGCCCAGGTAATCCATGGCCTCCTGGGCCATCGCTTATTAGTAAGCATTTATTAAGTTCCTACTATGTGCCAGACATCACATCATGTCAACAAGCATTTATTAAGCTCCAACTGTGTGTTGGACACTGCACTAATTGTTTAGGGATAAAAAGAAAGGTAAAAGACAGACCCCAATTTCAAAAGAACTCATAGTCTAATGGGGGAAGTCACATGCAAATTTTGTACAAATAAGAGAGATACAACAGGATATATTGGGGATGATCCCAGAGGGAAGAGATCCCTAAGACTAAGGAGGTGTAAGAAATTCTCCTCGAAGGTGTGAGGGAGCTGGCAATGAGAAGGGAGAGCATTCCAGGGGGGATGGGCAGGTAATGCCTGGACTCCAAAGATGGAGTTTCCCAGTATAGCCAAGGAGGCGGGTGTCACTAGACTGCAGTACATTGGGGGGGGGGTGGAGGTGGAGGGGAGCAGGGTCTAAGAAGACTGAAAGCGTGTAAATCACAGCCATCTCTAGCATCACCTCCTCTTGTAAATGGAGGGAATTAGACTGGGTCTCCAAGGTCTCTTTCATCTCTAAGGCACACATCCTCCTGAATGCTCAGCCCAGATGTGTGGCCCCAACAATAGCTCTCCAAGATGACTGCTGCTGCTGCTGCTGGATCAGAGCACCCTGAATTCAGAGCTGGAGGGGGCCCATTTTCAGTTTACAGATAAGGAAACTGAGGTATCACATCTAGGGGTGCATTGGCTACAACACAGGGCTTAGTCAGGATGATAATGTGAATGGCACCCAAGGCAAGTCACTGAATTACTCTTGGCCTTGGTTTACACAATGGAGATAATAATAGCATGACCTCCTGGGGTGGTGAAGGTCAAAAGAGATCATATTTGTAAGGCATGTGCAAACCTTAACGTACACAATAAATGATCATTAGCAATAGCATGTCCTTGCCAAAGAAGTCGGTGGCAAAACCATCCCCTGGAGTCAGAGGACTGATTTCAAATCCAATTTCCTCTCTCCTCATTTTGCTCAGAATCTGAAACTCCTTCCTGAGGATGTCAGGGGGAGGAAAAGGGGCTCATTCTCACAAAATGGTGGGAATCCATGGCTTAGGGCCCTGGAGGCTCACTTCCTACCATACTCTGCAGTAAGATTTGGATGGCTGAATGCCTTCCCACTCAATGATCTCTTCTCCAGCTAATTTACTCCAGGATCTGCCTAGTACTGGGGAATGAAGCCACTCTACGGGCTGAGGTACACTCAGGTCACTTAGGCAGGCTGACAAGAAGGCCCTAAGTTGCTCTTTGTAGAACAGGAGATGCTCTGGCTGCCTGTGCCCTTGGGCAGTCCCAAGGTTGACTGATTGACTCCTTGGTTGGCTGGGAAATTGATGATGTTACATCACATTGGGTTTGAAAGTATGGTACCCTGGAATAAGTACTGGACTTGTAGGTGCAAGACTCGGCAAAACCTGCTGGTAGAATTCTGGATCTGCCACTTACTACCTGGGTGACCCTGGTCAAGTCACTTCCTCTTTCACAGCCTTAGTGTCTTCAGCTGCAAAATGGGGGTAGTGGGACAAAATGCTATGTTCCCTTCCAGTGCTAGGGTTCTGGGATTCTGTGACTCTAGTATAAGGAAGAAGCAGGGCTATGTATCACCTCACAGTCATTTTATGATCTCCCAGCTCCTGGAATTGATAAGAGGTAGGAGCATTGAGATTGGGGCAAGGGGGATGGAGAGCCTGTTAAGACCAATCCCTCTCACGTACACTTATGTCCCCATTCTAGCTCTTTCTAAGCCAAAGACATTTTAAAATAAGGATAACAATTTCAACTGCCACCCAATAAGGCCATGTGTGGAAGAGCTAGTAAAATTAACAGCAAATTCTTTCCAGATAAAAAGTCTAGGGCCACAGTGTTCCTAATAATAATAGCAGCCTCCTTCCTTTAGAGATATAAACAAGACATGGGTGGATTGGGGTCCAGGGCTATACTTTGGGCAATGATGTTCCACTGAACAGTAACATATCCTTCCTGGAGTCCCAGGGCCAACCCAACATCGACACAACCCTCAAGGACTGCAGAAAGCTTAAGGCCAACATGGGCTTTCTGCCAATCCAAGTTCATGGTCCCTGGGCCCCACCCAGGTTGAATAGTTCTTGATCTGAATCCATGAGATCCTGGACAGTTCAGGAATGAAGGGAAACAAATATAAATTCATAGATTCTTAAGATGTTAGGGTTGGAAGGGCCCTTAAAACAGGAAATAACCAAGCTAGAAAGGACCTAAGAACACAGAGTACTGGGGCTAAAAGGGACCTAGAACATAGAATGTTAGAGCTGGAAGGGATCTCTTAGAAAATAGAATGTCCAGAGTTGGTAGGGAGTCCTTAGAGCAAAGAATTTTGGAGTAAAAATCACCCTTAGAACATAAAATATCCAAGAGAAGGAGACAAACATTCATCAAGCTACTACTACGTGCCAGGAACTGTGGTAGGAGCTTTACAGAAATCATCTCATTTCATCACAACAACCTTGAGAGGTATCATTATCCCCATTTCACAGCTGGGACAGACAGAAGGTCAGTGACTTGTCCAGGGTCACACAACTAGTAAGTGTCTTGAAGCTGGATTTGAACTTTACTCTTCCTGACTCCAGGCTGAGTGCTCTGTCTACCATTCCAACCTAACTCACCATGTAATAACTTTGCTAATATGCCAGGACTCCCCCGTGATACATTTCATATTGATATGCCCCACCAGGGTTTTCAAATTTCTTCTTTCTCTGCCGTTTTTCCCTCAATCACTTTGAGAATCAGTCTCATCACTATGTCTACTTCCACGACAGTGTTCTGTTGGAGTGAGATGAGATTTGTAGCCAAAAGAGATCCTTTTTCTTAAAGGAAATAAAAGGACTCAAGAATTTGTCTCTCTTAATGGCTACAAACTCATCCCTGTGGGCTGGTTCCCAGCCATGAATACAGATTTCTTCGTTTAGTCTAACAGACCAGGTTTGAATCTCAGTTCTGCAGCTTAACTGTATGTTTGGCCTTGGTCAACTTACTTTATATTCCCTGGGTCTTAGCATCTTCCTCTGTAAAATGGGAGGGGGCAGTTTGGACTAGAGTAGTAACAGATTCAAAGAAAAATGGATCCACGTGGGCCAGAGATTGACTTAGAAAACCACAAAGTAACATCATCTATGTTCTGTTGACACCCCTAGACTAGATGATCCCTAGTGCCCTATAAATCAGTCTTTGGGTTTGAACTACAGTGACAGAAATGACTACCCAAGAAAGGAGACACTGTCTTCACTAAGAGTAGAGGCAAAGGCCTATAGTCTCTTTTGCTGGGAAGGCTGAGGGTAGAGTATCACTGGAGTTCTTGAGTTTTGAGCTTTCTTGTTGTTGCTAAGTTGACTAGGCTCTTTGTGACCCCATTTGGGGCTTTCTTGGAAAAGATGCTGGAGTGGTTTGCCATTTCCTTCTCCAGCTCACTTTACAGATGAGGAAACTGAGGCAAACAAGGTAAAATGACTAGCCAAAGGTCACACAGCTAGCAAGTATCTGAGGCTGGATTTGAATTCAGGTCCTCCTGACTCCAGTTCCAGCACTCTACCCACTATACCAGTGGAGCTAATGCCAGTTGGGCTTCTAAACAGTCTGGCACCCAAATGGTGAGGTCCTGAGAAAGGAGGGTGACCAGGTTGCTTAAAGAGGGCCAAAGGCCCAGGCCAGAAATATGGAGTGGACGGAGTGGGTTAAAACTCCCATGCTGATCAGCATTGGGATTGGGCCTTCACTTGGGCAAGTGAGGGAGACTCACTCTCAAAAAAGCAAGAGCAAGAAGTAAGCAATGTAAGAGAATGAAAACCTCACTTCTGTGGTCCCAAAGACCTTCCTTGTTAATGCTCTGACCTCCTGAACCCCAGACCCCGCCTGCACTGACCTATGCTGCCTGCCAGGCTCTTCCTGCCTAAGTCTACCTTCCTAGCCAGCTCTGTCCAGCTGCTGCCCATGCCCCAATGTGACAGCTGTGCCTGGATCCTTCCTGCCAGCTCCATCAAGCAGCTGCTCTCCTGGCCCCTTCCCTAGCTTGGTCCAGAGCTAGCCAACCCAGGCTACTCCATCAATGTAATGAATGGAACAGATTTCTTCCTTTCAGGACCCACCCAGGCTAGCTCCCCAGAGAGGAGTCTGTCCAGCAGCAGAAGGCTCTCTGGACTCCCTCAAGGACAGGCACTTTGTCACAGGGCATGGATCACAGAAACCCTGGGGGCTCTGGATGTACTGGGAAGTCATCAGTGGAGCTCAGCTGCTTGGGGGTGAACAGAGCAGAGGTACAATTGCCTACATACATATTGGTTGACACTGACCATTCTTCACTAGGGCTGTGATGACTATTACTCATTCTTGAATAACTAAATAATTATTCTTGCTGCAAAGATCTCCCACACAATATGTTGGCATTCATCTCACAGGTACCCTAAGACAGCCTCGGGTTATTCACCCTCTTCTCTGACATTTTTCTTCTGGGTTTTCCACCACTAACAGTTCCTGGCTGATATTTTAATTAGCAACAGCTCTCTACTGGACTCTAAAGCATTCACTTCCCCTGGCACAAATGTGTGAGGGTAAGGTGCACATGTGTGCAAAGGTAATGACAGTGTTACTGTCATTGACACTGAGGCCCTGGGCTTTTTACCTACACAATCTTTGCCATCAGTTGTGAGCACTTCTTCACGCTGGGCCAGGTTGTTGGGTAAATTATTAAGTGTTGCTATCCACATTAAAAAATAATCTCAACAACATTTTTGTTCCTCAAACCTGTGATTTCTTCTGGATACAAGAAATCCATCAATGATTATTAACTTCTCTCCAACTTATATTCTTAGAGGTTGCCTGGGGCATTGAGAGGTTAATTGACTCTCCCAGGGTCACACAGTCAGGCTAGTGAGAGGCAAGACCAATACCCCAGTCTTTCTGAATTCAAGGCTACCTCTGCCCATTATTACACACATCCACTCTACAGCCATTTTACAGATGGAAAAACTGAGGCCTAAGGCCATTCAATGATTGGTCCAAGGTTACAGACTGAGCTAAGGGCTAAGCTGGCCTTAGAACTCATAGCCCACCTGCCATTTTCTTGTGACTTGCCTACTGCCCACCCAAGTGACTAGGCCATATGCTACACACTCTAGTAATTCTTGCTAGTTTTTGTAAATCACGAAAACTTTGGAGTGAGACATTCCTCAGACCCCAACAGAGCAACTGTAAACTTTATTAAATTTATATGCTCAATCACTCAAAAGTAAGATACGAATCAGTTAAGGGGCTGTCAGTGGCAAACAGGTGAGTAACCTTTCCAGCAACATTTCACTCTTTCCATCCCATGCTGCCCCCAGACCCTGCACATGTCTTGTCTACCCAGAACCTTCCAAAATTGGTAGCTTAGCCCTGTTTTAATTTACCCACCACCCTCCGGACACACATTGGCATTCTTGCCTCTCCCATAATATGTAGATTTGAGAGCTGAAAGGGCTTTTGAAGACTGTTTAGTTCAACACCTTCATGCCACCAAGAACCAAACGGTGGCCACAGCGGGGTATGTTTATGTATAGTAACAACTGGGACTCTAATGAAGATTTATGACTTTCAATCCTATGCTCTTTTCACTGATTCTTGTTTTCTCTTAGTCTGTAATAAATATGTCCCTGGGGAAAGCCTCTTTCCCCTTTCTCATTCACCTTTCAAATAAGAACAATAATTTTGTTGTTGAGTCATTTCAGTCACATCCAATCCTTCATGATCCCACTGGGGTTTTCCTGGCAAAGAGACTAGAGAGGTTTGCCATTTCCTTCTCCAGCTTATTTTACAGATGAGGAAACTGAGGCAAACAGGGTTAAGTGAGTTGCCCAGAGTCACATAGCTAGTAAGTGTCTGAGGCTAGATTTGAACTCAAGAATATAAGTCTCCTTGATTCTGAGTCTAGCATTTTATCCACTGTGCCACTGAGTAGTAGTAGTAGCAGCAGAAGCAGCAGCAGCAGCACCTGAAGTTTAAAATTTGCAAAGTGCTTTACATATACCTTGATAGGATACAACAACCCAGTAAGGTGGGTGCTATGATTATCTTACAGATGAGGAAACTTAGGCTGAAAAAGGCTCTTAGACAAGATTTAGAACTTGGGGGCTCCTTGACACCAAGTCTAACACTACTTGCCCATCATCAATCCTGCCCACTTTGTAAGGTCCAGCTCAAATCTCCCATTCTCTTCCAATTCTTCCCTAACCACTGGAGTCTAGAGTGAGTCCAAAGGGCTCATTTCTGAAATTTTCAGGTTCTTACCAAATGAACCACTTATTCAGCACTTAACAGCACAGGTCCATAGATTTAGCCTTGGGAAGGATCTGGTCCAATTCCCCTCATTTTACAGATGAAGAAACTAAGGCCCAGAGTGGTCAATAAGTCTGCCAAAGGGCATACAGCTAGTGCTGGCACTGGGATTTGAACTCATGTCTGTTGACATCGATTCCAATTCTCTTTCTATTACCAGGATGCCCTTCTTATCCTGTCTGACATTATCCATTCATGAGTACATTTTTCACGCTTGGGTATCTTTTGTCCCCAGTAGACCCTGACCTCCCTAAGGGCATGAATCAAACCTTCTTACTATCCAGCCCCTTCTCACACCTTTCCCCCAACAACTAGGACAGTACCTCAAACACAATGATTTCTCAGTAGACACTGGTTGATTGGTTTATGTTTGCTGGGTTAACAATGTCCTGGGAATCAAATTCCTGGTGTTCCCCGGGCAAGAGATCATCCGTCAAGGATGTAGATTTGATGGAGCATTCCCTGGGGCTCTGGACTCATGACTGGTCAGAGTCCAGTGTACCTGTCAACAATCAAAACCAGCAGCCATCTTCATGCCAAGTACTCGATTCTCTTCTGACCTTTCACCTCTACCTCTGGGAAGAGTAATCAAGTAAACTTTACCATTCCTGGGAAGGGGGTGTCAATGAACTGCCCTATGGCTCCACTTACTGTCCCACTTAGTGCTTGATAAATGCTTTTAAAAAATTAATGCACTGTCTTGACTTTTGTATTTTTATCCCCAGTGCCTGGCACCATACTAGGTGCTTAATAAATAAATGCTTGTTGACTTGATTACATCAAGATTCTAGTTTTGAATGTTTTAGATTCTATACCTCATTTTATTGGATGCTGGAGGGAGGGAAGGAAGGGGGGAAGGAAGAAACTCAAGGAGGGAGGGAGGAAGGAAGGAAGGAAGGAAGGAAGGAAGGAAGGAAGGAAGGAAGGAAGGAAGGAAAGAAGGAAGAAATTTAAGGAGGAAAGGAGGAAGGAAGGAAGGAAGGAAAAAAGGAAGGAAAGGAGGGAGGGAGGAAAGAAGGGAGGGAAAGAGAAGGAATGAGGGGAGGAGGTAGAGAAGGAGGAAGGGGAAAAGGAAGGAATAGAGAAAGAAAGGGAGGAGGGGATAAAGGAAGGAGGGAGGGAAGGAGAGAGGGAGCAAAGGAGTGAGAGGGGAAGGGAAGGAGAGAGGGAAGGGAGGAGAAAAGGAAAGGAGGAGGAAGAAATGAAAGAATGAAGGAAGAGACAGAGGGAGGGAGACAGAAGGGAAGGAAACATTTATTAAGTACCTATTAGGTGCCAGGCATTGTACCAAGCACCTTATATTAGAATGTATTTGGAATTTAGAATACTATTTCATTCTATCCACTCTTGTAAGGGAGTGCTATCTTACAGCCAAAGCAACCAAGGCAGAGAGAGGTTAAATGACTTGGCCAGGGTCACACAGTTTGTGAGTATCTGAGGTCAAATTTGAACTCAAGTGTCCCTGACTCCTAGGGCTCTCTCCTTTCCACCACCAGCTGTCTTAGCAGCTCCCAGCTATTTATACACATATGACCCTCACAGTGTTATACATGTTTGTTTTTAGCACCAGCTGGCAGATCAGCCTCCTGATTCTTCCTTGGTAGCTTTGCTCAGGGATGAGGGGTCCAAAGCATATTTTTAAGGAGATATATGTGAATGGCCTACACTCAGCTCTCAGGGTTCAAGGCAAGCTCTCCTTGCCTCCCCACATCTCTCCCACACACGGACACATACGGAGGGCAAGGCTGGTCTAGCTTGCAGTCAGGTCCACTTCACATGAAATCTCTGCATTCTCTTTGTCCTCCACCCCCCACCCCAGGAGACGGATGAATACACAACCTTGTCTCAGGCCTGGCTGGGGGAAGGCTGAGGTTGGCAAAGGCATCCCCACCAGCTCTGAGAGAGACAGTAAGGGCAAAGTCCCTAGCCAGGGCAGCCTGTCATTACTGACCAGGCCTCCCGGGCAGAGTGCAACCTCAGAACCCAAGAAGGACCCACAGAGAATCTGGGCCCAAGCCACAGTCTCCCTTGCCCTGCTGGAGCTAGCTGCCTTGGCTGGAGTGACAGGGACAAGCCCTCCTCTCATTTACAAGGGCAAAATCTTGGGTATCCTGGCATTTGAGTATAGAACTGTCAGGAACAGAAGCAAGGAGAGAGAGAGAGAGAGAGAGAGAGAGAGAGAGAGAGAGAGAGAGAGAGAGAGAGAGAGAGAAAGGGAGAGAGAGGGAGAATCATTCTGGGTACCTCATCAAGCAGACAGAAAAGGGACCAAGGGAAAGGAATCATGGTCATAGTCCCCCAGGCAGGTCATCTCCCCAGAACCCTCCCTGGACACACTGGGGCTGAGGCAGGACTAGTGCTTTCCCTAAGGTTTTAATCCAGGTCAAATTGGGATCAAATGACCCTCAAGGACATTCCTGAAGGAGGAAAGGAGTCAGAAGGAGAGAGGAGATGTGGGAGTGGATGGAGGAGAAGGTACACTTTGGAGCCTTTATCACCGTCTTATAGTTACTGCTAGTCCAGAAGAGAGAAGGGACTTGAATTTCACAATCACATGTGAATAGCAATGGTACACCCTGAATTTCCTAATGGGGTCTAGAATGTCAGTCTTCAATGAGGCAAAGATGTAAGAATAAATAATTCTCCATCCCTAAGTGGCTATTTGCAAAGCTACCAGTCTATGTAGAGCCGAAATCACTCTCCCCAAGGTAATTGCATCAGGCTTCTAATTGGCCTCCCACAAATCTTGAATGCACCCAGTCACTGGAGTATTGTCTTCTCCATTAGGATGCTCATTCCTTGAGGGGAGGGATCATTTTTTTGGCCTTTCTTTTTATCCTCACTGTTCAGCACAGCACCAGGTACACACAGTAGTAAATACTTTAAAAATGCTTGCTGCCTCCCAGATTTTCAAGTGACTAACTTCTCATAACCGTTAAAGCCATATTCCTAAGATACAGGTCTGACTGTGTCATTGCCCTCCTAAAAAATCTTCAGTAGCTCCCAATTTCCTTAGGATAAAGTATGACATCTAACATCCTTTCCAGTCTGGTTCCAGCCTGTCTTTCCAGGGATCCTGGTTTCACATTACTTTCCTTCATGCACTCAGTCCTATTTAATGTTCAGCTACCTGGACCCTCAATCTCCCACCTCCAGGTTTTTGCACAGGCTGCCCAAGTTTCTGGAATTCACTTTCTCCTTGATCCTACCCTTTGCTCTTAGAATCTTGAGCATCCTCTCCAAGGTGGTCACCTTTGAGAAACCATCCTTAACCCTTTTTTTGTGTGTATCATAGGCTCTCCTTAGGGGAAAGCTATGGGTCCTCCTTGGGTAATTGGTTTAAATGCATAACATAAAATACAGAGGATTACAAAGGAAACCACACATAGTGAAATTCACTTATGGACTCCCAGGTGGAGAGCTGCTCTCACTGTTGTTCTCTCTCCTCATTATCTTGCACTTAATGCCAAGGTAAATGTGGCATCTCCTCTCCACTCCCCAGTAGAAGAGATTGGAAGCTAACCCTGAATCTGGGTAAGAACTGACTGACTGCTTTTGTTTTTGTTTCCCAAGCACTGGGACTGTGCCAGGCACTTGATAAATGCCTTTCCAACTCATTAAAGCAAAGTGTTCAAAGGTGGAATGTCTCAGAAGTTCTGCTCACCTTAAAACTAATGATGAACCTTCCCTTTCATGGGAAGTGGTTAGTTTCACCTTTCAAGGCTGCCTCTCAAGGTGAACTTCACCCTAGCCTGGTAATTAAGGAACAACAGGTTAAAGAGGAACGGACCAGGGGTCTACAGAAGACTGTGCTAGGTAGCACCCAGAGTGGGAAAGAGGCTAGGAAAGCTTAAGGCAGCTAGGTGGCACCATAGTGCATAGAGCACCATGACCGGAGTCAAGAAGATTCATTTTCCTGAGTTCAAATGTGGCCTCAGACACTTACTAGCTGTGTGACCCTGGGCAAGTCACTTAACTTTGCCTCAGTTTCCTCACCTGTAAAATGAGCTGGAGAAGGAAATGACAAACCACACCAGTGTCTTTGCCAAGAAAACCCTAAAAGGGGTCAGGAAGAGTCAGACATGGCTGAAAGCAATTAAACAACCACAATCCCAGGAAAAGGGAATTAGGGAAGGGTAATGAGGAACTCTGGCATCCATGAAGTTCTGGCACAAGAAGCCAGGAAGCCTAATTAGCTAGAAAGAATGGGAGAGAAGAGGTATCAATCAGTCAATTGACAAGCATTTATTGAACATAACTTATTATGAGCCTGACATTGGGGTGGGAAGTGAGGGTTCACATACCATATGTGAAACACTCACAGTATAACAAGGGAGAAGAGAAGGATGTATACATAAATTATGTAGGGAATAAATATACAGAGAATAAATGCAAGGTTAAAATTGCAAGGTTAAAAACCATTTTAACTATGGTTAAAGCTATGCAGGAAGGGCACTAACTGTTGAAGGGATCAGAAAAGACTTCCCATAGAAGATGATGCTTGAGCTGAATCTTGAAGGAAGAGAAGGATTCTGTGAGGTGGAAGTGGGAAAGGAGTGAATTCTCAGAAAAGAGACACAGGCAGTACAAAGGTGTGGAGGTGGGAGATAAGGAACAGAAAGGAGGCTAATCTGGCTCGATCCTTTAGGCAGAAACAGAAAAAAAGATATACAAGAGTGGGGAAGGGGGCTGGTGAAAGCCAAGGTCTGAATATTTAGGCTACAAAGCTTTAGTACCAGGAAGATTTGGGGTAGACAAAGAAGGTAACATGTTGTAGTCTAGGCTGCTTGGTTGGTCCCCATTTTCCCAAACCCTCACCAGCTGCGGAACTTCTCTTCCCATCAATGTTCTAACTGACCTCCTAGAAAACTATAAGACAGTACAGCAGAAGGAACACTACCTCTGTAGTCAAATGGCCTCAATTCAAACTCTGGTTCTGAGATTTATCACCTGTGTGACCTTGGCTAAGTCATTTAACCTCCATAGGCTTCTATTTTTTCATCTGTAAAATGAGGCAACTGAACTAGGTGGTCTCCTAAGATCCTTCCCATCATCCTACGACCCCTGTAAGGCAGATTACTTTCCCTTCTTCAGCCTGGTGGTATTTATGGGGCAGGAGCTAGAAGTAAGAGAAAGTAATCCCTGGGAATAAGTGGCCTGGTGGAAATGTTTACAGGTCTGGAAATTTCCTGAGTCCACATCTGCAAGGCAGGTGTACCCAACACATTGCTGACACACGGCTCTTCTTCCTGCTCAAATTCCCCGAGTCAGCAGGTTTCAGATGCATTTGGATGGCTTCAGGAACACTGACTCCTAGATCAAACAGCACACCCTCCTCACAGCTTCTGTTTGTTGCTGCTGCCCTAGGTCACTGTTGGGTTACCACACACTGAACGAGGACATAATCTGACATGACAGACCCACGGCCATTGGTGACAGCTGCCTAATGAGAAGTTGTGCTGAGGCTGGAGTTATATATAGCCTCAAAGTGACTTCCTTTAATTGTTCCTACTGAGTGTGTGTGTGTGTGTGTGTGTGTGTGTGTGTGTGTGCAAGAGAGGTACAGAGAAAGACATATATAGAGACAGAGATGGAACAGGGAAAGAGGATGATAAAGAGGGGGAAAAGGGGGGAAGAGAGGAGAAGAACAAAAAGAGAGGGAAGGGGAGAGAGAGAAGAAGAAAAGGAGGAGAAGGAGGGGAGGGGAGGGAGAGAGAAAAGGGGGGGCAGAGGTGGTCGAAGTTTTGAGGAATTTTCAAGAGTGGCTGACATTGACCTTTCAGATTCAATAGTTCAGCCAAGATGATGGCTTAAATTTGCCTCTATGCCTCCCTGCCTTCAAGGGATGCTCTCATTTTAATACTTGGATTGTAAATTTGCTCTTCTGAGAAAATAAAGAGAAATGAAAATTTCTCTGAAGGATGGAGGGTAGAGACTTCAGATCTGGGGCTTTGGTAGGCTCTGTGGAGGGAAAGTCACCACTTAATGGAACAAACAAGAATCAAAGGATTAGATATTTCAAAGTGGGACATCAGAGGGCATCTTGTCCTACCCCTTTGTTTTTACAGGTGGGGAAACTAAGGTCTAGAGAGGATAAATTATCACAGAAGGACTAAATAGAAGAGCCAAAGTTTGAATCTAGGTTCTCAGGATTCTGTAGCCAGTACTCAGCCAATATTCTATACTGCCTCCTAGGAGAAGATTGGGAGGCATGAGGATGTCATAATGGATGTAGGTAGGAATTTTGGGAGGGGTAATTCTTGCCTCTGAAACATAGTTCTAAGATCTGCTTTGGTCCAGGAGAAAGGAATGGGTGCTGGACCTGTTATTTTACTGGTATACAAGGAACTTCCTGATGAGAAAACTCCCCCTACCAGTGTGTGTGGGCACCTTCTCTGCAATTTATAATCTTGGAGGACCTAGGGATATTAAGCACCTTTTCCCTTCTGGGAGCAGGGCTGGAGGACTCCTTCCATTCTCTGTCCTGCTTCTTAATATCTGGGATCCTACCTTTTCAGAGAAAGGACCAGAAAGTTTGGCCTTCACAGACTATAAAATGAAAGAATTTCCCTAGGATCTTAGGACAGAGATTTAGAATTGGAAAGGATAATAGAAGTCATATATAGTCCCACCCCCTTTAAGAGATGAGGAACTGAAGTTCAGAGAGGTTTAGTTGTTTCCCCCAGGTCTCACAGGCAGCCCCATTTCCAGCTTTAATATTCTCAGATGCTACTACTCCTTACACCATCCCTTTATGATTCCTAAGCCCAGAAACTTGGATAAAACCCATTTGATCTGAATGCCTCAGACTGAAATCACCTGATCAGAAGCTAGGTGAGTCAGCTGCTTTGGCTCATGTTTGGCTGGGAAGAGGGAAGGAGGGGGAGAGAGGAGAAGGGAGGGAGAGAAGAAGAGAGGGAGAGGAGAAGAAAGAAAAAGGGAGAGTGAAAGGGGGGATGGTAAAATGGGGAATGAGAAGAGAGGAGAGAAAAGAGGGGAGGAAGGTCAGGACAGAAGGTCAGAAAAGAGGGGAGAGAAGGAGGAAGAGGAAGGTGAAGAGAGGAGAGAGGTAAATATAGGAAGGTTAAGGAGAAGAGGAGGAAAAGGGAAGGGAGAATGGAAAGGAAGGAGAGAGGGGATGGTGGGAAGACAGGAGAGGGGAGGAGGGAAAAGAGAAGAATGAGGGAGGGAGAGAGGGGAGGGAAGAAGGAGGGAAAGGAGAAGAGAGGGAAAGGGGGGAGGAGGGAAGGGAGGAAAGGAAGGAAGAAATAGAGGAGGGGAAAGAGGGAAGGGATGAGGGATGAAGAAAGGGAGGAGAGGGGAGAAAGTGGAAAGGGAGGAGGGGGGAAAGAAAGAAAGGGGAAAAGGGAGGGGGGAAGGTTAACTGAGGGAAAAGGAAGAAGTGGGGAGTAGTGGGGAGAAAATGGAAGAGAAGTTTGTCCTAGATGCTGGTGTTAGTTATCACTGTGGTAATGGTGGAAGAGCATCAATAGAATCGGATTATTCTTCCAGGAATGGGGGTGGGTTGTGCTGAGTCAGTCTTGCATTCTGTCTAAAAAGGGAAATGGGTTGCCTGGCTTAGGTAGTGAGTTGCTCTCTCACTGAATGTCTTTAAGCAGAGGTTGAAAGGACTTCTGTTGTTAGGGATGTCATAGAAGGGATTACTGATTCAGGTAAAGATTGGCCTAGCCAACTCAAAAGTCTCTTTCAGCTCTGGGACTCTGGGGTTCTATCAAGAGGAAACAAGGAAGGAGATAGAAGAGGGAAGGGGGAAAGGGACTAAAGGAGAGAAGAGGAAGGAATAGAAGGAAAGGGGGGATAGTAGATCAAAGGAGGAGAGGAGGAAGAAGGAGAAATAGAAGGGGAAGGGGGGAGTCAGGAGGGATGGAATCAAGTAGGAAAGGGGGATGGGAAAGGAAATGGAAAGGAGATGGGGAGAGAGAAAAGAGGAAGAATGCAGAGGAAATAAAAAGGAAGACCAAGAGGAGAGAGTAGAAAGATAAAGAGGAAAAGGAGAGGAAGGAGGAGGATAAGGGAAGGAGGGGGGAGGAGGAGGGGGGGGGAAGGAAGAAAGAGGAGGAGGAGAGCATTAAGAGGGAGAATGATGAGGAGGAGGCAGAGTTGACAGTCCTGCAGGGCTGCCGCTGCCCATCGCCACTCCTTAGGCGAACTGCCCAGTACTGCGTCCCCCTTCCCTGAAACTGTCCTCCTTGTCCCTGGTTCTGGTCCTGCCCCTGTCCCTGGTCCTGCTCCTGCCCCTGCCCCCTGGACCTGTCCGGGTCCCGCCGCACAGCGGCTGCTCGGGTTTTTTGTGAGTCCTTTTCTCTCTCTCCAGCTGGTAGTGCTCGGCCCCGCCTGCCTGCTTTCCTCCACCCCCACCCCTCCCCCGAGCACGCGGGCTGGGGGCTCCGAGCAGCTGAAATGGGAGGGCGGTAGGGGCCCGAGCTTCGGGCCCCTCCCTTAGCGCAGCACAATGGGGGTCGGGGTCAGGGGGGAGCACAGCAGTAAGTGGCTTATGCCTTTTGTGAAGAGGCTGAACTGACAGGCTGCGGGATTAACAAAGACGGGCCCTGTTCCCAGGCAGGTCATGTGGAAAGCACTGAGCCGACCCCTGTCACTTCTTTTTTTTGCAAGAATAGACATTTGTTCCTGAGCCGAGAAAGCTGGGGAGGAGTGGTGAGGAGGGAGAGAGGAGAAAAAGGAGGCAAGGGGGGGAGAAGGTGGGGAGAGGGGAGAAGGTAGGGGAAGGGGGAGAGAAGAGAAAAGATAAGGGGAGAAGGGAAGAGCAGAGGAGAGGCGGGGAAAGGAGAGGAGGTGAAGAGGGAAGAAGGGAGGGGTTGAACTTGGAATGAGTTGTCTCTTAGCTTGCTGTAACTCAATCAGCCTGGTCAGGCTCAATAAGTATTTTTCTATATAGATGAAGTATTATGATACCCCACCCCTAAACATTCTCTCTCTCTCTCTCTCTCTCTCTCTCTCTCTCTCTCTCTCTCTCTCTCTCTCTCTCTCCCTCTCTCCCTCTCTCTCTCTCTCTCCCCCCTCTGTCTCCCCCTCCCTCTCTCATTCCCTCTCCCTCTCCCTCTCCCACCTTCAGAAAGAATAAAGCTAGAAACCTTCCTCTGACTATTATGGCACCTGAAATACTCCTAGGGGCTAACTGAGAACTACAGTCATTATTCACTCCTTAACTGGATGACTGACTGGTTCTGAAGGACTCCTGTAGAATGGATACCAAGAAGATCCCTGACTTGCTACCAATGGAGAAAGACTGAAAATTCAACCCTAGAGGGGGGTGGAATGGTGCGTCGAACCCTGGCCCACTTCCTAAAGGTAGAGAATGCCTGGTGCTTAGGAGCCTAATAAATGCTTGTTGATGGAATGATGGAAAGAACAAAGAATCACAAATGGCAAAGGCAGAAAGGACCTTTGAGATCACCTAATCTAACTTCCTCTTTTGGCAGTGAATAGTAATAGCTAATATTTACATAGAGATTCAAGGTTTGCAGAACACTTTATATAGGATAGGGATTCCTAATATTTTTTGTGTCATGGATTCCTCGGATAGTCTGGTGAAGCCTAGAAATCCCTTCTAAGAATCACGATTTCAAAAACTGACAAGAATGCTAAATTTCAGTTAGAGACTGAAATTAGAATAATTAATTAATTAAAATTTCAAATCAATTGATTAAATTAATTAAAATTCAATTAATAATTAATTAAAATTAGAATTTTCTAAAAATAGAAAATAAAGTATTTTTTCTCATCCAAGTTCACAGACTCTCTGACATCTATCAATGAATCTATAAGTCCATGGACCCCAGATTAAGAGCCCCTAAAATATGTTTGTCTCCTTTGATCCTCACAATAACTCAGAGGTAGGTGTTGCTATTATCCCTACTTTACAAATAAACTCATAGGAAACTGAGTCTGAGAGAGGCCAAGTCAGACTATCCATTAATTCCCACAAATTCTAGTGGGGTCTTGGTTTTTTCCCTTCATAATCTATCTTAACTACAGTCATATCCATGTCATATTAGGGGCATCATTGAGAACAGGATTCAAACTCAGATCTTCCTGACAGTTCAGCATTTTTATCTACTATGCTGACTGCCAAGATGAGGACATTGAGGTCCAGGGAAGAGAAAGAACCCATGCAGTTGGGACCCCCACCTAGGTTTTCTACCTCCTAAGTCAATCCTCGGTTAGGATTCTGGAAGACCATGCCCATTTTGGAGACTTGGACTCAACAGTCCCTCCCTCCCTTGAGCTTGGTCTGGAGTACCTGATATATGCCTCAATGAAGTATTTCCTCCTTACAAGTGTTTCAGCTCTTGACACTTTAAGGGTGTCTCCAAGGGAAGTAACCTGCTCTTCCTCACCAGGAAGTCAAGCTCCCAGCCAGCTCTTCTGCTCACCATCTGGGGGACACTTCTGGAGTTTCTGCTTCCTTCTCTCTTCAGTGAGGATCCTAGGCTGAATGGGACCCACACCCAGTGTTGTAGATAACAACAGTAAGGGGGCACTTTCTATCTCTACTCAAAACCCTTTGAAGAAGAAACAAAATCACCAAGGGTATTTGACCAATATTACTCAAATCCCTTGGGGCACCCTGCCCAGATTGTCTAAGACACGGAGTTCTTCTGGGTCTGCCCAATTCACATGATCACAGATTTGGAGCTGGAAGGAACCATATAGGCCATCCGATCCACCCTCTTCATTTTATAAAGGAGGAAACTGAGGCCAGAGAGAGGAAGTTGTTTGAGCATGGTCACACAGATTTTCAATAAGCATTTATTAAGCAAGAGCCTGCTAAGTATTAGGCACTGTGCTAAACACTGGGGATACAGAAAGAGGCAAAAGACAGTTGCCCTCAAGGAGCTTATAATTTAATGGAGAGACAGCATTTGAACACAAGTCCTCTGATTTCAAATCCATGGTAATTCTTTCTTACTTCAACAGGGAGTATCCATCTTTAGGTTTGCTTTTATTTTTTGGTAAATGCCCCCACTCCATACAGGACCTATGCTGGTGCCACACTTTCTGATCTTCCTTACTCTACTCCTTTCCACCATATTCTTTCAGTCTTTTAAAGTGAAAGCTAATTGGAAAAACTCCTTGTACTCATGTGCTAATGGAAGAAGGCTCTATAGAAGCTTCTGAGGGCTTTCCCCCACCCCAGTTCCCAGTTCATTTATTTCTCACACATTATATCAAAGGTCCTCTGAAGCCCATTTACTATTGATGTTTGGGCTTTCTATGGTAGTACATACATGCTTCAACTACAAGACTCCTAAGTCAAGGATCTATCCTATCATACCGCATCTATTCTCTCCAGGCTTTCAATGCTTCTCAAATGGAATATTGTAGACCCTTCTAGTTGGTCTCTCTGCCCCCAGTCTCTCTTTTCTCCAATCCATTCTCCACACAACTTCCAAATTGGTATTTATCTCCTTTCCTTAAGAAATGTCAATGGATCCCCTTTGCTTTTAAGATATAATCCATTTGGCATTTAAAGCCTTTCAGAATTGGGCTCCAATCTGTTTCCAGACTAACTATATGTTCCCATCCCTCATTCTCTCTAGGCTTCAACCAAACACATTCCATCTGTCACCTCAGGGCCTTTGTACAAGTTGTCTCCACAATCCTGGAATTCTTCTTCTCCTCATTCTTTCTCTTGGAACCCCTAATGAAATCTCTTAAAAGGTTCATCTTTCCTAATGTCCCCAGTTGTTAATGCCTCCCTTGTATCACTTTGCATTTATTTTGGACGTGTCACAAGTATACTTATCTGTGAACATGGTGTATTTCCACAATAGAGTATAAGTTCCTTGCAGGCAGGGACTACTTCTACTTTTGTCTATCTCCAGGATACATGTACGATAACTAGCATACATTAAGTGATTGACATCCTTGTTGATTCCTGATTCATTGGCTGGCCCAGTGTCCCACAGTGTCAGAGGTAGGCTTGGAACTAAGGCTTCCTGACTTTAAGCTTGGCATTCTATTTTCTATGTCAGGCTGCCTCATATATGTATGTATATGTATATAAAAAGCTCTTCAAAATTTGTATTTCCAGAGACATCACTCCAAATGGCTCTTCTCCATTAAAAGCTTTGCCAACCCATGGAATAAACGATCCCCGGAGTCTGTTCCAGCTCTGAATCGACATTGCCTGTCCTGTCCATTAACCCAGTGTTTGAGGATGACCTGGGCTTGCTGGTAAGTCTCTGCTAAGGACAGTGGGATGTAGAAGCCAAGAGTTTTCTAGGTCATTCTCAAGGTTCCTTCATCATCTGTGCTGCTGACAAAAATCCCTCCAGCATCAATCTTGTGTCAAATTGAGCAGCACAAACTCCTGTCTCATCTTCTCGTCCACTTGGGCCTCGTTTTTGGAAGCCACTCTCCTCTCCTTGTTTTCTTCCTGTTTCTCCAACCCCTCATCTGGTGTTGGTTTAACTGTTCCTCCTAATTGTTCATCCCAGCGTCTGAGTACCTCTGGACCCTCAAAAATTATAGCCCAGGGTTATCTTCTAGAGGAACAGGACTCTATGAAAATCATATGGGACCCTTGTTGTTCGTAATCCCTTCTCCACATAGACCAAGTCATATTAGAGGTGGTATAATACAGAGGAAGATTTGGCTCTGGGGTCAGAACACCAGGGCCTTCTGCCATTTCTTAGCTATAGGATCTTGGGTAGGTCACTTTTCTCTGGACCTCAACTTCTTCCTTTGGTAAAATTGAGCCCTAAGCATGATGGTGAATACCTGTAATCCTGCACAGGAAGGCTAAGGGTGATCAATGACTTGTGCTCAAGAGTTCTGGGCTAGAATAGGGTCAAAACCAAGCTGGTGCCCACCCTAAGTCTGGCACCAGTATGATGAGCTCCTGGGAGTGGGATATAAACAGCTTCCCTAAGAAGGAATGAAATTGGAAGCAGAGCAGGTCAAAGTGTCTGTGCTGATTGGGAAGGGGAAGGGGAAGGGGAAAGGAAAGGGAAAGGGAAAGGAAGGGAAGGGAAGGGAAGGGAAGGGAAGGGAAGGGAAGGGAAGGGAAGGGAAGGGAAAGAGAGAAGGGAAGGAAGGGAAGGGAAGGGAAGGAAAGGGAAGGGAAGGGGAAGAGAAAGGGAAGAGAAAGGGAAGGAGAAAAGAAAGAAAGGAAAGAAGGAAGGAAGGAGGGAGGGAAGGAAGGAAAGAAGAAAGAAAGAAAGAAGAAGCAGGAGAGGGAAAGGACTACATGACTTCTAAGGTCTTTTCAACTATGAGATTCTATGCTCTTATGATGAAAATAAACACCGAGAGCATCCCTGGACAGAAAAAACAACAAAAAGAGAGTGGGAGAAATATCACTGCAGACAGGGAAGGCTCAGGGGCAGTCCTGCCTCCTCTGTCTTGGAGATGGCAGGGGAGGTGGGGGGAGGGACAGTATTATGGGCTGAATTTGATATATTTGAGCCTCAGATCTTTTTGAAGTGGTAAAGATCTGTTTTCTAGTCTTGTTCTTTCATTAACCCCTGGTGTGACCTTGGGCAAGTCCCTTCTCTCCAGGGCTCTTCCTCACTGATCAATTGAAAGGTTAGCCAAGATGCTCTTTAACTTTCCTCCCAACTCTAAAATTTTTAATTTTGGGGGGATCAAATCTTCCACTGCTGCTCTGTCTCTTGGATGGCTAAGTCGCTCAAAAATCCAACCTATTGTACAAGGAAGATAAAAATTTGACCTCCTCCCAAGCCCTTCCCCGTCACCTAGTCCTATTCCCCTGCCAGGCTCCTGAGTTTGAAGCTCTCTGTGACTCTTCTGTCTACTTTGTCATCTCTATTACCGTGATTGATATTTCTCAAACTCATGCCTTGCTCTCTCCCCGTAGTGATAGCCTTCTCCCAGACATTCTTATCTCGTCTGATTGCTGCAATCTTGCTGACGGCTACATCCCTGCCTTCTGGCCAATATAATCAATTCCAGGCATAGCTGCCCAACACTTTTTTTTTCCCTAAGTGCAAGAGCAGGTCGGGATGTATCATCCACTTTTTCAAATGGCTCCAATAGCTGCTAATTGCCTAATGAAGAAAAATTAGTCCCTTGGTTATCGGTTTTAAAGTCCTTTGCCAGTCAAAGTCATCCTATCTTAGGAATGATGTAGAGTGGAAAGGGCATTGGGCTGGGAATCAGGAGCCCTGGGGTTCTACTAACTCACTAGGTGACCTTGAGCAAATTACTTCTTTCTGGGTCTCAATCATTCTTTGCAAAGTCAGGTGGCTGGATTTAGATCATGGGACTTTGGGCTGGGAAGGACAGTAGAGATCATGTCATCCAACCTTTTGATTTTACAGACCCATGGAACCTCTGGGGTAGAAGGGCCTTCACAGGCCATAAAGCTTGTACCTGAAGAATCCATTCCAAAAAAGTACAGAGAAGTGTTCCTTCAGGCTTTGATGGAAGACCTCCATTGGCAGACAACAAACATTTATTAAACACTGAATATGTGCTAGGCAGGGGCAGCTATCCAGGGCAACGGATAGAGTGCCAGGCCTGAAGGCCGGAAGACCGAGTTCATATCTGGCCTCAGACATTTAACTAGTTATATAACCCTGGCCTAGGCACTTAACCCTGTTTGCCTCAGTTTCCTCATCTATAAAATGAGCTGGAGAAGGAAATAAAGCCACCCCAATATCCTTGCCAAGAAAACCCCAAATTTGGTCACAAAAAATCGGCTATGACTGGAATATATGAACAACTACAACTACAACTAGAGATAAATATGCAAACAAAAAGAAAGACAGTCCTTGCCCTCAAGGAGCTTGTATTCTAATGTAATATTTATATCCATTTTATTATAAATATTATCCATATGGATAAATGTTATCCATATTTATATAATAATTATATCCCTATTACAGGGATATAATTTTAACTCCCAGAGAAAGTCAGAAACAGGGCTAAGAAGGGAATGAAAGAAGGAAGACCAATGGAGACTTCAGGAAGAGTTCACCAATAGGAGAAAGGGCTGTCATGGTAAAGAGATGTTCCAGGGTAAGAAGGCCCCAAAGAGGTGAAACTCGATACCTCTTGGGCCAGTCATTTTTGGATTGCTCGGGTTATCATTTTTCCCGTCTCCAGACTAAATTTGCCTCTACCTAGCTTCCACCCACTGCTCCTGGTTCAGCCTTCTGAGGCCAAGAAGAATATGGCTTAATTTTTCTTCCACAAGATGGACCTTCAAAGACATGAGGACGACTATCAAGTTCCCTTCCTTTCCACCTTCTTCTCCTGTCTAGACTAGAGTAGCTACCTCTAGTTACTTCAACTCATCTCATGTGGCCTGAACAGGGCTCACCAATATTCTTCTGGTGCTCAGAAATAACGAAAGCACTAAAGTTGTGGTTTGACCTGAAAAAGACCAAGGAGTACACCCCCAAGTCTAACTTAAAACTACCATCTTATAACTACTGAGCTTTCAGTTCATGCATATCCCCAGATCCTCTCATGGAAGAAATCTTGTGCTCATTGACTTTCCTTTTTGGACCCAAGTAAGACTTTCCATTTATTCAATATGACTTTCTTTGATCCAACCAAATGTTTCAGTCTCTCAGATCTCTGGGTCCTGACTGTTATCACTGTTTTGGTTTTTTCCTCCCAACTTTACATTATCTAATGATTTGGTAAATATGTCATCTCTTTCTTTATCCAAGTCTATGGAAAACAAACGTTAAATATCACAGGACCAAGTGCAGCACTCTGTGTGTTCCTCCACTGAAGAACTCCTCCTAAGTTGACATTGAATTATTAATTACTACTCTTAAGGTCCAGCCATTCAATCAATTTTGAATCAGCCTCATTGTACCATCCCCTAACCTACATGTCGCTCTCTTTTCCATAAGGATAGCACACAGAGCTGTAACTAGTAATTCTTGTGCCCAGGGCAAATTCAGTTGGGATATATGTGGGATGTGGGGAGAAGAATGTGGGGAGGGAATGTGCAAACTAAAGATCAGTTGGGCCCACTCTCCCACATAGGATGGCACAGTATGAATTCCAACAATATGCAATTTAATTCCCTAAACATTGGAGAAAGGATTGCTGCTATTAACAGGGTTACATATAAAATCTCCATCTAATGGAAAGTATATTACTAACTTCTCAAAAAGGTAAAAATAAAGATCCTTATATTATTGGTATATTTTCTGTGTTACCCCAAAATGGATTTTTATGGGCTGTAAAATTGAGACTCCTGGCTACAGAAAGTAGGGTATAGAAGATTGGCATGATGAAAGAGGCAGGGTGCTGGCAAGAAAGACAGGTGGAAAGAGATATGGGGACACCATATTGAAGGTGTAGGAGAGAAGTAGGAGTATTGCCCTAGGAGAAGGAGAGGAGAACCTTCCCCAAACCCCTTTCTCTAGGCTATGCTGGTGGTCTTCCTTTGATATTGTGGAGGGCTTTAAGACTCACTATTAGGAAAGAGCAATTTTGTTCTGAAGTCCATTCCAGCTCTGGTTTTCTATGTTCTAAGGCCTTTCCTGGCTCTGATATTCTGTGTTCTAAGGTTCTTCTCAGTTCTGACCTTCTATGTTCCAAGATCTCTTCTGGCTCTGAGGTTCCATATTCCAAAGCCACTCTAAATCTGGCATTGCATTTACTAAGGTCCTTTCTAGCTCAGGCAACCTATATTGAAAGGGCCCTTCTAGCTCCTGACTGTCTATGTTCTGTGGTCCATTCCAACTTTGAAATTTTAGGAGTCTATAGGTTCTAGAGCACCAGAAGAGCAGGTATTAAAGAAAATAGACAAAATACTGTAAATGATACTTCCTTTTTCAGGTAGCAGGGCCAAAGATAGAACTTTGACCTTGAGACCCTATAGGACAAGGTTTAAAAAAAAATAGGGTTTCTATTGATATAACTTTGTTTTTTTTAAGATACCCATAAGCATTATTTATTTAGGACATTAAAATAACAAGGAAGATATTATTACTACTCCACTTATCAAGGAGGCCTGAGGATACATTTCAAGGTAGTCTTATAGCCAAAAATCAGAGTAGAGAGTAATTAGGAACCAGCTTGATCTCTGTAGTTGACCAGAGCACAGTCACTAAGAGGAGGGAAAAAAAAGACATAAGAAGTTGTTGTTTTTTTAAAATTATACTAAAAGTATAAATACCATGATAAGCCTATCAGTTGCCCAAAGAGATGAGAGGAGACAGGAGGGATGTGACCCTGGCATGTGTGTTCAGCAGCACTTTCTTCATGAACTAGGGCAATCAGCCACTTCAGGGTGACATTAGGACTCTTGAGGGTATCCAGGCACAGATATTCAATTTACAGCCTGGTTTCAAAGTTCAAAAGGTTGGGTAGATGATAGAGAGACAGGAGATTCCTGTTTTGGTATACTCTCTGGAATATCCTGAACCAATGGATATCCAGCCATCACTGGAAAACTTGGGGAGCCCACTACTTCCTAAGAAAGCTTATTCCACTCTTAGAGAGCACGACCTTGAAAGGTAGATCTGGAGAGGGCCTTAAGACCTTATCTGGTCCAGCCATCTCATTTTACAGAGGAGGAAACTGAGCCCAGGGGCAGAAAGGACTTGTCCAAGGTGTGTGATTTTGTTCAATGTAGGCAGCAAAAGAACTGCTAAGTTGACTTTTTTTTCCCCACACAACAAGCAGAATTTTTCTTTCTAATGTCCCTTCACTCTTCTCTACTCAGCTACCTAAAGAAAACTCTTGGACTTTGGAAAAGGCCTGTGTATGAGCCCTTCCTGGGATCAGGTCTCTCTTTTATTTGCTAATTCTCTCCATTAAGGACATGGCCTCCACTCCTGCCAACTGGGAAGGTGATTCCTAGCATCGGGGTCGCCATGACAGGTAATTAGTGAACCTTGTGGAGTTGGTCATGATGGAATTTTATAAGCTGTTCTACTATAGATGTCCATTCCAACCATAGACCTCTCAGCCTCTTACACTGTCAAGCCCCAAGGAAGTTTTCACCTTTAGACTGGTAATATGTAGGGGTTTCCTGGGGTCTGGGCTGGTGCTACTTAGAATATGTCAGAACATTCAGGCAATATATCGTTCCCCAGATATATGGTGGATGGGGAGTTGGCAGCTCCCCCAACCTTCAATTAACTCATTTAGTTGCCTTTGAAGCCTGGGTCAGCAGCTAGAATATTACCAGGATGTTGAGTAGTATTTGATTTATTACATTCATGAAGAGAAGGCAAAATGAGAGAGAAGAAACTGGGGGCAAGAGAGCAAGAAAGACGAAATGGATGGGAGAGGGTGAAGAGGAGAAGAAAGGTGAAAGAAAAGAGAGAGGGAAGGAACAAAAAGGAAAAGGGAGAGAGAAGAGGGAAGAGGAGAGAAGAGAAGGAAAATGGAAATTTGAGAGGGGAGAGAAAGGGACGATAAGGAAAGAGAGAGGGGAAGAAAGGAAGGTGAAAAAGGAGAAGAAAAGGGGGGAAAGGAAAAAGAGAAAGGTAGAGAGGGACAGAGAGAAACGGGGAGAAATAGAGACAGAGGGAGACACAGAGAAAGAGAAAGAAAGAAACAGAGGCAAAGAGAGAGAAAAATAAAAGAAAGGCAGAGTGAGAGAGCACAGAGATAGAGATACAGAAAGAGAGAGGGAGAGAAACTGAGACAGAGATAGGCAGAGAAGGAGAGACACAGAGAAATAGAGAGAGGGAGAGAGAAAGAGGAGGGAGTGAGGGAGAGACAGAAAGAGAGAGAAGGAGTAGAGAGAGAGAGAGAGAGAGAGAGAGAGAGAGAGAGAGAGGTTAGAGGGGTGGAGAGGGAAAGGAAGAGGTGTACATCAGTAAGTCACTGACTGCTGGTATATTAAGCAGCCAGGTGAGCCAGTGTAGTTGGAGAGCACTGGCCTGGAGCCAAGACCCGGAGTTCAAATCCAGTCTTAGACACTTGCTAGCTATGTGACCCTGGGCAGGTCACTTCACCTCTGCCTCCTCAGTTTCCTCATCTCTAAAATGGGGGTGATAATGCTGGCCCCTCTGTCCCAGGGTCACTTCAAGGACTTGCAAACCTTGTGAGGTTCCAGACATGCTAACTGCTATTAGGTGTAGCATGTATTAGTAAGGTTCTGCCCAGTTAGCCTCAAAGCAATGTATGATCTCAAGGCAGGACTATTCAACGTCATGGGAAAAACCCTTGAAGTAGAGCCTGGGTTTGATTCCTGGCTCAGCTCTGTGTGACCTCTGACTCTGGACAAATGCCTTCCTTTCTCTGGGTCTCAGTTTCTCCCATGAGATGCAGGTTCAGAGATTCTAGAGCCAAGATGACACAAGGGGTCATCCAGTCCCAGCCTCCTACGTGGAACCCAAAGCCCTCGGCTGGGATCCAGGCTCTAATACTTCACTGTGGACAGGTCAGTGAGCCTTGTTGCAAACAATCGCTAAGATCCTTTCTAGACCCGACATTCTATGCCAACCTTCTGTTTAAACAGAGGAAAGGGGTGGGGAAGGAGTGCCAAGGGCAGGGGGGGGGGGGCAAGGACTTCTCTGCAGCCTGGCTCCAGGTCAGGGATGCTGTTGACTTCCTGACGGGTGGCTGACCCTCATCCCTAGGGGGATCTTCAGGCCAAAGAACCTCCAGGCCACCCCACCCTAGCCCACCCCCTGCTCTCTGGATGGTGGTTGGTAGTTGTTGGTTAGGCCTTGTCTCTTGGGGATGAGCTATTTTTATAATGCCCATCCACTACCACCACTGGCAGCCAGTTTCCTGAAGTCAGTCAGCACTTACGGTTTCTGTGGTTTGTTTGTATTCTAACAGGATGGAGCACATGGTGGCCAAGATGCCATTCAGAAACCCACTGAGGGCATTACCAAGCCCAACAGGGAGGAGCTCTCTGGCCCCACTGCTCCCCTCGAACTGATGACCCCACTCACGGATATGCCCAAGCACTAACAACAATAACTCCATCATTGTGAACCCTGCAGAAAGTAAGTGACTTGTCTAGAGTCACACAGCTAGAAAATTTCCAAGTCAAGATTCTAACGTAGAACTCCTGGCCCTGGAAGGTCCTGCCCATTCCTCATTCCTGCTTCCATAGGCATCATCCTTTACAGAAAGTCCCCAGTCACCCAAGCCTCTCACTTTTTCCCACGAGGGGTCTAGGACCCAGATGGCAAGAGAAGGGGGTTGGTGGCTACAGAGATGTAAGGAGATGCATGGACTGATTTTTAGCCTCAGGTAGTACTTAGAAAATTGGTTCTACCCAGTTCACAGCACAATGAATCCAAATTTCTGAGTCCATAGGTGCTACCCCTGGGGAAGAATGAGGCTTCCAAGCAGCAATGGGCAGCATCCTGACTCCCAGTCACCCTGGGATATGTAGAACTCGATCCCTTGGGAGGATATGAAATGCCAGAGGGTATCTGCTGTTCACAGCTCCAGAAGGGCCCTCTGGGATCAGTTACTCCAAACTCCTTATCTTATAGATGAGATCCCTGTGGTTCAGGGAAATAAGCTAGTGAACTGCCCAATTTCATACAAGTACTGTGCTTTAGAGACAGGACTTGAATCCTGGTCATTTGACCCTGGAGCCAGTCTGACTCTTTCCTTTGAACTACTCTGGTGGGTTTCCAAGTGTTCTTTCTGATATTTCCACTATGAGACGTCAACCTAAGAAAATTAGACACTCCTCCTAGTATCTTCGGCTTGCCTATGTAACCCATCATGAGTTTTTTATTCTTACGTTTAACCCAAACTTGTTTGGATCTATTTAAGCACTTAGCATAGTGCTCGGCAAACAGTGAGAACTATATAAATGTTTATCATCGTCATCCTCCTACAACAAATGGGAAAACTATCCCTTAATATTACTCTTCACTGTGTCAAGAACTAGGGCCTTCTCTTTACCCCCAAATTTCAGCTCTGCCAACGAAGGGGCTGGATTGGATGAGTTCTAGCCATCCAGAGGGCCCTGTCAGGTTGGGAGTTTTGCATTCTATGGCCTCACTCAAACCGTGACATTTTTACGATTCTCACTTGTTGATTCTTCCAAGATGTGTGGAGTGCATCTCCGACCTTCTGAGACTTCATTCATTACTTTGTCATCACTTTTCTGTATGTGTTTATCCCTTGAAGTCTTAAAAACTAAAGCAACAGAGCAGGAGAAAAAAACCTGGAGAACACCTGGGTCCTCGTTTCACAGAGGAGAAACTGAGAACCAAGGAGAGAGAGCGATTTGCTTAAAATGAAATATGATTAAGTATCAGGAACCAGAATAGAATGCAAGTCTTTTGATCCAGCTAGTCCACTGACTTGAGACCCTTCACCATTCTGGTCGCTCTCCTCTGCAAATGGTTGGAGTTTACCAATATATTTAAAAACAAATTTTTCTTGTTATCTTTTATTTTTTACATTACCAGAATTTCCCAATATCCCTCCTCTTCTTCCCTCCCAGAAACTCATCCCAAATAACCAATAGTACTTTTTTTTTTTTTAAAGGGGCAGCTAGGTGGTGCAGTGAATAGAGCACTAGCTCTGGAGTCAGGAGGACCTGAATTCAAATTCAGTCTCAGACACTTAACACAAAAACTAGCTGTGTGACCTTGGGTAAGTCACTTAACCCCAATTGCCCTCCAAAAATAAAAAGGAGAAGGAAGAAAAGAAAAAAAATCAGCTAAACTAATCAATAATGAAAAAAAAAATAACAGGTGATGCTCCCCAGTTATGGACCTTCCACCTCTGCAGAGGAGTGGGGTGTGGGGGAGGGGTGTCTTCTCAAGCCATGCTTATTCTTCATAATTCTGCATGAATTTGTCAATATTAAAAGAGCTCAATTGTTGGCTCAAGCATCCCCTTCTTTTTCCACTAGTCCGGAAATCTGAGAATTGACTAGAGAAAACTGAGTCCTCTGTTGCTGTCTAAGGTACCATCAGAATCAAAGTCATGACAGCATGAACTATCAGGGCTGGAAGGGACCCCAGAGACAGAGTTGAAGACCTTTTTTTTTTTTTTTTTTTTACAAATAAAGAAACCAAGGACCAGGGAAGCAAAGGGGCTTGTCCCATATCCCATAGGTTCACGGATGAATCAGTGCTTAATTTAGAGGTTCAGTATTTCTGAAAACAAGGATCATTTTGGCTGATAGAGTCACCTAATCTTGTTGCTGTCTTTCTCTCCTGGGATGCATGGAGAGAGGAGCAGAGCCTGGAAACTCTGCCCAGTTGCCCCTTAATTGGAGAAGTGACCTGGCTTCATACAGCAACTCCACAGTTACCATTTGTTCCTTTATCGGCAGGAAGAAGGCTCAAGGTTGGGGGACTTCCCACTTTGGCTCCTGCTAAAGGGACTTTTCAATTTAGAAACCCCCTCTCTCCTTTCCCTCTCAGAGATGCCTCTACTTTTTTTGGGGGGGGGGGTTGCACTCCTCAGCTATAGAATGCATTTCTCTCATCGGCAATTTTCCCAAATGGACCAGAGTGTCACTCAAGCCCCTCCAACTAGGCAAAGGCACAGGGAAAGTCTCCTACCCCCACCCCAACCTTCCCTGGCATTTGTAGGGTGTGACTGGGGAACCCTGGCACCAAAGAATACAACTTTCCCCCAGGATTTCCATGGACATTCTGCATACTGCAGCAAGAACTTGGCAAATATCATTATAAAGGACTGTCTTTGGCTAGATTGCCAATCAACTGTATGTCAAAATGCCTTAGGGAGACAGAGCAGAAACAGGTCATTTGCCAGACTCCAACTCTGGGGAAGCCAAGCCCCTCTGTCATAGGATGCCCAGAAAGCCAGGATCTCTGGACTTTTCAATGACTTCTCACTTTCTCCTTTCTCCAGGAATCCTTCCTTTGCTACCTCCAAACCCATTGTCTTATCACCTTAGGTTATCATTCGTGGGTCACCAAATGCAATGGTCCACCAAATGGACACGCAGGAGAGCCAACGTGGTGCAGTAGAGAACATTGAATTCAGAGTCAAAAAACCCAACTTAGCTTTTATCTTAGCTCTTCTATTTACTGTGTGACCTTGGTCAAGCCACTTTCCCTCAGTTGGTCTCAGTTTCCCTTTCTGCCAAATGAAGGGATTAAACTAACTGGCTTCTAAGGTTCCCTGAAGTTGGTTACTGAGATCCCCATCTCCCCTAATCCTGCAGCAATGAATGGCCAGCAAATGTCCAGCATTGTACTGGCCCTTTGGGAAGAGTTCATGTGACAGACACAGGGGTCCCTGCCTTAAAGAGGCTTGGTATCTTAGGAAAGCAAGGCATACTGCTAAACTGTTATTGACATCAATAACAGCAAATCCTGATTCTTGAGGACTCATCATCTTTTCTCCCAACTTTTCCCCTTTCTATGCTTCAGGTTTAGCACAGGATCTGGCATATAAGACATACATAGTAAATGTTGGTTTCCCTTATTTTCCAAACCTCCTTCTCTTTTAAAATTTCTTTTTAAAAATTTTTAAAATTTTTGTGGAGGTGAGGTCACCACCACCCTTCCAGTGACCCAGGTTCATAAATTTTGACCATTCACTCTTCCTCATACCCCCATATCTCATCAGTTGCCAAGTGTTATCAATTCTGCCTCCATAAGATCTCTTGTATCTATCTCTTTTTTTCCTCTCAAATGGCCATGGCTTGGTTCAGACACTCATTACCTCCCAAATGGATAACTGCAATAGCCTTCTCCTTAATTTTATTCACTTTTTAAATTAGTGAATAACTACTTCCCCTCCCTATTACCCACCATAAAAAAAATAAGAGAAAGAAAACTAAACTCTTGGGACAAATATGTATAGTCAAGTAAAACAAATTCCCACAACAGCTATGTTGAGAAATATGCATGTCTCATTGTACATCCTCAGTCCGTCCCTCTCTGTCAGGAGATAGGTAGAATGCTTCCTCATAGGTCCTCGGGAATCACAGCAGGTCCCCACACTCATCAGAGTTCTCAAGGCTTCCAAAGTTGTCAGCCTTTACAATGCCATTATTACAGACATTGTTCCGCGCTCATTTCACCCTGGATCAGTCTGTACAAATCTTCCCCAGTTTCTCACAACACATCCCTTTCAATATTCTTCCAGAACCATCCTTCCATTCCATTCACAAGCCATACTTCACTCAACAATTCTCCAATGTGGGCGGTTAGGTGGCACAGTGAATAGAGCATCTGTCCTGGAGTCAGGAGGACCTGAGTTCAAATCTGACCTCAGTCACTTAACACAAACTAGCTGTGTGATCTTGGGCAAGTCACTTAACCCCAACTGCCCTACCTTCCCCCTTCCCCCCCACCAAAAAAAGAAAAAAAACACTAATTCTCTAGTGGATGGGCACTCCCTTAGTTTCTACAAAAAAGCCCGCTATAAATATTTTTGTACAAATGGTTCCTTATTAGGAAGAAAGGGAAAGTTATAAGCATTTGTATGACGCTGACTATATACTTTTTTTTTAAACAAATATTATCTTATTTGAGGCTCACAACAACCCTGGGAGGCAGGTACTATTATCCCCATTTTATAGTTGAGAAAACAGAGGCAAACAGCGGTTAAGTGACTTAACCAGAGTTACACAGATAGGGAGTATCTGAGGCTGGATTTGAACTCAGGTCTTCCTGACCAAAGGCCCAGAAGGCCTATTCACTGAGCCACCTGGGAGAACCATTACCTAATCACCCTTCTTTGTTCTAGGAACACTGGCCTAATTGCTTTTCCTCGTAACTTCCATCTTTGCCTTGGTTTCATGGTGGAAATGTTTTCCTGTCTCAGGAGCTCAGTTCAAATACAGCCTCCTACAGAAACCTCTTCTTGCTTCCTCCCCTCACATTTGTGACTCCTTTCTTCCCCACCCCCCCAAAATCATTCCATATTTACCTTGGACACAGGGTATCCCACAAGTCTCAGGGCAATTTCAAGCTTTAATAGCTTAAAACTTCACTCAAACTTTTGGGACACCCTGAATATTTTGCATTTCTATCTACATGTACATGTTCCCTACCCTTACCTCTCTCACCATGTAAGCTCCTTGAGGGCAGGTACTGTCTTTGTATTCTCAGCACCTAGCAGGGCACCTGGCACATAGTAGGTATTTAATAAATGCAAGTTGGTTGACATTTTAAAGGCTCACAACTTTTTGCATTAAGTAGCACAAATATCGTTTAATCCCCAATTGATCAATGAGAAACATCTTTTACAGGGAGAATAAGTGACTTGACCAGGGTCATCTGAGAGCTTGAAGGGGGAATAATTTAAAGCTGGAAAGGGCCTTGGAAGCTACTGAGATCAACAGTTTCATTTTCAAGATGAGGGCCAGAGAGAGGTCAGGGGACTTACTTGGGGTCACACGGTTGGGAGGGCCTGAGCCAGGACTGGAACCAAGTTCTCCCTGACTTTGTGCCCAGTGGACATAGTAGTCAATCCAGTGCAGTTGTACTCAAAGTCTGGTCCTATCAATGGTTTTGCAAGGTCAAAACTATCTGCATAATAATACTTGGGTCTTTTAGGGCAGGTAGGTGGCACCATAGTACACAGAGTGCTGGGCCTGAAGTCAAGAAGACCTAAATTCAAATCCTGCCTCGGACACTTAGTAGCTGTGTGACCCTGGTCAAGTCATTTCACCCTGTTTGCCTCAGTTTCCTCATCTGTCATATGAGTTGGAGAAGGAAATGGTAAACCCCTCCAGTATCTCTGCCAAGAAAATTCCAAATTGAAATGACTAAACAATACTTAGGAATTTTAATTCTTAATATGAAAAACATTGACAGATATAACCCACATAAACAAAAGCTCTTGGTGTGTGTGGGGAGGTGTGGGGAAGGGAGAAGTACTCCATGACTTTTAAGAGTATAGAGGGGCCTTTGGACCCAAAAGTTCAAAAACCACTGCATTATGCCATGCTGAGTTAACTATCATGGAAGAAGAATGTAATTAATAGCTGGCACGGAATAATAATAGTAATAATATAAATATATAATTAACAGCTAGCAGTCACATGGTGATTTAAAGTCTGCAAAGTGCTTTATATAAACGCTAACTCATTTGAAGCCCTGTGAGGGAGGTGCTATTGTTCTCCCCATTCTACAGATGAGGAAACAGGCAAACAGAGGTTAAATGGCTTGCCTGAGGTTATATAGCTAGTGTTTGAGGCAAGATTTGAACTCCAAGTCCCACATGTCTAATCACTCAGCTAGCTAAGCATGAGTCAAGATCTGAAGCCACAGGGTCACAGGCTGATAGAAGTTAGAACACAAGGGGTCTCAGTTGGGTCTTGTGACCCCAAGGTCAGTGGGTTTTTTTCCCCCCAGTATCCCAAACGGCCACAAGACTTCAGAGCAGGAGGGTCCTCAGTGGGCCGGGGGCTTTGGCAAAGCTTCACAGAGGAGGGGAGCTGCAGCTCAGATGGGGAGAGGGCAGAGGAAGGGCATCCTAGCCAGAAGTGCACATGGCTCATTTCACAATCCAGAGTCGTGAGGGAGCTCACCTGGTGGGCAGAGAGGCTTGGGGTGGGCAAGTCCTTGAAGGCTGGCTCAGAAAGGCAACATTGGAGGATTCTAAGTTGGCAGGGGCTCTGAGGTCACTTAACTCAGTCATTTTATAGACAATAAAACCAAGGCCTGGAGAGGTTAAAGGGCCTACCGAGGGGGCGACTAGGTGGCGCAGTGAGTAGAGTGCTGGCCCTGGAGTCAGAAGGACCTGAGTTCGGAGCCGGCCTCCGACACTTAATCCGCACAAACAAAAACCTAGCCGTGTAACCTTGGGCAAGTTACTTAACCCCAATTGCCCTAAAGGGGCGGCTAGGTGGCGCAGTGAGTAAGAGCGCCGGCCTCGGAGTTTGGATGACCCGAGATCAGATCCGGCCTCAGAAAATGAGCACCCACGCATAAATAATGACTAGCCGTGTAACCTTGAGCAAGTTACTTAACCCCAATTGCTTTTAAAAAAAAAAAAAAAAGGGCCTACCCAAAGTCACATAGGTAGAAACATGACTGGGGTTTGAACCAGGGTGAGAAGTAGGCCTTGAATGCCAAGTTAAGGATTTTAATCTAAAGGAAGTAGGGAGGCATAGCAAAATCTCTTGTGCTCTGAGTCTGTGACTTCATCAAAGAAAGGCCTCTATCACAAATGGATGCTTTCAGAAGGCCCCTCCCTCAAGAAACTCTTACTTGGTGTTATCCAAATTTGCTTCTCCCTCAACTGCCTCACCTCTAAACTGAAGGGGCTGAACTGGCTGACTTTCAAGGTCTCATCTAATAAATGTTTATTGATTGATTGATTGGTTGATTGATTCTCAACCTGGCCTTTCACCAATTGATAAATTCACTTGGTGGAGACAATCTGACCATGGGGGGCTCTGACCCCAGAGATGAACTCCTAGGATATAATGATAATAGTAGATAACATTTCTAAAGATTTGAAAGGTTTACAAAGCACTTTACAAATATTATCTGCTTTGATCCTCCAATGGCCCTGAAAATGGGTATTATCATTAACTCCATTTTATGGATGAGAAAACTGAGGCTGAGAGAAGTCAAACATTTATCAAGAGCTTACTATAATCTTGGGCAGCTAGGCAGCAAAGGGAGTAGAGCTTTAGGCCTGGCAGTCAGGAAGATGTCTTCCTGAGTTAAAATCTGATCTCAGATACTTAGTAGCTGTTTGACCCTGGGCAAGTCACTTAACCCTATTTACCTCAGTTTCCTCATCTGTCAAATGGAGAAGGAAATGTTACATGTTATGATTCTGATATATCAGAATCAGATATGTATGTGTATGTGTGTGTGTGTATTTCTGGTATATATTCTGATATGGATCATATCAGAATCATATATATGTGTATGTGTGTGTGTGTGTGTGTATATATATATATATATATATATATATATATATATAGTGTATATATGTATATGCACATATGCTTCTGAAGAACAGGGATTGTCCTTTTATTAACTGTATCCCCAGTGTTTAACACTGTCCCCGGAGCATTACAGGCACCTAACACATATTTACCAGTTTATTGGACTCTGGTGATAATAGGAAGTCAGTGGAGGGTTAACATGGTCAGATATGTGCTTTAAGTAAAGTGACTTGTCCAGATTCACCCAGCTAGTAAATATCCAAGACAGGATTTGAATTCAGACCTTCCTGATTCCAAGCCCAGCACTAAACCCACCCACCCACCCACCACCTAGCTGGTTTCTTCTAGATTGTTAAAGATGCAAATCTGGGCCCACCCCCAAATCCCAAAGAAGGGCTGTAACAAGAGTGACCTCTAGTGAAAAAGGTGAGGTCTTTCACATTGGGCACTAAGAAAGAGGCCTCCCTCCCTCTCCCCCTCCCTTCCAATCAACTGCTTCCTCCTTAATGGTCCTGCAGTGGGATGCAGGTAGGGCATGGGAGCTCAGCCAGTGACTCAGTTACTGATGATGGTCATTCAGCAAATTGGACAGACAAGGGATTCATTAGGAGCCTCTCTTAATGTAATGATGAATTCATTGAATTCTGATAAGGTCACCCTTTAGTAGGTGGGATAAATTGTGGCTGATCTCTTGTCAGGCTGACTCCGAGTTATAGTGGATTAAATTAATAATGATTAATTGGGTCTCCTGCAAGCTGAAAACGCCAGGCACTGTCCAAGGATTACAGAGGCTGCCTGAGTTCTCTCGCCTTTCCTCCCTCCTCTTTCTATGCCACACAGTCCCTCCCCCCTCACTCCATGGAGGCACCTGGGGGCAGCAGAGCTGGCTCCCCCAGTGGACTCCGGTTTTGGGGTGTCACTTATCTCCATCCCTCAGCAGGGGCATGCCCAGGAGGCTCACTGGTTCTAGGATCTATGGGCTATGCAGCATAATCCCCTCCTGCCCCCAAATCTAAATTGCCTCTTTCTTCCCGGTAGGCACATAGCCACCACTGGCTGGAGGCGACTGATGAACCTTAGGACACATGGGCAGCATTATTTGTCAGCACAAGGTGGGTGGCCTGCACCAACCCTGTGAGCTAACTCGTTATCACAGGGTAGCTAGCAGCTTTCCTTTCTGGAAGGAAATCAGAATCAGAGGGGGCTAGCAGGCACAAGGGAGAGAACGTGCCAGACCCCCTTCCCCAGGCACTGGTTGGGGGTGAGTGTGGGAGGGGCTGGGCAGCACCACCCAAACATCTGGAGCTGCCAAGAACTAAGTCCCTGGACAGAGGATCAATATGGTGTAAGACAAAGGACTCAGGAACTTGGATGAAAAGCTGTTGTCCCTTGCTTACAAAGGCTGAGTTCTATCATGGAAGGACAGGATCATAGAATAGACCAACTGCTTCATTTTATCCAACATAGCTAATAGACATCTAAGGCAAGATTTGAATTCAGATCCCCCTGACTCCAAATCCAGTGGCCCATCCATGTCTGCCACTGTTTCTAGCAGGAAGATATACATTTATACTTGGTTTTCCAGGAACAAAGGTGATGAATAATAGTGAACCATCCTTGCCCCCCTACCTAGTACCCCTTGTAACCCAAAGTACCAATTTGTAAGATGGATTCTATAATTCAACCATTTATTAAGCACCTACTGCATGCCAAGCACTATACCAGAAAAAGAGGGGAAAGACAGTAGTTGTCCAGTCTGAACTCCAAACCTGCTTCTTTAGCTGCCTTCAGGATGCCCCGCCAACCCCTCATTTCCAGGTCCAAAGCTTTTTCTCTCTAAATCCTGAATTCACTGGTTTCCCTCCTCTGAACCCTCTTGTCTGACTGTTAACCCCCTCCCTAAGCCTGACTTCTGGGAGTGATGGTGTGAGAAGATGGTGCTATCAGCCACATCTCTCAAGAGCTGCTCATCCTATGAGAGGGGAACCTCAGAGAAAGAAAACCACCCAAGCCTAACAGGGAGAGGAAGCTTTGTGGGTAGGAGCTGCTGGGGAAGGCCGCAGATTTCCTGTTGATGAAAACTGTTTCTGATCTCCAGTCCTCCTTTTCTTTGGGAGAGCAGAATGTTTCCAGATTCAGAATTTCCTTTGGAGACCTAATGGTGCCTGTCCCACTGAGGTCCCTGGTGGTCCAAAAGACAACCCATTGTCCTTCTGCAGAGAAAACAGAGTCTGCTGTTGCCCTGGAGGACAGAGATGAGCCTGCTCCTCATTCCTACGTCTGTAAAATAAGCAGGATCCTCCATGACCTCCCAAGGGAGGCTGGAGAAGGAGTGGACAATATGAAAGAGGTCAGTTTAAAAATAAAACCCCTGTCAAACCCCAGTCCTTCTTTATTTGGTTCAGATTAAGCAAAAGCCAAAAAAGTGAAACTTTCTGGTCTCCCCAGCCCTTCCTGCAGGCACAACCCAAACCCAGGGGTTGTTGCTGCACTGGGGGGGGGCAGACTGAGAAATGGAGGCAATGGGGAGATGTGTGTTTGTAAATCTACCTCTAGGAGGGAAATGGGAAAGAGGGGGAGGCCCACAGGCTAGAGCAATGGTGCCTCTGATAAGGAACTTCTCCTAGAACCAAGTGTTACATTTCCCTGGTGAATCCTACCCAGCTTGAGGAGCAGGTGCTGTTAGGGAAAGAACCTGGGCTGGGTGTCTCAAGGCCTGCATCTTAGTTCTGCCTTCATCATTGGTACACTCCACTACTTTGGAGGAGTCAGAGGCTTTAGAGACTCACTACCTCGAGGAAACCTTGAAAGTCATTTATTCCAGGCTCTTCATTTTATAGATAGTTGGCACAGCCCTTTACTGGGAATCAGGGAGATCTGAGTTTGAATCCTGCCCCAGACACTTGTTAGCTATGGGACCTCTTAGCCTCAGTTTCCTTATCTGTACAATGAGGGAAGGGGTATTAAGAACAGCCACTTCCCAGGGCTGTGAGGATTAAATAAGATAATTCATAGGATGTTCCAGAGATCTCACGTCAGTTTTAAGCCATTAAAGCTTTAGCAGTTTAAAAATACCCTAAGAGTTTTAGAATACTCTATATATAAAGGATTTTGTAAATCTTTTTTTTTTTTTTTTGCTTTTTTGGAGGGTAGTTGGGGTTAAGTGACTTGCCCAAGGTCACGCTGCTAGTAAGTGTTAAGTGTCTAAGGCCAGATTTGAACTCAGGTCCTCCTGACTCCAGGGCCAGTGCTCTACTCACTGCACCACCTAGCTGCCCTAGGACTTTATAAATCTTTAACCTGTATAATCTATATATAGATTACATAGATATATAGATACCTATATTTATTATATATCTGTCAACCCTACTTGGGGTTTTCTTGGCAGAGATACTGGAGGGATTTGCCATTTCCTTCTCCAACTCATCTTACAGATGAGGAAACTGAGGCAAACAGGGTTAAGTGACTCCTCCAGGGTCTCACAGCTGGTAAGTATCTGAGGCCAGATTTGAACTCAGGAAGATGAGTCTTTCTGACTGAAGGTCAAGCATTCTATGCATTTTGGTGCCACCAAATTGCTGTGTGTGTGTGTGTGTGTGTGTGTGTGTGTGTGTGTGTGTGTGTGTGTGTGTGTTTATTACAAATAAGAAAACTGAGGCTCAGGCCCATCAAAGGATAAAAGAACCAGAACTGGAAAAGACTTGGGATTCTGGCTAGTCCAACCACCTCATTTTATGGAGGAAAAATCTGAAGCCCAAGGAGGCAAAATGCCTCCGTGCCCAGGGTAACACTCCACTAGAGGTGACATTTCCTTTTAACCCAGGCCTCCAATTCCATAGCCAGCTCATTCCCCAAGGCTTTAGTAGAAGAGTTGAGATGTCTCCCCAGATCTTCTGACTCTAAATCCAGGGTTCTCCTCTAGCCTCAGTTTCCTCTTCTGTAAAATGAGCAGGTTGGCCTAGATCAGGGGTTCTTAACCTTGGAGTTTGGGAACCTCTCTCTCTCTCTTTTTAAAAAATATTTTGGCAACTGCATTTCAATATAAATGGTTTCTTCTATAATGCTATGAGTCTTATTTTATGACTCTAAAATCATGGTTCTGAGAAGGGGTCCATAGATTTCACCAGACACAAAGAGGGTCAAAGCCTTGGCCTAGATGGTACCTACAGTCCCTCAGGTAGCTCTAACATTTCTGTGTCTGTCACTTTAATTCCTATCATTCCAGTGAACTTGGGCTATACCATTGCCATTTCTAGAGAAGCTAATGAAGGGAAACAATAGAGCACAAAAATGCAATCCTTTAATATTGACCCCCTGGAGGGTGTCTAGAGGATGGGCGAGTGTGTATGAGTCAGTGGACTGGGGGTCCAGAGGCCTGGATTCTGGTGCCTGCCCTTTGAGCAGGTGGCTTTTCAACTTGGAACAAGAGGCTTTCTTACCTAGGTTTTGATATTCTCCTCTCTAAAATGATGGGAGCTGGACGAGATGCTATGTGAGGTTCCATCCAAATATAACAGCCTTGGGGAGCAGAGAAGCACAGTTCATGGATGGGAGTGTTGAATTAGGAGGGAGGTGTTTCATGGGAGAAAGGTGACTCTTGTTGCTGCTTCCCTGGATGGAAACTTGGGGGATCTGGCTTTGCCACTGGATGCCATGTGACCTAGGACCAGTCACTTCTTCCTGTGGGCCTCAGTTCCTTCCTCCACTCAGTGAGGCAGCTTGGACTTTAATCTCTCTCTTTTTCTGTCTGTCTCTGTCTCTTTCTCTCTGTATTTTTCTCCCTCTCTCCTCTCTCCCTCCCTCTTCTCTCTTTCTCTGTGTGTCTCTCTTCTTCCCTTTCCACTTCCCTCCCTCTCTCCCTCCTTCACTCCTTCTCTCTCTCTGTATCTTTCTCCCTCTCCTCTTTCCCTTCTCTCTTTCTCCCTCCCTCTGAATCTCTGTGTCTCTCTTCCTCCCTTTCCCTCTCCTCTCTCTCTCCCTTCTCTCTCTCCCTCTCTGTCTTTCTCTGTGTCTCTTCCTCCCTCCCTCCCTCTCTCTCTCTCCCCTCCCCCCTGTCTCCTCTTCTCTCTACTCCCCCTCCTTCTCCCCTCTTTCTTTAGTCACTAAGAGATTCCAAACCACTGCTCTCAATCTCCTAATTAGGCTTCAGACCTTCAGCATTAGAGAAGCATCTCCATCTGGCTCTGTCTGGGTAGAAGGAGGGGGAGCAAGGGGGAGTCCACTGAGCCAGCGGAGGTCACTAAACAACCAGCAGCTGCCTCCACCTCGCCTTGTGTGTCTTGCACACACACTGAGACCCCAAGGCTGCACTGCACAGTCTGAGACCCAAGCCTCCTGGCCTCCAGGGGGTCACTATCACTCCCTGTCCTCAGCACCCTGAGGCCCTAAGACATAATCCTCCTTGTTCATCACCCCATAACTGGTCCCCCGACATCTAAAGATAGATCTGTATCTTTCCCTGCTAATGCATCAGAAAACCCCCAAGCCAGACTGCACAGAGAGAACACAGCAGGGGTCTGATTCTGTGCAGGGGCAGAGGCTTGCTCCCACATGTTTTATTTCGTGTGTTCCATAGGTGGTGGCAGCAGGGCGTGCATGCCACATCCCTGCCTGTGGAATGAAGCCCCTTGTGCAGAGTACCCAGACATGGCAGCCCCCCATTCGTTTTTCTCTGCTAACTTCCTACATCCTATCAAGAACAGCTCAAGCTGTTTTAGCTGCAGCCTGCCTTTATTGCCAAGGACAGGAGGAACATGTCTTATTGGAGGATCTGTACAGGGGCCCTGTCTTCCTAAGTCACTTGCCATTCCAGTCAGGCACTCAGCTAACATTCTCTGAGCTCCTACAAGCGCCAGGCACTATGCCAAGGTCTGGGGATGCAGAGAGAGGCAAAAACATGACCCCTGTCCTCAAGAAGCTTATATTTTAATGGAGGAAACAGAGACACACAAGCAACTATAAGCATATAAGATAGACAGAGATAGAGAGATAGATAGAAAGATAGAGAGATAGTGATAGAGATAGTGGTATTATATATGTATATATATAATACATTTATTATATATGTATATATAACATATGTATTTTATATATATATATGTAGAGAGACAGAGATACAGACAGAGAGAGAGGGAGAGACAGACAGTGATAGATAGCTAGAGAGACAGAAAAAGAAACAGACAGACAGATAGAAAGAGAGAGAAACAGAGAGAGAGATTGAGAGAGAAAAAGGAGGGAGAGAAAACAGAGAAGACAGAGAGAAACAGATTGAGAGAAAGAGAAACAGAGGGGAGGGAGGGAGACAGAGAGAGAAAAGAGAAAGAGAGGGAGAGAAAGGGAGAGAGAGAAAGAGAGACAGAGGGAGGGGGGAGAGAGAGAGAAAGAGAGAGAGGGAGGGAGAGCAAGAGTAGAAACGGAATGTAACATCAGAAGGAAGGACAGAGGGTGGGGAGGGGACCACTAGACTCAAGAACCAGGGATCTTCTGTCACCTTGTCTCACCCTCTAAACCACTGGCCAATTTGGCCAGTTACCTGAGGGTTGTTTTAGAGGTAGAGAGGAGAACATCGGACTTGGGGTCAGAAGATGTGAGGTCAGACTGGCTCTGCTACTGACTGCCTGTGTGGCCTTGTGGTCAATAAACTAACCAACAAGTATTTATTAAGCATTGACCGTGGGCCAGGCACTGGGCTAGAAGATGGACATGTTACTAACCATGAAATGATTTCTACTCACTAAAAGCTTACGTTCGAATGGGGGGGGGGGGCAACTAGGACATGTATAAATATATGCAGTATAAGCATAAAGTTAATGTACATGCACAATAGTTAAACGTGAGGTGGTTTGGAGTGGGGGGGAGGGCTCTAGCAATTGGGGAATTGGGAAAGGCTTCATTCTGAAGATAGTGCCTGAACCACATCTCAAAGGGAGAGAGGGATGGCCAATGTAAAGGCCTGAAAATGGGGGATGGAGGGTCCCTCTCATATGTGAGGAATGCAGAGAAAGTAAGTCCCTCAGCTTTTCTGGGTTTTTTTTTTTTAATGGGTGGGGCTTGGCAACCCCTTGCAAAGAAAGGCATTCTACTAGGTCCTTGGAGCTGTAGCAGGAGCAAAGAGACCAAGAGTCAGGTCGTCTTGCCACACTGGGTGGACGTCCACAAGTGAGCAAATCTCCCAGCTAATGTGAGTTTAGGGTGGTTTGACAGAGGCACTGTGTCCAAGACAAGGGAGGTGATGCTCCCAGAGTCCTTTGCCCTAGTCAGACTTACACAGTCTGTTCACATTCCTTTCTGGGAACCACATTTGGGGAAGAACATGGACAAACTGGAAGGTGCCCAGAGTAAGGCCCCAGAGGAATGCTGAAGGGACTGAAGACCATGTCCTAGAAAGACTGATTAAACAAAATGGAATTGTTAAACCAGGAAAAGCAAGCAACAGGGTCTTGTGGAAAAGAGCCCTGGATTTGGACTCAGAGGGAATGGATTCAAATCCTGCCTCTTTGGTTTACTGCCTGTTGGATAAGTCTTTTTGCCTTTGTTGGCCTCAGTTTCCTCACTTGAAAAATGAGTGAGATGATTTGAGAGCTATCTTCAGAGATTTAAACAGCTGTCATTATGAAAGAAGGATTAGACTTGATAGTCTTAGCTCCAAGCATCAGAAGTAGGGAGGCAGATTTAAGTTCCATGTCAGGTGAGCAGCTTGCCTCCACAGATTACAATAGTTAGCATTTATACAGCACTTTGGGACAGTGGATAGAGTGCTGGAGCTTGGAATCAGGAAAACCTGAGTTCAAATTCAGCTTCAGATACTCAATAGTTGTGTGACCCTGGGCAAGTCACTTAACCTTTGTTTGCCTTAATCTACTATGCCAAGAAAACCCCAAACCCAGAACCCCATACCAGCTCACAAAGAGTTGGACACACCTGAATAACAACAATAATACGGCATTTTAAGGCTTACAAAGCACTTTACAAATATAGTCTCACCTAATATTCACTATAAACCTGGGGGGGGGGGGGCAGGTGCTAATTGTTGTTGAGTCATTTTTAGTCATGGCTGACTTTCCACAACCCCATTTGGGATTTTCTTGGCAAAGGTACTGGATTGGTTTCCCATTTCCCTCTCCAGTTCATTTTACACATGAAGAAACTGAGCAAATAGGGTGAAGTGACTTGCCCAGGGTCACCCAGATAGTAAGTTTCTGAGGCTAGATTTGAACTCAGGTCTTCCTGACTCCAGGTCTAGGACTCTATTTGCTTTTGCAGTGATGACCTTAGCACAGACTGGATGCCCAAAGGTTAGGGATGTTACAGATTTCTCTTCTGCTGCAGGTTGGGAGGTCTCTCACACTCTGGGAGGTCTCTCACTCTCAAGATTCCTTGATCAGTCCAAGCCCCACGCAGAGAAAAATCCCTGAGACGAGCCCATAAACACACAGGCGTCCTCCCCTGGCCAAATCCTAGGCTGCAGCCTCTCCTGCCATTTCAGAGAGCTCAGTCTGACTCTCCAGCAGTAAATGGTGTCTCTGGGGAGGCAGACGTTTCCCTCCTCCCCCACCGCCCGCCTCCCCCAAGGCTGTGTTGTATAAACAGAGCTGCACCTGGTTAATTACTTTAAAAGCTTATGAGGTCTCTTTTGTCAATGCAGGGGTTGGGGGAGGATTAGCAGCAGCAGCCCCTTCTCACCACTAAAGCATCACCCGATAAATAGGGTCTTTCACTTTCAAAGAGCTAGATTAGAAGGCCTTTCCATAAAGCATCCTCCCAACAGGCTTGGGATGCAAATACAGGTAGCCTTCCTGCAGACAGGGTGCAGGAGAGCCTCATCAACCCTAAATGGGAATTCCATGCATGCAAGACTGTTTGCACTTGGAGTTAACCCTTTGGGGAGTGTAGAAACCCAGCCTCAGTTTCCAAACCCATCATCTAAAATGGAGATAATATTTATCCTAATGACCTCAAAGACTCAGAGTGCTTTAGGATTCCTCCCTTCGCCTTCCTTTACCTGTCATGGAGGGAAAGAAATTCTGGCCTCAGATATCAGAAGACTTGAGTTCAAATCATCACTTGGATACTTATTAGCTGTGTGACCCTGGGCTGGTCACTTCATGTGCCTCTTTAAGCCTGCCCATCTAAAAATGGGAGAATGATACAGGCACTGCTTACCCTACAGGGTTATTGTTGTTGGTCAGTCCTGACTCTTTGTGACCATATTTGGGATTTTCTTTGCAAAGACACTTAAATGATTTGCCATTTCCTTCTCCAGCTTACTTGACAGATTTGAGGAAACTAAGGCAAACAAGGTTAAGTGGCTTACCTAGGTGCATGCAGCATGTAGGTGTCTGAGGCTGGATTTGAACTCAGCTCTTCTTGACCCCAGGCCTGGTCCTCTATCTACCATGCCACTTAGCTGCCCCAAATCTTTAACAGTATATTGGTTATTACACTAAACTCATGTTTCTGTTCTCTTAAAGTATTATATGAGTGTCTACCATTTTTTACAAAGTGCTTTCGTTGTGCAGGCCCTTAAAACAGGTAGTAAGAGTATTATTATGCCCATTTTGTAGATAAGACTTGCCTGTAAGGTGGCACCTAGGATAGACCCTGCAGTCAAGCCGAAAGAGCCCTCAACTCTGATGTAGCTGATTGAGGGAGGGTACAGTTTGTATTGCCTAGTTTAAATGCACTGACTTTGCTCACTATAGGTTACTCGAATTGCCAGTGAGAGCCCTGGGCCTGGAGTCAGGAAGACCCAAGTTCAAATCCAGCCTCAGACACTCACTAGCTGTGTGACCCTAAGCAAGTCACTTAATTTTGTTTGCCTTAGTTTCCCCACCTGTCAAATGAGATGAAGAAGGAAATGACAAACTACTCTGGTATCATTGCCAAGAAAACCCCCAATGGGCCATGAAGAGTCAGTCACAACAGAACAACAACAACAAACGTTAGGCTGTCCCCTAATCCCAAAGTTACTTCCATTCCCGATAGACCTCGGTGTCTCTCAGTGCTAGATACTGAGGAAGACACAAGAATGGAGACATATATTTTACCCTCAATCAGCTTACAGTCTAGCTGGGGAGATGAGGATGATGCACAGGAAAGGATGCTGAGGGATGCGGGGAGTAAGTATTACTGGTGTCTAAATGAAGGACAATGGCCAGAAGTGACCTCAAGGATGAAGAGTCTGTGATCCCTCTGATAAGGGCACTCCCAGGTGCCCAGGCTGGAGCCAGGGGGACCTGACTGAGTGCACAATATCTGGGCAACCCTGAGAAGGTCAGCAGTCATCATGTTAGTAGCAGGTCTTGAGCAATTACTAAGTTTGAAAGATCCAATGAGGTGCAGGACCACCAGGTCTTATCTTTTGCTCTGCTTCTATGTACTGTGGTCAGTTGGTCAATAAATATTTATTAAATGCCTACTATATCAGGCTAAGTCCCCCAGCATTCTCTTTCCTTCCTTTCTTCCCTTCCTTTTTCCCTCTTTCATTTCTTCCTTCCTTCCCTCCATCTTTCCCCCCATCCCTCCATCTTCTTCCTTCCTTCCTTCCTTCCTCCCATCCCTCCCTTTTTTCCATTCCTTTCTTCCTCCTAACACACTGGAGATAAACATCTCTGAATTTAGCTTAGTCCTCTGAGGATAGGGTCCTCCCTGGGTTCTTTTTCATAAGCTCCTTGAGGGCAGGGAAGGTTTCATTTTTGCCTCTGGATCCCCAACACCTAATGCAGTGACTTTCATACAGTAGGTCCTTCTAAATGAATTGAATTGGTAGATCCTGGCAGAATTCGGGCTCTGGAGAGCCTAGGGTTAGGATGCTGCTGGAGGAAGCGTTGAGCAGAGGTTTTGAAAAATGGATAGGAGAGAATGGCTCAGAACTGAATTATATTAGGCTGAGGTCAGCAGCTTCATTTCACTTGTAACCTTGTTAAGTCCCCTCTTGGTTTCTGTTTGGCCTTTGCCTCATTTATCACCCAGCCACCTGTTCTCTCCTCCGCCTCCTCTTCTGCTGGGCCTCCCTCAGAAGGCATCTCCATAGACTGATCTCTCCTTAGGATCTAGGGGGCCCCAATCCCACCATGCTTTAGCCCGTCCCTTTGCTTGGTCAGCTGCTAGAGCCAGCAGGGGTGGGGAAGACTGGGAAGAGTACCAGGAATCCTGGGAGGCCAAGCCAGCCACAGGATTGAGGCCACACACAATGCAAAGCCACCGTCCTTTCTGTCATGCTGGCCTGTCCACTCTTGAGCCAAATCCACCATCTCCCTCCCCCCTTACCCCAAACTCCAAGCCAGATCCAGACAGTGCTCAGAGACAAACAATCCACCCATTCAAAGTCCAGACAGGCTGGAGAATAAGAGGTATTTGGGGGTGAGGTGATGAGGAAGAAGACCAAGAAGACAGTTTACTCTGAGGAAGGGAGGACACATATCTTTTGAAAGAGAAAGCCCAGAAAAATCTCTTGGTTCCTCTGGAAAAGGAAAAAGAACCCCCTTCTCCCAAAGGTTCCTACAGATCAAACAGATACAATCACTCTATTGTGCAAGGGTGAACCTTGGGTTTGAGTTTGTTTCAGCAGCAGGGAAAGCTGCCAGCTGATCTTGGCTTCCTCACCTGGTATTTCCACATGCCACCCACCTCCTCTCCTGGTCTCTGGCCCAGGCCTCATACCAAAGGGGCAAGAAGAGGCCCCCTCTGCATCTTCTAGGTGCCCCTGGGGGGGGTAGGCAGCACCTGCTCCGAAGGGGTACATCTTCCAGGTTCCTGTTCTGGTTTGAATGGAAATGAGGAAGGGAGGAAGGGCAGGCTGGGTCCTGCCAGTGCCCCTTTTACACTGAGCGCCCCAGGTGTTTGTTGCTGAGCAGATCTGCCAAGTTGGCCATGATGAGATGAGGAGAGGTTGGGAAATGAGGTCAGATGTTGCCTAGGTACAAGACTGGAACCATGCTCAACTACTCAGAAATCAATCAACTAACCAGGGATGTGTCACTGATGGCACACCTGGCTTTTGCAGTGGTTAACAGCAAAGATTTTTACCAACCCTCATGCAGCTTACAACTTGGGTCTGAAGTTAAGACACATGCATGAAAATAACAGCTTGAGGCATCCTTGACTAAGGGTTAAATATACCCAGTTGGTACTCTGGAAGATGAGGAGGACTTTGGGGAGAAGATGGGATTCTCAGTAGGCCTTGGACAGCATTCAGAGAAGTGGAAAGGAGGGTGTGGGCATGAAGTAGATGGGTGCCCCCAGCTTGACCTTCTTGGAACGTTGGTGCCCACACAAGTAGCTCTTACATGAGACCTTAGGCATTCTTTCATGGCCAGAGAGAATCCAAGGGAAAAGTCAGGGTTTGTTTTTCTTTTAAACTCCTTTATGTAAGGATGATGGAAGTGCAGCCATAGGACTGGAAATGCCCTTAGATGGCATCTAGTCAGATTCTCTTATTTTGCAGATGAGGAAACTGAGGCCCTGGGTGGTTTCACAGGTCATAAAGGTCATGAGCCTCAGCGGTGGTATTTAAACTCCCACCCTCCTTTCCCAGAGTCAGGGACCTTTACAGGTTTCATTCTGCCTCCACTTGTCCACAGGAAAAGAAAAATCTCCCCTACTGATCCTTCTCCCCCTTTCAAAACCTCTCTATCCCTTTATTGCTAAAGGTAGACAGTTAATGTTCATATAGAACTCTGATTCTCCCAGCCACCTGGTGAAGTAAGTTCGATGGTTATCTCTCATTTATAAATAAGGAAATCAAGGCCTCAACAGGGTAAGTGCCTTAGTCACACAATGAGTACAGAAGTCAGCAGCATTCAAACCCGGGTCCTTCTTCAGGTTCCAAATCAGAAGTATTTTCCCCTCAGCACTATATAGGTCTCCAGTCCCAATGTTGCTGGTAATTGTGGACTCTCCACTGTGACAACCATGTTTCATAATAGAATCTTTGCTCTCCCCTAATCTCCCAAGTCCCCAGGAGAGAGAAATAGACCAATATCTTTTACTTTCTTCTCCGACTGAACCTCCTAGAAGGTCTGCTCCTGATGCTACTTACTCTCTATCGAGACCAAATTGGGAGAAAAGACACCCCTGTAGACACACCATCCCCTAACCAAGAACTGGGCGGGTGAGAAAGGTCCTTGGAAAGGGCCTGTAAGCCCTAAATTCCTCACACCTGGGCTGCCCTTGATTATCTAATGTTTTCTTAGGACCAGGTGCCCCCACCCACCTCAATAAATAAATGAAGGCTTGGCAAGCCACTCCTGAAAAGTTGCCAACCTCTGTTCTAAAATGAGTCTCCAGAGCACGGCACCACTTGAAAAAAGACACTTAATAAATGCTCTCTGCTTGTGGAGAAGCCTCCTTCAGACCCAGCCTTCTCTCAGGTACATGAGTTCTTAGTACTGTCCAAGGAGTGATGGATGAGACTGGAAGATGCCCTCTGAGGTCAAAGGATTAGAGGAAGTGCCCTCCAAATCTAAGATGCTGGGATTAGGTTATCTTTACTCTTTCCTCTCTAGACCCTCACAGTTAAACTCAGCTCCTTCATTCTTCCTTAATGGGTTGGGGTAAGATTAAAAATTAAAATCATTCCCAGTCTCGAATACTGATGAGATTCTCCCAGGGGTATCACAAAAGGGGGTAGCTTTTGTCTGAGATGGTTACCTAAATAGTGACTTTTCCCCAGGTGAGGCAAGGAGGGATGAAGATGGGAAGAGCCCTGTTAGCATTGTTGGTCAACATGTTTATGAAGAGGACTTAGGGATGTCTCCTGGGTCCTTCCCAGTGCTTAGCATGGTGGCTGGCACAGAGTAAGCAGTTGAGAAATGTGTTTTGACTGACTCAACCCCTAAATATACTCACCTATATTTTTTTTGGAGGGGGAAAGGCAGGGCAATTGGAGTTATGTGATTTGTCCAAGGTCACACAGCTAGTAAGTGTTTAATATCTGAGATCAGATTTGAGTTCAGGTCCTCCTGACTCCAGGGTCTGTGCTCTATTCACTGTGCCACCAACTGCCCCTATCCTCATCTATTTTTAATGAAGTTCTGCCTTTAGGGGTTCATCCTTTCAGGTATATCCTGATACATGGCAGAAAGGGCACTAATTTCAGTGTCAGAAGAATTGGTTTCAAATGTTGGCCCCACCATTAACTACCTGTGGACTCCATCACTAATTGCTACTAACACTAATTACCACTTATCTCCACTAGTCTTACTACTACTACCACCCATTACTATTACTACTACTCACTGCTAACACTACAACTATTGCTAGTACTTTCTACTATCTACTACTATTGCTACTAAGTACTACTAAGACTAAACACCACTATTACTAATACTTAATACTACCCATTACTATCACTGTTAACTACCGCTATTGCTACTTACTACTATCTACTACTATTACTACTAACTACTACTAGTACTAACCACCACTATTGCTACTATTCCTACTACTACTTACTATTAACACTAACCACTGCTATTACTACCCATTACTATTATTTCTAAGTACTAATACTATTCACCACTATTACTATTACTTATTAGTATCTACTACTACCAACTACTTACTAACCCTAACTAGCACTCTTACTGCTATTTACTACTATTACTACTAACTACTACTAACATTAAGTACTATTACTACTACTGTTATTACTACTACTAATACTATTAGTATCATTGTTACTACTTACTATTAACACTAACAACTATTACTATTTTACTATTGGGCAGCTAGGTGGTACAGTGGATAAAGCTCCAGGTCTAGAGCTTCAGACACTGTGACTGTGGGCAAGTCACTTAATCCTGTTTGCCTCAGTTTCCTCATCTGTAAAATGAACTGGAGAAGGAAATGGCAAACTACTCCAGTATCTTTGCCAAGAGAGCCCCAAATAGGGTCAGGAAAAGTTGGAAATGACTGAAAAACTCAACAATAACAGCAACTACTATTACTATTCATTATTACCTACCTTACCTACTACTAACTACTACCATCCCTCTTACTGCTACTACTGCTACTATTCACTATGCTCCTAACTACTTGCTGCCCTGGCTGCTGCTATTAGCTACTCCTATTAACCTGTATCGTCCTTTTCCTGCTGCCCTTTAAAAATGCCAGTATTTCTGAAAGGCAACAAAGAGTAAAGGAAGAAGCCCAGGAATGGGAATGCGCTGGCTTGGGTTCACTGCTGACTGTCCCACCTCACTGAGGGACCTTATTCCTGAGGCTAATGATGGTTGGACAGCTCCAGATGTACCTGAAGTGAGGAAGGAAGAGCACTGAGTCTGGACTCAGCAGACCAGGACAGGAACCCCAGCCATGATGGACTGGTCCTACACCTCATTTTCATCTTTTGGGAAAATGACAGGGTTGGATTCGATGATCCCAAGCAGTCCCTGCTGGTTTTAACAGTTGTAGGGTTACAGGGTTGGAGGGACCTTTGCAGTCACCCTGAATTCCCTTCCATGACATTAAGTTCCTAACATGTTGGTGTGAATGAGGCAATTTGTCCAGTTTTGCTCCAGGGTAGAGAGAGTCTGCAGATGAAACACAGAAAAGATGCCTGGGAGATGAGAAAGAGGCAAGCCCTGGTCAACAAGTGCCCCTTGAGGTTCCGGACAGCATGCATCAGGGCATTTAAGTAGAGAATCATTTAGCAAGCCTTTGTTAAACACCTAAATCCACTATTAAAATGCTGAGCTTTGGTAGAAGACAGCCTTTGTTCTCAACCTTCCTCTTTCCTCTGGATTTTGCTTTAGACTCATTTAACCCAGAGAAAGCAATGGAAAGGTGAAGCTATGAAGGGGCCAGGGAAGGGGGGGAGAGAAAAAATCCTTCTCCTGAGGTTCCATGGTGAAAACAGGAATAACTCAAGGAGACAATTGGATGCCAGCCAGCGCTGAGCAGGAATCAGCAAGTCCCAGGTAGCCCTGGGGAACTCTCACAAGCTGCAGGTGGACAGCACCTGAAGGAGGGTAAATATACCAAACTCCTGTGAGACAGGAGAGGCAGAAGTCTTACTGTCTTTTTTTTTTTTTTTTACTAATTCCCACCTCCTCCAAGACATCTTCCTTTACTACACCTTGTTGTCTCTGTTCACCCTGGCTCCCACTCCCATAGCACAACAGCTTACTTAGTCTCTCCTGGCTGGTCCTCTTTGCCCATCTTGCAACCCCAACTAGACTGAAAGATCCTTAAGGTCAGTGGGGGTTGTCAGAAGTCCATTTGAGACACCCACTGATGAAATAATAATTTTTGACTGTTTCATGGGTGCTGTGATGAGAGGGGCTCCAATTTGGGCCCTTGGCTAGGCCAATCTTTGGATAATAGACCTGGTCTCTTGCCCAGCCTTTCCAGCTTGCTAGCCTACTGATCACCTTCTAGAAGCTGGGGTTACTTCCACACAGCATCTTTTAAAATATAATAATTATAATAACATGTCTATAGCCTGCTTTAAGCTTTACAAATTACTTTCCTGACAATAACCCTTTAAAGTGGGTAATGCATGCACTCCTCCCTTCTCACAAGGTATTTATTCCCTCCCCACACTCCTCAGCATCTTCCCCCAATGGCATTCTTCTGGGCTAGTTTGATCATTGGAGAAATCAGGAAGAAAGAGGCGAGATGAGGGCAGGGACAGTCTTTTACCTTTCTTTGTATCCCCAGGGCTTAACACAATGCTTGTATTTTGCTGGAAAACACTGATTTTATATTTCAGTTATATACACACATACATATATATTTCAGATATACAGTTTGATTTGAACTAAACACATTTCCTGGTTCAGCAAGCACTTTTATCTCCATTTTATAGATGAGGAAACTGAGGTTCAGAGAGGTTTAAGCCATTGGCCCATGGTCACAAAGCTAGCATCTGAGGCCTGAATTCAAAATCAGATCTCTAGTGGTTAACACAGTTCTGGGGAGAAAATGCTGGATTTGGGGGGTGGGGTTGGCCAATAATTTTCAGTCACATCCAACTCTTTGTGACCCCATTTGAGGTTTTCTTGACAAAGATACTGTAGTGGTTTACCTTTTCCTTCTGCAGCTCACTTGACAGATGAGGAAACTGAGGCAGACATTAAGTCACTTGCCCAGGATCACTTGTCTTCAAATCCCAGTTCTACCCTTTATTTACCTGGGTGACTTTGGGGAAATTACTTCCGTTCTCTGGGCCTTAGGATCTTTTAGATAAAATAGGGCAACCTCAGCTCTAGGCCCTGGACTGCCTGAACCTGCTTGCTGGGCCTCTGCCTCCCACCTTGAGACTCTCCACCAGGCTTGGCATCAGCTCTACTTTGGCCTCCTTCCAACATTCCAAGATCACTACTTCTTAGGCATCTCTGCCATTTTCCCAATCGGTTTATTCTTGCTTTTCTTCCTCCACTCTTTTTTCTCTGGCATCGCCCAGGGGCATCGTTAGCAGCCTGGCACAGGCGGTACCAAGGCTGTTGAATCTCTGAGGCTCGAATGCCATTTGAGGTCCATGCTGAGCCTTTGGGCATCCAGACCCAGGGCCAAGGCTGATTGCTCCAGAGGGCCCCAGGCATTGGCTCTGTGCCAGGCTGAAATGGAGCCAGGTTGGGAGAACATGCCACTGACGGCGCCAAGGTGCCATCCTCCTGTCTCCCCCTTCTCCTTTCTTTCTCTCTGCCTGCCTCCATTGTCTTTCCTGCTTCCCTCCCCAGCCTGGGGACTGTTGCCTCAAGGATCCTTTCTGCAGGGCTCACCACCTGGAGAGGCTGCCTCAAATCCCTCTACTGTCCTCATTGTTTCCTTTCTCCAAATCTCAGCTGACAACTCTCTTCCCTAGCAAGGCACCTCTTCATTTCTTCCCTTCTGCTCTTATTTACCACCGAACGCTGAAAGGGTTTGCAGGGGATGTGGTTTGCATGAAAGAAACCCGACGCTGGCTGAAGCTTTCCTCTATTGTGTTGCATTCAGAGGCTGGGTTGTTATTTCTCTGTAAGGATTTGGAACGGAAATGAAGCAGGGAAAGAACTCCTCGGGTCCCTTCATGCAAAGTGCCCCTTTGAGAAATAGGAATCATCAGCCTCTAGCTTAATGCATGCGGGGAAGGGGAGGGGGGAGACCGGGGAGGGGGTCGGCTGGGGTGGGGGCGGGGAGGAAGAACCTGCCAACTGCACCTGAGCGGCTCCAGTTCATACACATGCAAATCGACATCCCAAGTGGTGGCAGCCGCTCGAACAAGCAGCCCCGACGCTCCTCAGCTGCCGGGCCAGCTGGACAGCAGAAGGCTGGGCTGGCGCTGGGGGAGGGGAGGGGAGAGGGGGCTGGCCTGTGGGCCCCTCCCTTGCTCAGCCCTTGGAGCACTTCGGAGGCTGGGAGGGAGGGGGACTGAAGGAAGGAGCGGGGCTGAAGGAAGGAGGCCTCCACCATTCCCCTCCTCCCCCAGCCCCAGGACCCAGGCGGATGGATGCGTGAGAAGAGGAACAAGAAATTGAGTGTGCAGCAATCATCCATCCACATCAAAAGTATTTTAAAGCATCAGTTTGTATTTGGTCCTATGAGGGGTGCTGGAGTTGTGGTTCATTCAGCAAGCTGTAGAAATACTCTGAGGAATTATCTCCTGATCGAGGGTGATGGGTCACTTTGATTTTTAATTTAATTCTTTTTTATTTCAATTAGCAAAAATATGTTTTCTCCCCCTGCCCTTACATTGGAAAAGGAAAAAAAAAACCCTTGTAACAGATATGCACAGTCAATGGAAGCAGATTCCTGCATTGGACAGGTCCAAAAACATATGGCTCACTCAGCTCTCTGAGCCTGTCACCTCTGTGGGGAGGTGGATGGCACACTATCACAGGCCCCCTGGAATCACAGGTTGACCACTGTGCTGATCGAAATGGGTCTCTTTAGAGATTTCTGGTTACCTTGGGCTGGTGGGTACCACTCGCTGAGGTTTGCTTCTTATTTTCTATTAATTTCTGTCCAGGATGTAAGATGTGTCTGGAACAATGGCAGAGATAAGAGGGAGGGGCTCCTATATGTAGTGACTGTAATTGATTTCTTTTTTGCTTTTTGGAGGGCAATTGGGGTTAAGTGACTTGCCCAGGGTCACTCAGCTAGTTTTTGTGTTAAGTGTCTAAGGCTGGATTTGAACTTAGGTCCTCCTGACTCCAGGCTGGTGCTCTATTCACTGTGCCACCTAGCCGCCCCAACTATAATTGATTTCAAAATAATAACAAAAAACCCTCAAAACAAAAAAGCCAACTCTGACAGTTATTCATTCAAGTGAATGCTTTCTTCCTGGGACTCACACACACACACACACACACACACACACACACACACACACACAGAGTCTCATTCAAACTCCTCTGCCTGGCATTCAGGGTCATTGGTTGGCAATGGGACCACCCTACCTTTTTAGCTTTATTTCATACAACTCCTCCCAAACACTCTATGCCAAAGAGTGTTCCCAAATTGTCTCATTCTTGAAAGTTCCTGAGAATGCCTTGTACTTTCCTGCCTCTGACTTTGCTCATTCAGGTCCCTCCTTCCCTCTGTACCTGTAAAGTCGAACCTGTGCTTAAAAGCCAACTGAAATGCCACCTCCTGAGAGGCAGAATGGTATCAAACAGAAATAGAAACGGGGTGGGGAGGTGGGGAGAGAGCTGGGCACTAAATAGTACAGGATCCCTGGAGGCCACACTTTGACTTGGAAAACCACACATTTCCATTATCTATGTTCTATTGTATTTTATTTATTTTGTTAAATATGACCTAGTGACAGCCTGGAGTTTTGTGGGTCACTTTCTGGGGCAGCCCAGAGATTGACCCTTCTGGTCTAGACCAGCCCCCTCATTTTACAGAAGAGGAAATTAAGGCCCAGAGAGGCTGTAATGCTTCTAACATGCCCTGAGAAGCTGGGCAGGGGTCCAAGCATAATGCCCCAAATCAGGTCTCTCTAATCCATCCTTCACAAAGCTGCCAAAGTGACATTTTTAAAGCACAAGGCTGACTGAGTCACTCCCCTGTGTAATAAACTGCAATGGTTGCCCGTGACCTTGAGGGTCAAATGCAGAGTTTTCTGTTTGCCATTTTAAGTCCTTTACAACCTGGCTCCAAACTACCATTATAGGTTCATTATATGTTATTCCAGGGTAGCTAGGTTGAGCCGTGGATAGAGAGCAGGGCCTGGAGTCAGGAAGACTCATCATCCTAAGTTCAAATCTGGCCTCAGAGATTTACTAGCTGTGTGACCCTGAGCAAGTCACTTAACCCTGTCTGCCTCAGTTTCTTCATCTGTCAAATGAATCAGAGAAGAAAATGGAGAACCACTCCTGTATCTCTGCCAAGAAAATCCCAAATGGGGGTCACCAAGAGTTGAACATGACTGAAAAATGACTGAAATCCATTGTTTTCCCTCATGTACCCTTTGGTTTGGCCAAATGGGGCCTCTTGCTGTTTCTCAAACCCCCCAAATTCCATCCTCTGTATCTTTGCATAGGACATTTCCACTGCCTGGAAGGCACTCTCTCCTTACCTCTGACTCCTAGGATCCCTAGTTTCCTTCAAAGCTCATCGTAAGGGCTGCCTTGAGACCTTGCCTGATTCCCCTAACTGCTGGTACCTGCCCTCTCTATTACCTTGCATTTGTATTGTATATACTTACATGTGTTCCTGTTGTTTCCCCTAATAGAATGTAAGTGTCTTAGGGTCAGGGACTGTTTAATTTTCATGGTTGTATGTATCCCCAGGATCTGGCTTAACACTTGCTTTAGCACCCACGTGGCTTAATAAATGCTTGCTGATGGACTGATTCTAAGCAGCTAACTCTCAACTTTTATAAAGTCCAAAGGTCAAGACCAAAACTGGACTAGAGGCTGAGTTCTGGGGGGCATGGCAGGAAAATGGGGGCCTAGTTCAGAATGATGAGCCCAAAAGCAAGGAGTTCTGTAGAGAGCAGGTCAGGAAAAAGGTTTTCAGCACTTAGCCAGTGACCATGTGCTCAGGGTGATAGATTCTGAGTTTGAAGGGATGTGTTATTCTATCACCTTCACTTTCTGGTGGAGAAAACTAAGACCCTACCTGGAATTTTCTCCCTCCATCTCTTTGTCTATTTAATTCCTGTCCCTTAAAGCCACCCTCAGTTCCTCCTCTACTAGCAGCATTGCATAGGGATAGTCCACTGGATTTGGAGTCAGAAGACTTTGGCTCAAAGGGACCAGGGAAAGAACTTGATCCATTCTTTATTGTCTCTGTTTTCTTTGGTTGGCCAAAGTTTGGATCATCCCTGGGGCAGCCAGTCTTAGCCTGGGGTGTGGATAATAAAGGCTTGGTATGTGCCTAAAATAGCCTGTAAACCTTGGAGATCCAATGGGCTTGGCCATTACTGCTTTGCCAAACCGCTAATGACATCAGCTAATGATGCCAGAGAAAAAGGAGATGCTAAAGAAAAGCAAGAAGTATCGAAGGGGAAGGGACCTACCTAAGGTCTTACGGGTAACAAGTAACACAGCCAAAATCTGAACCTGTTCTCCTGGCTCCAAATCCAATGCTTATTCCCCCACCCAACTCTGACTCTAAAGAAATAGCCCGAGGAAGCATCAGACTAACACAGCATGTATATACCACCCCACATGCTTCGTCTAGGCAAGCTCCCACACGTGCTATGGGTTTGGAAACTCTTCTTTCAGGCGGCTGTTATGACTATTCAACACAATGAGTTGGTGGCCTTGTTCCAGGCTTCCCTCAATCACTTACCCCAGTGTATTTGTTGATGGGAACATGGTACAGAGGAAAGAACATTGTATTTGGAGTCAGAGGAGCTGAGTGGGAATTCTGACTGCCACTTTTACCTTTGTAACCTTAGGTAAAATGAGGTTGGACCCCATGATCTTGGGGGTGGTCATCCACCTCTAAATGCATGAGTCCATGATAATCCTCTCATCCTGGTCTTGTTGGGAGAGTCTGTCTGGTCCAGTCACTGAGCATGTAATTCTCTGACTCAGAGGACTGACCTTTCAGCCCTGACAATCAATGCCCTTAGAGGTCAAAAAAATATGAATTTGGGTAGACACTGGACCTTTGTCTAACTCTGTCCCCAAGGTCTATATTTGAGATCAAACTATCTCAGGCACCACAATAAGACACTGAAGGAAAACTGTAGTAAAGGATATAATCTAATATGTAGTCAGAAACAGGGAGTGGGGGCAGGGGTGGTTCCCCCTACTCTTAGCCCCTGTCAATGTAATCACAGAAAGTAAGGGGCAAATAAAGAGATAAGGTGTTATGGATATATTATTCAAAATGCAAATTTAAGTGTTCTCTATACAGTATGATGAAGATTTCCTTAAAGAATTGAAACACAGGTTCTAAGACTAGTCACAACTCTGGTGGCCTTTAGAAAGTTTTCCAGTCCTGGAAACAGCAGACAGAGCCTAGGCAGGAAGCAGCTTTGTGGAGTGTGACCTCTGTGCCTCTGCCAGAGAGCAGCCTGGACAGTGAGGACACTTCTCTCTCCTCTCTGCCTATTGGCCATAGTTTGTGGTATCCAAGCTACCATCCAGTGGGAGTGGGAGACACCATATACGAAGAGAACAGAACAGAAAGGGAGAGGTAGTCAATACAATAAGCAGCTTCAAGGAGTATGAACTCAGGAAGTAGTACTGAGAGAGAGATACAGATTTAAAGGATAACTAGCCTTAGCAGTACAAACTTAAGATGCAGAGAGGATCAGATTTAAGGAGTTCAGCTGAGTGGTCTACCCAACAGAAATGTTACAGCAACAGGACAAACAATATATGTACACCACTAGAAGGGAAAAGGACATTGGTGTCCTTTGGTATTGTCTTGGCCACATATGTACAGGTAATGTACACATAATATACATTACCACCAGGATACTCTAAGCTTGTACCCACTCTTCTTACTGGTTGTTGTATGTAATTGTGGGAGAGGCTTATGGTAAGAATGTTGTATAATTATTATCTTTATTATGGCTTTGCTTTGAACTAATAGTGTCTGATGGGTAACTATTAAAGGTAATCACACCAGTGGGGGCTCATGAACTACAGTTTATAAGTGGAGCCCCATAGAGAACTTTAACCCTAGATAACAGTCATCACCTCTTTCCCTATACCCATCCTACAACTTGCAAATGCAGGGCTTGGTGGGAGGGACAATAATAAGTACAAAGAAGGCCCTACAAATAGTCTAATTTGTTATAGGGGTACAAGCTGACCTTAGCTAGAAACAGAGTGCATTATAGCCAGAATCCTTATAGAGGGATTTCTCTATCATCACTGGGTTTTTTTTGAAGTAACAGAACAAGGGAATGTTAGAACTAGAAGAGATTTTTTAAAACTATCTAGTCTAGTTTAACCCTTCATTTTACAAATGAGGAAATTGTGGCCTAGAGAGGGGGAATGACTGCTGGAAACCTGTGCAGAGTTCTTGATTTCTCAGCTCCCTTGCATTCTACCCAAGATCTAGGAAATAATTTAAGTAAGGGACAATTAAAAATCAACCAAACCAAACCTGGGGAAGTCCTCTGCTTCTCCTGGAAGCTCTTGTTCACCATATGTCTATCTTCACCAAATGAAATAGACCAGGATCTGTGGCAGCTAGGTGGTGCAGTGAATACAGCACTGGCCCCAGAGTCAGGAGGACCTGAGTTCAAATTCGACCTCAGACACTTAACACTTACTAGCTGTGTGACCTTGGGCAAGTCACTTAACCCCACTTGATCTGCCTTTTCCCCTCCAAAAAGACAAAAAAGATAAATAAGAAAGAGACCAGGATCTCCCATCTTTCTTTGCAGGAGGGACTGAGACCATGGCTAGACTTGATGGAGGTTTTAGTTTGCTGAACTGGGTTGTTGCTTTTTTTTTCCTTGAAAAATATTTTTTGTTATAAGAAATGCTTTCCCAAATAGGAAAGTGATATATTTGGAAATGTAGGTAATGTAATAAATGAAAGATCAAGGTAAAAATCAAATTTTAAACCCATAAAAATTGAGAGAGACTAAAAGAAGAGAATTTAAAAAAAAATAGAACTCAGAACCTACTAGAACATGAAAAAGGCATGTTTTCTCAGCTGTATTTTGCACAGCAAAATCACAGAATCATTGACTGACTATAGCTAGAAGGATCCCCAAGATCATCACTGTTCTCTCTGTCTCTGTCTCTCTCTCCATCTCTGTCTCTGTCTCTTTCTCTCTCTCAATCTTTCCATCTCTGTCTCTCTGTGTCTCTGAATTCTCTTGGCATCAAATATGACACCTAAATCCACACAAACTATAACCCACACATCCTGGTGGCTGGTCCATCTATGACACTATGGTTCTCACTTGCTAAGCCCTTCTCCTATTCCCTGTCCCCCACTCCCCAGTTTTCTTCAATTGCCTCATTATGAGGCAATTGCAACTTAACTGCAACTTCATCATATGAAAGTGGTGAAGTGGATGGAGCACTAGATTTTGAGTCAGGAAATTGTTGTTCAGTCTTCTTTCAGTCCTGTCCAATCCTTTGTGATCTCGTGTGAGGTTTTCTTGGCGGAGATCCTGAGCTAGTTTGCCATTTCCTTCTTCAGCTCATTTTACAAATGAGGAAACTGAAGCAAACAGGCTTAAGGGACTTGCCCAGGGTCACACAACTAGTCAGTGTCTGAGGCCAGATTTGAGATTAGGAAGATGAGTCTTGTTGATTCCAGGCCTTTCACTCTTACACACTTTGCCACCTCTTAGTCAGAATTTCAAATCTAGCCTCAGATACTCACTACTTGTAAGACCCTGGCCAAGACCTTTAACCTTATCTGCCTCATTTTCCTGATACTTAAAAATAGGGTTAAAACTAGCACCTACCTCCCAGGGTTGTTGTGGGGATCAAATGAGAATGAAAGCACTTTGCACATCTTAAAACACTAGGTAAATGCTGCTAGCTATTACTAACACATAAATCCTACCTGCCAAAAACAGGGTTTTTTTAACAGTTGCATCTGTCAGACTCCATTTTCCTGGATCTTCCAGTGAGTCCTTGATTTTTCAGTCTTGGCTTTAATTACTTCACCTTTGCTTCTCTCCCCCTCCCTCCCCATATCCCCACCAAAGCTCTTTTCCCTGCCAGATATGGATAGAATCCCTCTGAACCAAAGTGACCAGGTGTCACCATTAACTTGACTAAACTCGAATTTTATTTAAATGAAAACCTATTGTTATGGTCTAGAGCAGGGAACTGTTCATTTTGCTTAAAGAAAGTAAAAGGTTCCATGTACTTTGATGTAGTAAACAGTGCAAGCTCCCTGGGGACTGGGGAAGCCAGAGGATGCTTTAGCCTAGGGCTGTGGGGAAGGGCTGGGAGTGTCTCAAGAGGTGGCCTATAATGGGATAAAAAGAGGAGGTTCAGCCACCTGTGACTCAATCCTCTCACCTCCATCCTTTGGACCTCCTCTCTCCTCACCTAAGTCTAACCACTCCCTCCCATCTGCTGATCACCATTCCTTCTGCCACAACATAGAAGGTAAAAACACCAATACAAAACAGGACAAAGTTTAAGTAAGGACAAAACAATATTTTTCTTAAACTGATGGGACAGGCATCTATGTACTCAATCGTCCCAGAGGATATTCTGTTTAATAGAATTTTTAGAAATCTAATTTCTTGGACTAAAGGGCCTTTAAAGGCCTGTCAGCTGTGGAAGCTGATTTGATTCAGTGGTCAGGTGAGCACTGCTAACATCCTCCATCCCAGGATTGTACCAATAATTTGCCAAACCCAACCCTCTGTAAAATGGTACATGTCAAAGTGGAATTCCACTTTAAATAATAAGAAAAGCTACTCCATGTCTGGATGTTTCAGAATTTAGCTGACACTGTGAGCTGAATCCAGCCCAAAGCTCTGGACTTGGGGAGAGCATCCAGGCCTTCTCCCTGCTAGGGACAGTTCTGCCTCCACCAACCAGAGGCCCATCCCTCCAAGCCTTCCCCAGCAGATCTCTGCCTTCTCTTCCTCATCTCAGCACACCCTCTCTCTGTCACTCTATCCCACTCCCCAGCTGGTGTGTAGCAAACGCCAGCTGGAAGTAACCACAACTCTGATGTGGGCACCCACTTAAGGGGCAAAAAAGGAATCCAAGGTGATGGGGAATATTGTTAAATGGATTTAGATGATGATAATCCTGACTGAAAAACCTGCAAAGCCCATGACTGATCTTGTAAGGGGTGGGGAATGCTGTCCAAAGAGCAAGGACCTTTAAAAGTCACCCACCAACAGCCAGGGTTCCCATCATTGGCACTCACAAAAATGGACAGCTTAGAAAGGAATTTTGGTAGGTTGGAAGGCTAACTGTGCTCAGGGAAGTATGGGAGGAGGCAGGGCTGAACCATGGAAAAAAACCATGACCCTGAACTCAGGAACTGGGGCCAAATCAGTCTATGATTCCTCTTATCGATGAGATCTTGGCCAGATCATTTTACCTCCATGATCTCTGCTTTCTCATGGGCAAAATGAAGGGGTTGGATTACAAGGCCTCTGAGGTCCCTTCCAGCTCTGGATTTATGAAACTGTTTGACTGCATTAATAGCTGGTAGGCTTGCTTATCTGGTCTCTCCAATCCCATCTCCTCTTCTTGCTAGTTGAATGATTTCCAGTTCTTTGGGCCTCTGGTCCCTTCTTTGTGAAAAGGGAGGATAAGGAGACTGGTCACTAGATGATGCCTCAGCTCCTTTCTACTTCTAAATCCTACGTAGCAGAAAGAACACCTAATTTAGAGACAGAGGAAAAACACTCAAATCCTATGTTGGCTCTCTATAACCTGTGTGACCCTGACTATTGGATTTGGAGCTGGGAAGAAATGGGTTTGGATCCTTGCTCTGTGACCCTGGCTTTCTGGCAGCCTCAGTTTCTTTACCTATAAAATGGGGCAAAACCTACCTCATAGGGTTGTTTCCAGGATCAAATGAGATAATATTTGTATATGGCCTCGCATACTTTAAAACACTTATAAATGTGTTCGCTATTATTAGTACTAAATCATGGTATCTCTAGGTTTCCATTTCCTCCTCTGTAAAATGAGGGGGGTCGTCTAGATCAGGGAAGTCAAATTTGGGGCTGCCTCAGAAAGTGCCCCATAAAAGCAATGGGACCAGATTAAAATGTCATTGGGAAACATTTAACAAAGTAAACAAAAATATAATACAACATTGATAATGTTAATTTGTGGTTTTCTAAGCCAATATCTGCCTTGTAGGGACGAGTTTCTATTTGAGTTTGACCTAGCTAGTTAGTAGTTGACCCCCAGTCAACTAGGAAGTAGATTCCCTCTCTCTCTTCCTCTCTCTGTCTCTCTCTGTCTCTCTTCTTGGATTGCCCTGGGAAATATGCTTAGATCTGTAATCTAGTGCCAAATGGCCTCCTTGACACTATCTCCTGACTCTGATGGTTTTTACTGGAGTCCCCTCATGCCTGGAACACTTCCTTTCCTTATCTCTGGCTTCTCTACTAAAGTCTTTCCTTCTATAAGAACTCAATGTGGATATGAACTGAAGCTCTCACTTGTTTGTATAACCATGGACAACTGAGCCCTGGTTTCCCCACTTCTCATACCAGATCATACTTACACTACCTACTTCACATAGTTGGCTTTTGCACCAGACAATCCTCCATTATTTTTCTCTAATGTCCTATAACTAGGAATGTGCTGGAGGCAGCTGAAACTGACTCTGGAGAGCTGATTGTTAAATTTTCAGTGCGAACACTTTACACCTCAGAAATCTGCAAATGCTAGAAATCATGGCTTGATTTTTTGTTTTGTTGATTGTCTAGAATTAAGAAAGCAATGGGGAACATGTTAATAATGCATAGTAATCTTAAAAATGTGTTATACAGTTTGGGCTATCTAGTTGTTAAACATTGATCAGCATGCCTCTGCCTATATCCCTTATTATAATAATAACTTACTTTTCTGTTGCATTTTGTGTTTTCTTCACAACAGCTCTATGAGATAGAGTGTCAGTATTTCCATACGGAAACAGTAGCTTTAAGATAGAAAGTAGCCTACCCAAGATTACACTGGTAAAAAAAATAGATTTCAGAACTGAGATTCAAATCCAGCTCTCCTGACTTCCAGTCTTGTATTCTTTTCACTATAATATGATGTCTCTAGGTTCTGATGTACAATTAATCTCATCTGCCTGTTGTCCAGTGGTTTCAGTTATGTCCAACTCTTAGTGACCCCATTTGGGGTTTTCTGGGCAAAGATACTGGAGTAGTTTGCCATTTCCTTCTCCAGCTCATTTGACAGATGAGGAAACTGAGGCAAGCAGGGTTAGATGACTTACCCAGGGTGACACAGCTAGCAAGTGTCTGAGGTCAGACCTAGCTGCCCCTCATCTGCTGAGTTAAGGACTAACTGGTCCTTACCTACCCTGGTCCACTCTGAAGGGTTAAAAGTCTGCCCCTGAGGTCCATCCCACAAAACCACCTTTGTTGAATGAGTTGGGTTCAAGGCAATCATCCTCTTTAATTCCCAATGCTTAGCACAGTGCCTGGTACAGGGGTAAGTATTTAATAAATACTTGTCGACTGACTAATCAACTGACAATGTGAGTCTATTATGATATTGTAGAATCACAGAACTGGAAAGTACTAGGAATGTAGTAATTACTAACTATACCATTTTGTCACGAAATCTGATGTCTCTTTTAGGGTGATATTCTAGAGAGAACATTGAACCCAAAGTTAGGAGACTAACAGCTCTTGGGTCCTATGCTTTCCTCTACTGTTGCTCTGCGTGTGATCTGGAGTAAATCCCTTCACCTCACTGGACATTTCCCCTGGAGTCTTAGGTCCAACTGGATTGGCCTTCGTTCTGTTCCTCACACACAACACTTCCCTCCTGTCCCTGCCTTCACAATGGCTGTCCCCTGTGTCTAGATGGCACTGTTCCTCACCTCCAGCTCTGAGAGTCTTTTGTTATCTTCAAGATTCAGCTCCAGCACCACCTTCGAAGCCTTTCCTAATTCCCCCCTCCCTAGCTGTGAATGCCCTACTCTTCCTAACTGCCTGCTATTAACTGTTTTGTATTTATTCGTTTTATGTTTATTCTGTAAATATTCATGTATGTGTGTGAGTATACTTATTGTATTATAACATGAGATCCTCATGGGTAGGGATTATTTCATGCTTTTTATTTGTGTTCTCTGTGCCTAGCAGACAGCCAGGCATTTAATAAATACTTGTTAATTGATTGATACTAAAAGAGGAGGCAGATGTGATTGTTGATCCATTGCCAATGCCACTGACAACCTGGATAATCTTGGGTGATTCCGTTAGCCTCAGTGCACTTTTACTCATCTATAAAATAAGGCAGACAGGCTAGTTGATATCTTGGGTCCTTAGCTCTAAATCTACAGTCTTATGTTCCTATGACCACAGCCCATAGAATGTCGACCCTGGAAGAGTCTTTTGATTTCATCAGTTCTTCTCTTTGTAAAGTTGAGGGGAAGTACCTTGGTCAGGGGCACACAGGATCAATCCCTACTTGTCTGTTCCATGTTGAGGGGAATGCTACAATGCTTGCTAATTCTGTCCACCTAAAGTGGCCAGATGCAAATTTCCAAAAAGATACAATTAGTACAAGGCTCAGTCTTAGCTGGCATATGAGATTCTGAATCATTGCTCAGGTCCTTCTAGAGGAACTAAGTATGATTAGATCCAAGGGTAGGGATGGGGTGCAGTAATCAATGAGGAAAGGTCATGTAGAACAAATATGCCAGGACTGGAATGGCTACTAGGTCAAGAGATCAGCTTTATTGGTGGTAATAGAATATGGGCTATTTTAAGAGCATGCTTTCATGGTCAGCTGCAGAAATTCCTTCCTTCCTCCCTTCCTCCTCCCTCCCTCCCTCCCTCCCTCCCTCCCTTCCTTCCTTCCTCCCTTCCTTCCTTCCTTCCTCCCTCCTTCATTTCTCCCTCTTTCCTTCCTCCATTGCTTCCTCTCTTCCTTTGCTTGCTTCCTTCCTCCTTCCTTCCTCCCTCCCTCCCTTCCTTCCTTCCTTCCTTCCTTCCTTCCTTCCTTCCTTCCTTCCTTCCTTCCTTCCTTTCCTCTTTCCTTTTGCATTAAATGAACATTAAAGTACAAGGAACTTCACTAGGCTCTAGAAGAAATCCACAAAGAGAAATGTGTGTTCTCACCTTCAAAGAGCTAAGAGTTCAAGAGGCAAGATAAACAATGGTGAGTCTTTCATTCACTTAGGCTTCTAAGTGGCATAGCAAATAGAGTGTTAGACCTGGAGTCAGGAAGACTCAAGTTCAAATCCAACCTCAGACAAGTCACTTAACCTCTGTTTGCCTCAGTTTCCTCATCTGTAGAATGGAGATAATAATAGCACCTACCTCCTAGGGTTGTAAACTGAGATAATATTTATAAAGCATTTGGAAAGCCCTGACATGCTCTATAAAGGCTATTTGTCATTGTTGTCATGAACACCTTTAGAATTAAGGAGCACAAGGCAGAGGTAGCCATAACTACATCAGTCCTGCCTAGTACTGTTAGAGTAAACTGAGCAGAAGGCTTCAGGCCATTCTCAAGCCAAGGATCCAAATGGAAAGCCACATCTAGAACGCCAGCCAGCCGCATGTTTTGGAATTCTCTTCCATTCACTCCAGAATTCTGTTCAATGCAGACCAAGGGTACATTCTTCCAGCCTGGCCTTAGAAGAGCAGTGAGGAATCTGATTTTCCCCCAGGCTGGATGTGAAGCCAGAAGGGTCTGGTGAGTAGTCACTCCTCCCCAATGAGAGATTCTCTCCTAAGTAGGCTACAGCTCAGGCTGGCCACTTCACAGAGGCATGAGGCGCCTGCAGTGCCACATCCATCAAACAGGTACCCCGTGTCCTCACCAACCCAACTCGAGCGGAATATGAAAAGAGTTCTGGTCTTTTAACTTCCTCTCTTCTAGGAAGTCTTGTGAAGTCTCTTGTTGTAATGTCTCTCCTTTCTAGAAGACTGAGGGCCCTGCGCTCCCTCTAGAGTCTTTGTCAGGGAGGAGAATGAGGCCTGTAGAACCTTGTTTTCCCTTTTTAACAGTCTTGTTAAACTGGACACTATCCCATGGTGCATGCCCTTGACACCAAGCCATTAAGAGTCATCAGGGGGCAGCAGGTAAGGCCACAATTCCATTTTACAAACATATATTGAGGGTATAAAAAATTCAAAGCACTGGACTAGAGGAAAGGGGGAGGAAGGGTGGGACATATATTCAACTGCTTATAACATATTTGATCCCTGGGGAGGAATTCCAACCAGGCATTAACTTTGCTTCTGTTGCCTACTCCCCACCCCCTGGTTGGTCCAAGTCCTGACTAATCAGCATTTCTCTAATAAAGATACTTTAAAAATCCTAGACAGAACTTTGTCAACAAATGGGTAAAGTAACAGTGTTTGAAAAAACCAACTAACTGGGTCAATCAGTCAGTTGATGAACATTTATGAAACAAACATATCCATGGTGCTAGACCATGCTAGGCATTAGAAAAACAAAGAAAGGGGGCGGCTAGGTGGCGCAGTGAATAGAGCGCCGGCCCTGGAATCAGAAGGACCTGAGTTCGGAGCCGGCCTCCGACACTTAATCCGCACAAACAAAAACCTAGCCGTGTAACCTTGGGCAAGTTACTTAACCCCAATTGCCCTAAAGGGGCGGCTAGGTGGCGCAGTGAGTAAGAGCACCGGCCTCGGAGTTTGGATGACCCGAGATCAGATCCGGCCTCAGAAAATGAGCACTCACGCATAAATCATGACTAGCCGTGTAACCTTGAGCAAGTTACTTAACCCCAATTGCTTTATAAAAAAAAAAACAAAAACAAAGAAAAACAAAGAAAGGCAAGGATAGTCTCAGCTCTCAAGGAGCTCAAATGCCCCCACCCCAGCTCCCATTTCCGCCCCACTCAATACCTTTCTGCCTAGTGACTGATTCTCTCCTCTAACCATCTCTCCATCATTCCTCTCCATCTCTAGAGCACAAGGGACTTCTCCTTGGCCAAGCTAACTCTACTCACGTCCTTGGCCTCATCTCTTCCGGGGATTTAGTACTTCACTCATCTTCAATCTCTCCTTAGCCACTGGCTCCTCACTAGATGCCTGGAAATATATCTCAGTCCCCCATCCTTGGACAGCCTTTACTTGACCCCACCATGCCTTCAAGTTAGGATCCAACTATTTCTCATTTTCTTTTCCTAGCTAAACTCATTAAAAACCTGTCTACACTCAATGCTTCTACTTTCTCACCTTCCACATACTTCTCAAACCCTTGAAATCTGGCTTCTAACCCAGCTACTTGACAGAAATGGCTTTCTCCAAGGCTACCAACAATCCCTTAGCAACTAAACCTGATGGTCTTTTTCAGTTCTCATCATGGTTCTCAACGTCCCTGCAGTTTACGACGCTGTTGGTTACGTATTTTTTCTTGGTTACAATGACATTGCTCTCTCCTGGTTCTCCTCCCATATGTTGATTCATTTCTCCTTGTTCTTTGTTGGGTCATTCATGTTCTGGTCCTTAAACATGCAGCCCCTCCAAGGCTTTGTCCTGGGTGCTCTATTCTTCTCTTTATTTACTCTCTCTTGATAACCATATCTGCTCTTTTGGGTTCAATTACAATGGAAAGTGGACAGTTCCCAAATATATAACCTGGCCCTAATATCTTCTTCTTCTTCTTCCTCCCCTTCCTCTCCTCCTTCTTCTTCTCCTCCTCTTCCTCCCCCCTCCTTTTCCCCTCCCCCTCTTTCTTCTCCTCCTCCTCCTTCATCATCATCATCATCATTTATAGTGTTTTAAGGTTTGTTTAGTATTTTGCAAATGTTATCCTATTTCATTCACACAACAACCTTGGGAAGTAAATACTATTATTGTTATTCTTCCCATTCTATAGATGAGGTAACTGCGGCAGATAGTGTTTAAGTGTGACCCATCCAGGGTTGCAAAACTGTTAAGTATCTGAGGCTAGATTTGAACCCAGGTCTTCCTGACTCTAGGTCCAGGCTCCTACCCATTCATTGTAGTACCTTGCCGCCTATGTTAAATTTTAGTCCTAAGTCACCAGCTGCATGGTGAACTATATCATTACTTTAGACTTTTTGTTCAGTGGTTTCAATTATATCTGACTCTTCCTGATCCCATCTGGGGTTTTCTTGGCAAAGATACTGGAGTGGTTTGCCATTTTTGTCTCCAGCTCATTCTGCAAATGAGAAAACTGAGGCAGACAGGGTTAAATGACTTGCCCAGGGTCCCACGGTTAGAAAGTATCTGAGGCCAGATTTGAACTGGGGAACATGAGTCTTCCTGACTCCAGGTCAAGTGGTCTATCTACTGTGCCACCTAGCTGCCCTGTATCTCAAACTTAGCATGCTAAAAACAGGACTGGTTTATCTCTCCCTCTAAACATATCCCTCCTCCAAATTTCTCTATATCTATCCAAGACATCACCACATTTCCAGTCACCCAGTCACTCTTCCTTCTCCCTCTCCCCTTTTCTAACCATTTGCCAAGTCTTTCCATCTCTTACCTCCACCCCACCTCCTACAGTCATTCCCTTCTCTCTATCCACATATCCGTCCCCTCATTCAGGCCATCATTGCTTCTTTATGTAAGAACCTACTTCATTTGAGAATTTATTCAGAACTTACTATAGGTCAGAAGCTAGTAAGCGTGACACTGGGAACACGAAGGCAAAAGTGAGAAGTCCCTGACCTCAAGGAGCTCAGAGGGGCTCTACAGAGATGGATGCCCTCATAGGTGTGTCCAAAACAGATATGGCAGCCATATGGGATGATTCATGGTGGAAGCTCCAACAGCTGGAGAATCAGGAAGGGTTTTGTGGAGGATGCCGATGTTTGAGCTGGGTCTGGGAGGAGAGGAGGCTGGGATTTCTAAGAGGCTGTTGCAATTAATAATAATCATATTTACATGCACTTAGCATTTATATATAACATTTATGTGTAAACACACACATATATAAATAAATATAAATATTTAAAAAAATAAAATTTTATATAGCACATACTGTGTGACAGGCACTGTCCTAAGTGCTTTACACATTACCTCACTGGATCCTCACAACAGCCCTGGGGGGGGGGGTGCTACTATTATCCTCATTTTACAGATGAGGAAACTGAGACAGACAAGCAAAGTGATGGATTCACACAGTTACCAGGTTTCTGAGGCTGCCCCGTCTGGATCTCTACCCACTGCAGCCCCTTACTTCCCCCAATGTCTCCTATTTGGTTTCTGCTGCTCATCTACAAGTATTTAAAGAGAGTATTTCTGAAGAGAGAGGATACTGCTTCTGTTTGACCCCAGAGAGGCAGAGCTGGAAGTCAGAGTAGGGAAGAGCAGCAGAGAGATAGATTTCAGGTGAGCCTTAAGAAAAGCATTCCTAACAAGTAGAATTCAATTAGAGAAAGCTGAGTGGGTTGCCTGAGAAGGGACTCCTGTCCCCTGAATGCCACAAACTAGAGTTCTCCATGTTGGCTGTCCATTGTCTAGGTTGTAAATGGGATTCTGATGTCCTGGCCAAGCCTGAGATTTGGTGATTTGGGGGATGTTCAGTCAGTGGTTTCATAGATGGGGCAAGGCAGAGTCACGGCAGGAGCACTGAATTTAGAACAAGGGAACCCTGGCTCAAGTTTCAGGTCTGCTACTTACTTTCCACCTCTCTGACCTCAGACGAGCCATTTCCTTTCTTTCGGTCTCTGTTTCCTCTCTTGAAAAACTGACTGATGGAGCTTGAGAATGTCCAAGCTCCCCTATAGCTCTAAAGCCTGTGAGTTAGTTAAAATGGGAGTCAGTCATCTTTGGCCTTTCTCTGATTCTTGGGATAATTTGTAGGCTTAACTTCCTCTGCAAAGGCCCTTACAAATGCCAGCTGTTACTATTTCTTCACCATCACTTAATGGAGATACCCAACCACGTTCTGCAGGCCACATCAGCCATCAGGGTTCAGGCCACCAAAATGTCCTGGCTCCACATCACCTGTCTTGCACAATTTCCGATAATCAAAATCTTACAGAAAAAAGTCATCTTGTCTTGAACAGACACTGATGTCTCATACTAGCTGCTCCCTCCCAGCAGCCAATGCTCTTAGTGACATCCTAGAACACTCGTCTGATATTGATAACTTTAGCATCATCTCTCTTGGACACTATCAGGAAGGGAAACTGGAGACCTAAGTATCTGACCAGAGTTGGGATGGCTCATGCCCCGGGGGGTGGGGGTGGGGGAACCGTCATCTCTAGAACAACTCAGCTTTTCCCTTTCTCAAGGGTCATATGTCCACTTTGCAAAACCATCTCTTGGCCAATCAAGGATGATTATTTTCTGCCTATACTTCAGAGGAACAAAACAAAGTTTGGTGAAGTCTCTGGCAGAGATAGCCCAACAAAAGATCTCCATTCTCCATTCCAGTCCACATTATGTGTGTGAGTGGGACATCCATCTCTGGCTAATAATGGGAACTTATGAGTTCTTATGAGACTCATTTTCAACTTCCCGAGTGACATCAGGGCAGATGTTAAAATATTCTCCAAATCTTTAATCTTTCTAAGGAAGAAAAAATAGTAATCCAAAGCTATTCAACAATTGGACTAATAGATGTGTTAGCTGTGGAGCCAAATAATTTTGGCAGACAAAATACATCATCATCATCATTATGATAGCTCAAATGAGTCTGGTCTTAATTTATGATAACTGTACAGGTCTTCTGGCCAACTCCATTACAATGATCAATTGTTGGGACAGAAATCTCCTGGTGTAACAGCTAGTGTATCAGAGAACTGCCAAAGCCAGCCAAGTCCTCCATTCTATAAGGAGTATCGGTCACTATACAAGAAATCAATCCATCAACAAATATTTTTAAATAATAATAATAGCTAGCCTTTACATAGCATTTTTAGGAGTGCAAAGCAGTTTTGCAAATATTATCTCACTTGATCCTTACAACTCTGGAAGGTAACTGCTATTATTATCCTATTTTATAGTCAAGGAAATGGAGGCAGACAGAAGTTAAGTGACTTGAGCTGGGTCACACAGTAAGTGTCTGTGGCTGGTTTTGAATTCAGATTTTCCTGATTCCAAATCTAGTGATATTGACTGAATCAGGAATATCAATTGTGCCATGGGTCCCAGGCCAGGAGTTGGGGACACAGATACAATTAATGAAACAATCCTCCCTTTCAAGGAGGTAACCTAATGGGGAAGGCAATAAGTACATATGTGAATAAATGCTGAAGTAGCTGAGTTCAAGGTAGAGTGCTATCAGTTGCTGGGATCAGGAAAGGCTTCATGTAGAAGGTGGTGATAGAACTGTGTCTCAAAGAAAGAGAAGGAATTTATGAGGCAGAGATGAGGTGAGAACATTTAAGCCAGTGCAAAGACATGGAGCTGGGAGATGAGTCATGTGTAATAAAACAATACCAATCAGTAAACATTTATTAAGTGCCTATTGTATGCCAGGCATTGTGCTAAGCACTGGGGATACAAAAAAAAAAAAGGTCAAAGACAATCCCTGCCCTCAAGGAGCTTATGAAACATAGAAAAAATCCAGTTTGGCTGGACTCGCAGAATGTGAGAGGTAGAAACTAATGGGGCTGGTGAGATAGGTTGGGACCGGCTGTGAAGAGTGTGCAAAGCCAAGGAGTCTATATATGATGTTGGAGGCAATAGGAGGCCATTGGAGTTTGTGGAATGGGGAGGTGAAAAAAATGCGATCTGTGCTTAAGAAAACTTAGTTTCAGGCCAGGAAGCTACCCCTGTCTCCAGGATTTTACTTAGTTGTTTTCTGGTACTTCTTCCATATCCACACACTTCCCACCACCACTACCCTTATTGCACAGGTTTTCATGGTGTTTCCATGAATTGGAGTAGAATCATGGAATCTCAGGGTTGAACCTTAAGTGACTATCTGGTCCAACCACCAACCCTTGCAAGAAAACTCTGCAACATCCTCCTCTGCTCCTAAAATGGTCAACTAGAATAACTCAGTCTTGAGTTCAAATCTGACCTCAGACATAGACTCTCTATGTGACCCTGGGCAAGTCACTTAGCCCTGCTTACCTCAGTTTCCTCATCCATAAAATGAGCTGGAGAAGGAAATGGCAACCCACTCCAGTATCTCTGCCAAGAAAATGCCAAATGGTGTCAAGAAGAGGCAGACATAATTGAAAGAGGCTGAACAACAACAACGAAATGGTATCAAACGTGAGACCGTGTGGTGTGTTCGTGAAGATCTACTGGCTGGTCCTTCCGACTCTAGTCCAGCCGCCTTTGTACTAAGCACAGACACGCAGTAGGTAGGTGGTCTTTGCAGCTAGGCACTCCTCCGCTGGCTCAGTACTCCAGCACCGTGGCTGGATAACCCAGGCAGCCAGAACAGCGCACTCTTTGATTACGGGTTTCTATTGTCTCAGTAGCTCTCAAACATCAGCCGTAGCTCTCATCAGCTGAGTTTTCCTTTATTATTACACTCACAGTTATTTCCTGACAATCATTCTCTGCCGAATCGTCACAACAAACTATTCCGCGACTCCCTCGAAACTCCGGCGTGACATGCAGTTAGCAGGTTGTCTCCAAGCCCTTGCTGGCTCCCGAGCTCCAGACGTACAAAGTGCGCCGGGATGTCAGCCGACTAGATCCTTTAATTAGGCGTACATTTTAAAGCAGCGCTTTGTGCTCTAATGTTATCTTCGGGAGTTGAGGCAGGGGGAGGGCGGCCTGTCAAGGTTGCTCTTGTCGATCATCACACGGTTCCCCCAGGTGAACTCGACTGCGGTGTAGACGCAGCCTTTGTCTCGGCAGCGTCCCTCCATGGAGTTCTGCCTGTTAGAGAAATCCCAGGTCTCTAGAGGCCATTGTTCTCTTTCTCCTCCTGCGTATTAGCTATCAGTCACTGGTACTGTGCGCCAATCATCCCAGGACCAGGAGCTGTGATTTCAAGGCATTGGTTTTTCTACTGCCTGTGCTAAAGTAATTAGTAATAACGCTACGATTCCGATATTTCCATGATCTGTTTGATATGGGTTCCCTAAGGACCCCTAGCCTCCTTACCATGTCCCCCTTTCTCCTATTGGTCAGTTCCTCCTGGCACTTCCATTTTAAGAAAGGGCCCCAGGACAACTATCCTTCATTGCTTTCTTGTCTTTGAGTCTGATTCTCCAGACTTTGCCACCATGTTTATCTTCCCTCCTGTCCTTGCTTTTTAGCTCCCTTTTATGTGTTGTTCACCTTCCTCCCATTAGACTGTAAGTTCCTCGAGGGCAGGGACTACCTTTTTGCTCATATTACTATCCCCAGCACTTAACACGGTGCCTGAACATAGTAACTGCTTAGTGGATGCTTTGGTTGATTTGATTTGACTTGACTTGGGTATTTCCTCTTATGGCATAGATCCCAATGCATCCATGTATGCACATCCTGATCATTTCCTCCCCTAAGTCTGTCATGGCAGGTGGGGTAGGAGGATGGTGCAGTGTACTGGGGAGCCTTCTTTGACATAGCAAGGATAACAGTGGGGGACACAGGCTGTCTGTTGGTTATTATCTCTTCTTCTTCTTCTTTTGCTTTTTGGAGGGGGGAGGGCAGGGCAATTGGGGTAAAGTGACTTGCCCAAGGTCACACAGCCATTAAGTGTTAAGTGTCTGAGGATGGATTTGAACTCAGGTCCGTCTGACTCCAGGGCCAGTGCTCTATTCACTGCACCACCTAGCCACCCCATTATTCCTTCTTCTTGATGTGGAACTAGCCAATCTTATTTTTTAGTAATTTATCTGATGATACTGTTCACACCATTTCTACAAATTCCTATTTGTAAAATGTTGCAGTCTGCTGATGCCCAGTATGTTTCTCTCTATTACCCTTTGGGTGGTCCTCAACTTGACATCTTCTGAAACATCAGCATTCCATAACTCAAACTGATCTTACAACATCACCAAAAGAATACTGACATTAAAAAAGAAAAACTTGTTGGTTAATCAAAAGGTATAATGGATATAAGTTGCCACTTTGTTTGACTATTAAAAAATTCATTTTTCAGAATAAAATGTTGCCTTGAAGCCTCTTCTCCCAATAAAGTATTATCCATACAGAGGACAAAACTCTATATGATTCCTTGAAGAACAGAGATAACTTAGTTTGATAATCCACTGATTATCAACTGGCATTAAAACAGGGAGGCAAAGGCTGGACAGAGGTGTTCATTCCTGTCATGGTGGGGATCCAGTGGAGAGTCCAAGTCAAAAAGAGATTCTTCATAGATGGTAGGTCCTCCAGATGTTTCTATCTGTAGATAACATTGTGCTGAGTGCATCAAAGCCCAGAACTTTGCAGAGTCTCCTAGAGGAGATATGTGATCACTCAAAAGAGTTTGGCCCCACTATCTACAAATGAAAGACTGAATGGATGTTGCCCTATTGCCCAGATGCAGTTGGATAAACAACCTATAGATCCTGACCATTGGCACAGATATATCAGAATGATGCTCTAAATCGGAGGTAAAGAACCTGTGACCTCAAGGCTCCATGTTACCTAAATGTGCTCTAAATGATAATGATAGCTAGCATTTATATAGTACATATTATGTCCTATGCAAATGTTATCTCATTTTATCCTCATAACAACCCTGGGAGATAGGTGCTATTATTAGTCTCATAGTCTCAACTGAGGCATATAGGGATTAAATGACTTGTCCAGGGTCATGCAGCTAGGAAGTATCTAAGGCTGATTTTGAACTCAGGTCCTCCTCACTCCAGGACTAGCACTCTATCCTAGCTGCCTAGGGTATAAAGAAGAGTATGGATTTCTGGGAAATTAACAAGTTCTTTTGATAATAATGAAAGGCATTGTGGTATAGTGGATACTGGGCTTTCTTTGGAATTGAAGACCTGGGTTTAAATCCTATCTGATAAATACTAATTATGTCACCAGGATAGTCACTTACTAGCCCAGGAAACATTTTGTGACTATGGGATGTAGAAAAGATGGCAATCTGCATCAGTGAAAGGAATTCCCACACTAGGAGTTTCTTATACCTCCTAACTTCTCCCCCCCACAAAGATAATAGCAACTTGTATTTCTATGGAGATTTAAGGTTTGTGAAGTGTTTTCCTCGAAACAGCTCTGGAGGATAAGGAGGCATCATGAACATCCGAGTTAGACTATCCTAAGCATGACTATTCCTGACATACACTCCAACTACTGAGAAAAAGGTTTTCTCCACCTTTATAGAAGACTTTCTGGAAGGAAAACATTTTTGCCTTGTTGCAAAGTATGGGAGGTATCTGGGTTGGAGTTGGGGCTTGGGGGGGGGGTAGCAAGATGGTTAATTCCTAACTTTTCTTCCCATATAGGAAAGATTAAACAATGGGAGATTTATTGACTTTCAGAACTAGAGAGTTAAACAAGTATTAACAAGTATTTGGTAAGCACCTACAATGTGTCAGGCTCTGTGCAAAGTGTTAGGGATACAAAGAAAGGGAAAAACAGTCTCTGCTCAAGGAGCTCAGAGTCTAATTGGGGAGACAACAGGCAAACAGCTGTGTTGTTCAGCTATTTTTCAGTCATGTCCAACTCTTTGCGACACTATTTGGGGGTTTCTTGGCAAAGATGCTGGAGCTGTTTGCTATATGCTTCTCTAGCTCATTTTACAGATGAGGAAACTGAGGCAAACAAGGTTAAGTGACTTGCCAAAGATCACACAGCTAAGAAGTGTCTCAGGCAAGATTTGAACTCAGGAAGATGAGTCTTTCTGACTGGAGGCTTGGCACTCTATCCACCGTGCCACCTAGGTGCTCTCAACAACTGTGTACATACAAAATACCCACTGGATTTTAAATTGGAGCTAATATCATATGGAAGGCACTAACATTAAAGAGGCTCAGAAATGGAGAAGGGGAAGAGAACGAGCATTTATATAGTACCGACTGTATGCCAGGCATTGTGTTAAGTATTTTAATAACAATAACTAATATTTCTATGGTACTTACTATGTATAGGTACCATGCTAAGTGCTTTACAAATACTTGGTTTGATCCTCATAACAACCCTGGGAGGTAGGTGCTATTATTATCCACATATTAGAGATGAGGGAACTGAGGCAGATGTTAAATGACTTGCTTAGGGTCACATAGCTTGTATCTGTGGTGGGATTTGAACTTCCTGACTGCAGGTTTATTGTTCTATCCACTATACTACTTTTCTCCTTTTATGAGACACAAAAAAAGGTTAAGAACTCCTGCCTTATGAGAGAGAGAGAGAGAGAGGAGGAAAGAGAGAGAGAGAGAGAGGAGAGAGGAGAGAGAGAGAGAGAGAGAGAGAGGAGAGAGAGAGAGAGAGAGAGAGAGAGAGAGAGAGAGAGAGAGAGAGAGAGAGAATGAGAGAGAGGGGTGTGGGGCTCTAAGCCAAAGGACTAGCTGGAGGGGGAGGCAGAGAGATGTAGTAATTAGTGAGATTAGTGAGTCCCTGGGAGTCAGGAGTAGACCTAGATTTGAACCCTGTCTCTGACCTTCACTAGCTGGGTGTTAGGAGCACAGTCACTGAAGCCTTCAGAGCCACCATCTCCTTGTTTATCCAGCAGAGATAATAAAAAGAGCCATGCTACCTCCCCTTAGCCACCCTTTTGATTGTAAAGACTCAACCAGCTAATGCTCACTCTGTGAACCAGAATGCTTTCTCAGTGTCATTTCTGCATGCCATCCAGTCTCAGCTCTGGATGATTTTACAGCAGAGAAGGACATTAAAGGTGAGAGAGGTGAAATCACCTGGGTGGATCATGGCAGAGCTGGGCTCCTGCTCATCACTTTGAAAGTAGGTACAGAGCCTTCTGAGACAGGAAGCTCTCCTCCATTGCCTGCTACTCGTAACACCATGTACCCTTACAACGCTGTAAACAGCTGTCATCGTCGATTAAGGATGCTGAACAGGAAAGAGCATTAGTGTTGCCAGTTGTCAAGAAAGTAGGCATTTCATATCATGTCTGAGCTGGAAAAAAGGCCTCTAATCCTCTTCAGTTTTGTATGAGGCCCAGAGAGGGAGAGCACCTTGCCCAAAGTTAGCCAGATTCAGCAGGCCCAGGACTTCTGACTCCCAATTCATTATTTTCATTCCTTTTTATAAAATGTTTTATTGATGATCTTTTTAAAAAAACTACAACACTAAACAAGGTTTGTGTCCTACACAATCAAGTTGGAAAAGATCTTAGAACATAAAATGTGAGAGATACAAGGGTCCCTTAGAACAAAAAAGTGTTAGAACTGGCAAAGACCTCAGCACATAGAATGTTTGAGCTGGAAGGGCCCTTTGAACATAAAATGCCAGAGGTAGAAAGAAACTTAGAAATCAGCTAGCTGGATTCAGTCATTTTACAGCTGGGAAAACTCAGGCCCAGAGGGGCCAGGTTAACTTTGAACTGGTACACCTCATTTAGTGAATGGTTGGGTTGATATGATTTAAAAAAAAATCTGTTTCATGGGTTTTCACAACTAAGGAATTTATCTCTTAGTGGCCAAACTTTTGGTGATGATGAGCTTCATGGGAATTAGCCAGGCAGGGGCCTTGAACAGCACTGGGACTATACTTGAAAACCAAATAGATGGAAATGGCCCATGTCCCACCTGCAGGGAAAAGAGGCAGCTCATTCACTGAGTTAGTCTACAAGGCCATTGGTTTGGGGTAGGTTCTAGAGACAGGCAATGAGCTGGATCCAGGTGTGAATAGGAAGAAAGGAGGCCAGTTGGATTTCATTTGGGAAATGGCACCATGCTGTTTAGTATTCCACCCCCGCCCTTACTTGCTAAGGCTGAAATCTATCTATTAAGGACCAGGATTCTCTTGATGATGCTACATAACTGCAAATCATGGGGCACCAAGACCTCCAAAGAGGCAAAATTACAGGCAACTTGAAGGTCAGTGGAAAGATGTATGGTGAGGGAAAGTAGGCTGTAACATATCATTAGTGCCTCCTGTACACTAAGTAGCATAAAAGGTATTTGGGGGAGGGGTAGAAATGGCTAGAGAAAGAGATGGACTGATGATAAATCAAGAGGAAAGGATGAGAGAGGCTCCAGGGTTGCACTGGTAGGCTTACAGCACAATCCATTAATCAATACACATTTCTTAAGTGCCTTCTATGTGTCAGACACTGTAGTAAGTGCTAGGGATATAAAGAAAGGCAAAAGAGAGTCCCTGTTCTCAAGGTGTGCTTCAGAATCCATGCTTTCAAATTGTGGTGCTGGAGAAGACTTTGAAGAGTCCTTTGGACAGCAGGGAGATCCAATCAGCCAATACTTAAAGAAATTAATTCAGACTTCTCATTGGACGGACAAATGCTGAAAATGAAGCTTAGATACTTTGACCACATTATGAGAAGACAAGACTCACTGGAAAAGACCTTGATGCTGGGAAAGACTGAAGGCAAAAGGAGAAAGGGACAGCAGAGGATGACAGAGATGGATAATATCAAAATGACAAACATGGACAGACTTTATGGGGTGCTATAGTTCAAGGGGTCATGAAGAATTGGACATGATTGAATACATTCTCAAGGACCTCATGGTCTAATAAGGGAGAGAATACGCAAACAACTGCATAGAAACAAGCTATAAAAAAGTACAAAATGGAGATGATCCATAGAGGGAAGGCACTGGAATTAAGGAAGATCAGGAAAGGCTTCCTGAAGAAGGTGGGATTTTAGCTGACTTGAAGGAAGCCAGGAGGCAGAGATCAGGGAAGAGAGCATCCCATGAACAAAGGGGTTAGTTAGTAAAAATGCCTGTAACAGGAGATGGAGTATATTGTTTGAGGAACAGAAGGAGGTCAGTGTCCTTGGATAGAAGAATCAATATTTGGTGGGGAAAGGAGGTAAGGGTAGGAAAACTGGAAAGATAGTAGAACTCTATTGCCTAACCAAGAAACATTGCTATAGGAACTAGAAATAGAGTGGCCAGTATAAGGGGGTGTATGCAACTATGAGAAATATTATACAGAACTTTTAAAAATTATGAACAGGCTAGGGGGTCTGGAATTCAGATTATAAAAGGATTCTCTGACATGCACAGCCCCCACCCAACTCTATAAATGCTCATGTCCCAGAAGGTACCAGTTCTCTAACCTAGACCAAGACTTTCTAGGAGAGAGAAAAAAAAAAACCCAAAACACCAACCAACCATTTCCTACATTTATTCATGATGTTTAAATGTAGAAAAGCTGTAAAACCAACAGATCCCAGTGGAAGTGGGTTAGTTGGAAGTGTACACAAAAAGTCCTGGAAAACTAAGAACTCATGAGTTATTGAGCCAACCCAAGTGTCCTGTGTGAAATTGTACAGAATTATCATGAGCTCAGTGCCTGGATTTCTCCTTTCATTTGCACTTTGGGTTGGCTACATTGACCCTTGGGGCCCCAGGGTGAAGAACTTGAAGAAATATTAAAGATCATCTTTTGTCTGACTCCCTCCTTTTACAGATGAGGAAGTGAAGACTTCAGAAGTGGCCAAGCTTACAAATCTAACACGTGGAAGAAGGAAGGTTAGGCAGCTAGGTAGAATGATGGGTAAAAATACTGGATCTGGAGTTAGGAAAGACTGGAATTCAAATCCCACCTCAGAAATTTACTAGCTAGGTGACCCTAAGCAAGTCACAGTTTTTTCATCTATAAAATGGGGATAATAATAGCATCTATCTTTCAGGGTTGTCATGAGGCTCAAATGAGACCATGATTTAATAAACTTTAAAGGGCACACAAATGTTACCTATTGTTATTTTTGTTGTTCACTCATTTCCAATTCTTCCTGACCCCATTTGGGGTTTTCTTGTCAAAGACACTGGAGTGATTTGCCATTTCCTTTTCCAGCTCATTTCACAGATAAGGAACTGGGGTAAACAGAGTGAAGTGACTTCCCCAGGGTCACACAGCTAGTAAATGTCTGAGGCTGGATTTGAACTCAGGAAAATGAGTCTCCCAGACTTCAGACCCAGCATTCTATATACTGCGCCACCTAGATGCCCTTCCCCAATAATTATTGTTTAAGTCTAACTCACATGGCTCAAACCTAATGCATTTTTCACTGTAGCATGAGACCCACTAGCTATGTAAAGATCTTAGATGACCACTAAGATTCATTCCTAAGTAAGTAATCTTCCTAAATGTTCTGAAAACAAGATCTTCTTGGATTTCTGGCTTTCTGTAGGTGGTCACTTTGTCTTTAGGTAACATGGGATTTGTTCAATGTCGTTTCCAGACCTCTGAATCAGGAACTGTTATTTCTCTGTAGACATTTATTCCTGTTTTTGATGCTGAGGCTATACAATCTCCAAAGAGTAAAGTTATAGATCTTTAAAAAGCTTAGCATATATGGGGGAGGAGAAGGAGAGGGAGAAAATTTGAAATTTAAGAGACTGTGGAACTGAATGTTGTAAACTACAAGTAAATAAATATTTTTTTTTAAAAAGAGGGGAAAAAAAGTTTAGCATAGCTCATGGCACATAGTAGGCACTTATTAAATGTTTACTGAACAAATTAGTTAATTAAATGATTACTGCCACCATATAAAAATGTTTGTATAGCTAAGTAACAAGGATCAGGAATGAAATTTGAAATGATGTAATTTCTAATGATTCAGTTTTCTAAGTTTTATTTTTCTATAAAGTTGCTTAAGTTTCCTCTGCCTCCTCCCCTTTTTCTCCCCCCCACTCCAAATAAAACAAAGCTAAGCCAAATTCCAACCAAGTGAGTTCTTAAAGTAATTGAGACAAAATTGAAACGTTTGATGACTCATAGCCCCCCAGCTAATTGAAAGGCAGGGTTGGATAGTGGTGTAATGGGGAGTCCCTTCTTTATTTCTTTAAGAAATACACTCAATGAACCTGATGGGCCTCAGTTTAACCACCCATCGAGTGGATAGGAACAATAATTATCTACTTCAGAGAGGTCCTGTGAGGGTTAATTGGCTCTAAGGGGTTTAAAGCTTCTCTGATGTAGGTGTTTGGGAAGTACAAAGTATTACGATTATCAGTCATCAAGGGTGGGAGCCATTGGTTTAGTGGAAAGATACTGACTTGGGAACCAAGAGCCACAAATTCTAGTCCCTTCACTGCTACCAATTTGCAAGTAACTTTCCTCCTTTGGGTTTATTTTCTCACCTACAAAGCAGAGGGCTGGATTAGGTGCTATAGAAGAGCCCTCTGATCCTGGGATCCTTGGATTCTAGGATTCTGTGCTGGTAACTCTAGTAAGCCCCGTGAGGGCAGGGGCTATTATTTTTGTTTTTGGCTCTCCAATTTAATCAATCAATGTTTATTAAGCACCTACCATGTTTCCAGTACTGTGACATTTAATAAGTGCTTGTTGAATTGAATTGAACCAGGGAAGGATTGTGTAGATCTTTTGTTATTGAGTCATTTTTTTCAGTTGTGTTTGACTCTTGGTGACCCCATTTGGGGTCTTCTTGGCATAGATACCGGAGTGGGCTTGCCATTGCCTTTTCCAGCTCATTTAACAGATGAGGAAATTGAGGCAAACAAAGTTAAGTGATTTGCCCGGGGTCACATAGCTACTAAGTATCTGAGGCCAGATTTGAACGAGGGAAGATGAGTCTTCCTGACTCCAGGCCTGGCACTATGGCACCACCTAGCAACCCCTTCATAGCTCTACCTCACCTTTTAAAAACAAAATGTCTGCTCTGACCAACATCTGGTCACACCATGGCAAGTCTTGCTTAGCTATGCCTCCTTGGTATAAAAGGGAAGCCTATTCAGGTTTCTGGGCCTTTCTGAAGAGAGACCTTTATGAAAGGAGACTGAGCCAACAAAAGCTTGGTCCTGGCTTGGAGTCAGTGGGGAAGCTGGTTTTCTAACTGAGATCCCAAAGCTCTCCAGCAGCCAAGCCTCATACCAATGGGTGGTCTTTAGGAATCAGCTGTCTCAAAGGGTTTGCAAACTCACTCTAGTGATTCAGGCCACCTTTGAGCCCCAGCAACCAATACCCTCAGTTCTTCCCTTGTACTTTTTTTTCACACTTCTTCACAAACCCATTTTCTAAGAAGGCAAACTCAGGCAAGTGCTTTAATTTAAAAATGAGTTAATCCATTAAAAGGACTTTGAAAATCCTTTTTTTTTTTTTAAAGAACTGTCCAAATGCAAGGCTAGCAAAAAGGCATTGTTGTGACTAATAATCATAACATTTTAAAGGAAGGTAGCATCAAAGATTTGGACCTTAAAGGAACTTCAGAGGACATCTATTCCAACTCCCTAATTTTGCAGATGAGGAAACTGAGGCCCAAATCGATGCAGGTGACTGGCCTAGATAATACAGATAGCAAGTGGCAGAGCTGGGATTTGAACTCTGATTCTTTGATTCCAAATTCAGCATTCAAGGAAAAAAAAGTGGGAAAAGGTTTCAAAACAGAAGCCTAAAATACTGCTTATGATTGATTCTTCCTATGGTGCCTTCCACATGTTGTCCAGTCACCTTTTCAGTCCTATCCAACTCTTCATGACCCCATTTGGGGTTTTCTTGACAAAGATACTGGAGTGGTTTGCCATTTCCTTCTCCAGCTCATTTTTATAGATGAGGAAACGGAGGCAAACAGGGTTAAGTGACTTGCCTAGGGTCACATAGTAAGCATCTGAGGCCAAATTTGAACTCAGGAAGATGAGTCTTCCTGATTATATTCACTGCGCCATCATCCACATGGTAGATGCTAATTTAAAAAAAAATGCTGATTGAATTTTTAACACAGAAAACTACTTTAGATCTTATAATTCAGCAAATAACTCAGAGTACATTCTTAATTTTGTCCTCAAAGGGTCCTTAAAGATAATTTAGCATAGTTCTTTGATTTTTCGGATACAGAATTTGATGCCAAAAACCAAGATGAGAACTCAGATCTCCTTATTCCCAGTCAAGAGAGCTTTCTTTTTAAATTATTTCTGTTTTCTTTTTTAAACTTTGCTTTCAATTCCTAATCACCCTATTACCACTTCTCTCCCCAGCCCCCATGATGCTCATGTTTTTTTTTCCTTCCTTTTTTGGACGGGGGAAGGCAGGGCAATTGGGGTTAAGTGACTTGCCCAAAGTTACACAGCTAGTGTTAAGTGTCTGAGGCTGCATTTGAACTCAGGCCAGCCCTCCAAACTTCAGGGCCTGTGCTCTATTCACTGTGCCACCTAGCTGCCCCAATGCTCATGTTTTAAAACGCATGTTTCAATGCACATCTCTGCTCTCTCACTTCTCTGCCAAGAAGGGGAAGGGGGAAGGGGAAAAGGGAAAGACAATAAGCATTTATTAAGTGCCTACTATGTACCAGCTACGATCCTAACTGCTTTACAAATATCATCTCATTTGGGGCAGAAGGTATGCTTTATCATCAATTCCAAAGTCCAGGGTTCATAAGGTTAGAGCTAGAAAGGACTTTAGAAGTCTTCCAGTCAAAATTCCAGTAGTATCTAAGAGTGAAGGTCTGACTCCACTAATACACTAGGTTCTCCACCCCACCCCCCTTTGTTGTTTTTAAGCCTAGCTAGGGGCTCTGAGGTAAAATTGATTAGAACTCCGGTCTTCCTGATTTCAAGTCTCATCTACCACATCATGAAGTCTTGCAAGTCAAGACTGATCTCTGCATGGATCAGAGTTCCACAGTCTTTTTATGTCATTTTCTTTTAGATAATTTTGTTTATTTGTTAAGTTATTCCTTTAGGTTACTGTGAGCATTGTGTAAATAGTTATCTTTATTTTGTTTGGTATCAGTTTATATACATGTGCAGTTTCCAAGGGGGACTCAGCAGAGTCTGTCTGTGGGTTTCTGGGAGATGTAATTTTCAAGGGAACAACTTTCAAAGAAGTTGCTTTCTTCCTATTTAGGAAAAGACTGGGAAATTCTCTCAGGAGCAGGATCTGTAACCAAAAAGAAAAGCAGTGGGGGAAGCATCAACAAGAACTGCAATGTTCTGAATTTCAAGGGAAAGAGGAAATATAATGGTGGTTGAAGTAGGAGACTAGACACTGGGGAAGCTGAGTAATAAGGCACCACAGATGCTTGTGTAGGTCACTATCTGGCCCCTAAGCACCTGAGCACTGCACCTGTTTCCACTTTCATAGGCTAGAATGGGGATCTGAGACATCAGTGATGGCTGACTTTCCCTTTGAGAGAATTAGTACCTGACAGAAAAGGCTGTTTCTCCATTTTCTTGCTACATAAGACAGACACTCCAAAGCTTTTCTGTTCTTTAAGGTCATGTTTGCACCTTTTGTTTTAATTAAAGCCAAAGCTGACTTTCTCTAGATCAAAATAAGATGGGCTTTAACTGCTCTGGGACTCACCCTTAATTACATAGGGGGAACTGAAAAAGAATGAAAAATAGTGTCGGTACAGATTTTGAGATCTGACCCTTCTGTCTAGTACACAAGTTTTGGGTTTTTTGATGTGGTTTTTTTTTTAAGAATTTGGATTTTTTGTGTGTGTTTTTGTTTTTCAGAATTCTATCTGGGGGCTCTGAGCTAAAAATGAGACTATAATGGATTTGATTATCAACACTTTTAAAAATAATTTTTCCAAATGCAGAACCAAACTGATGCTGAATTGGTTTACTTTTTTTCTTCTCTTGGGTTACAATGAGTCAGAATGTCATTTTGGTATCTGGCACAAGGCTAAGTGCCTACGAGGTACCAGTCACTGTGCTAAGCTCTAGCCTACCCGAGGGTGGGAACCAGAGGAGTAAGAAAAGATTCTCAACCTCAAGTAGATACCCATTCAGGTAAAGAGGGCTACTACACAAATGTTCCTAAGTCTCTCTTAATTCTTTATATTTGTCATCTTTTATGGCATAATAATATTTCATTACATTCATAGGCAACAATTTGTTGAGCCATTCCCTGATCAATGGTCACCCACTTTCTAATTCTTTGCGCGCGCACACACACACACACACACACACACACACACACACACACACACAATCTAAAAACATTGCTGATTATTTTTCTTCATGGTGGACCATTCCCTTCATCTTTGACTTTCTTGTGGCATATGATTAGTACTGAGCAAAGGGTGTGCAGAGTTAGTGACAATTTTAATATGGTTCCAAATTGTTTTCCAGGATAATTGGACCACTTCAAAGGTCCTCCTAACAGTGCATCGGTATGCCTGTGTCCCCGAAGTTTCTGGTCTTCTTCCCAAGATACCACCCACCTGTGCTGGATGAGAGACTTGAGATTGCATGATACACACCCTTTGTGCATAAGATGTTCAAAGTAGATCCATTTTTTTCTCCCCACTGATAAGTACAATCCAGGCCCTTGAGTACTGCAAATGCTGCCAAGGAAACAAGTGCCTTTATCAGCCCTTGGTTTATAAGGAAAAATCTCTGGTGACTTACTGAAGCCTCCTTATTTTGCCCAAACTCTGGCTACAAAGAATAAAAGAGCTCCACTGAGGAACCCTAGAGGGAAACACTTCAACATAATGAGTTGCTTATTCCATGGTTAATGATTGCTGTCATTCAGTCATTTTTCAGTCCTGTCTGACTCTCTGCAACCACATTTAGGGTTTTCTTGGCAAAGATACTAGAATGGTTTAGCATTTCCTTCTCCATCTCATTTTACAGATGAGGAAACTGAGGCAAACAGGGTTAAGTGACTTGCCCAGGGTCACATATCTAGTAATTCTCTGAGGCCACATTTCATCTCATGGAGATGTCTTCTGGCTCTGGGCTCAGGTGCCAACAAGCTGCCAATTGGTTAGTGATAGTACCCAACAGTACCCATCTAAATACATTTGCTCTCTTTGATTTGGATCTCCTTCCACCAGGAAAAGAGTCTTCCTGAAAACCATGGATGACTCCTGCCTGGTCAGAGGCTTGGGTAACCCTGGAGAAAGACATGGTTGTGAGCAAGCCAAGGAAAGCAAAACTGTGGTCCCAATACCAGCAGTTCTGTCCCCATTCCTACTGGCATGACTTCTCAGGACCTCCTTTGGTGGCTAATGTTTTTAATGGCCATGCTTACTAGACAAAAATGCTTTTCTTCATGTTCTATGATCTTGATCCTCTTAGCAGCAACATAAAAATCCTTGGGGCAGCCACACCTCAGGCTTCCTGGTCTTTACCTACCAATTTATCACTCTAAACAAAACTTTAACCACAAGAGTTCCAAAGGAAATGCTAGTAGAATAAAACCAAGATGAAAACACCTAGGTCTCACAGGGAGCACTGTCATTGTTTGGGGGTTGCTACTTTTTTCTTTTTAGGATATCCCAGGGAGAGGCAGTGTGGTATAGTGGACAGAGAGTTTACCCTAAAGTCAGGAAGTCTTAGGTTAAAATTCTGCCTTTGTAATATATACTGGCTGTGTGACCCTGAGCAAGTCATTAAACATAGTGATCCAGCAACATTATAACTCTTTGAATTACATAAAAGTAATCTAGCAACATGGTAACTCTCTGAGTTATATAACACAGTGATCTAGTAACAGAGTAATTCTCTGAGATTATAAGTGATAGAAGTTTCTGATCTGCATTGGTAGACAGAGACACTCCTCCCAATCCCCCCACACACACTTCACCTTTTGAATGCCCTATACCAATGAAATCACAGGTCTGGTTCCTATCTGCAATCTTGTTTCCCGATAAGAATATAATGAGAAAACCTGATGAATTCTTAGTGGGGAGAGTTTATTGATGTGGAGTAATCAGAAACCTGAATTCTCAAATGAGGTAGCTGAGGGGTACAGTGATTAGAGCACAGGGCCTGAAGTCAGGAAGACGAGTTCAGATTCAGCTTCAGATTCAGCTTCAGATGATTGGTATCTGTGTGACCCCAGACAAGTTACTTAACCTCAGTCTTCTCCTCTGTAAAATGGGGATAATAACATTACCTGCCTTCAAGAATTATTGTGAGGATCAAATGAGATAATAAGTGTAAAGAGCTTATCATTGTACCTAGGACATGGTATAATATAAATGTTAGCTATAATATTGGGGCAGCTAGGTGGCACAGCAAAGCATCAGGCCTAGCATCTGGAAGACCTGAGCTCAAATCTGACCTCAGATACTTACTAGCTGTATGACCTTGGTGGGTAAGTCACTTATCCCTGCTTGCCTGAGTTTTCTCATCTGTCAGATAAGCTGGAGAAGGAAATGTCAAATCACTCCAGCATCTTTGCAAAACAAACAAACAAACAAACCCAAATGGGGTCAGGAAGAGTCAGACATTACTGAAATGACTGAACAACTTTATTATAATTATTATGATAGAGCACTGGGCCTGGAGTCAGGAAGACCTTCATTCAAAGCCAGCCTTAGGCACTTAGTAGCTGTGTAACCTTGGACAAGTCACTTGACTAGTGTTTGCCTCAGTTTCTTCATCTGTAAAATGGGAATGATAATAGCCCCAACCTCCCAGGGTTGTCCATCAACGAGAAGATATTTGTAAAGTGCCCAGCACAGTGCCTGGCACAATGTCAGTGCTATATAAGCACTAACTATTATGATTATCACTACTAAATGCAGTCTTTCTTCTTTCCAAACTATATACGAACTCATAGAAAGTTAAAGCTGCATTCGATTTTAAATATATTTAATTTACCTACTGCTTTTATTGAACTATATATATATTCTCGAGGGTCCTTTGGGGTCTACTTCAATGAACAGATAAGAATGGTAATTAGCTTCAGGCAGCTAGGTGGCACAGTGAATAAGCACCAGCACTGGACTCAGGAGGACCTGAGTTCAAATATGGCCTCAGACACTTAACACAATAAAACTAGCTGTGTGACCTTGGGCAAGTCACTTAACCCCAACTGCCCTGCTTTCCCCCCTCCAAAAAAGCAAAAAAAAAAAAAAAAAAAGAAAGAAAGAAAGAAAGAAAAAGAATGGTAATTAGCACAGCAATAATATGTAAACAAACACCTGCTGCTAAAATCTTCAAAAATGTTATTCCTTGAAAAGGTTGACTATCCCCTTATAATTGTGCTTATGCTATTAATTTTGCCCAACAAATCCCTTTTCATGCATAGTAAGTAGAAAGGTAACTTTCAGTAGGAGGCCTCTTCTAATGATCAAAACCCTCCAAATCAGTGAAATTGGAATTAAAACGGTTTTATCCTGGTAGGAGGAGTTTCAAAAGGTGCCACAAATTTTTAAATCACCAGAAGTCTGGAAGATCACCAAACGGAGGTCAATCTCTATTTTTGTATAAGTGGGATGAAAGTTTAAGTACTTCTGCTAAACTTGGTCTTCAGTCCACTTCGTGCCTTTTCCTTTCCACATCATTGGGAATCCCATTCCTGAATGAAGGGTGGGGCCCTGGCCTAAGAGATGCTGGCTTCCACTATTAGACACGGCTGTCTTTTACTATGAAGGTCCACCCTGACTGGTCCTTGCCTTGGACTTCCACTCTGAGAGATAAGTAGTTGGCAGGAGACAGAGGCATCTTTCCAAATGAGTGAGTGATGCAGGCTATCTAACACACCCCAGAGGCTAAATTAAATTCTGCTCTTCTCTGAAAAGGGACCAGAAAATTCCCTGGTAGAGTCAAGAACTGATGGCTCATTTTGGCTTTCCATCTGAATCAAAGGCCCACCAAGAAGTCATAAATTATTGTCAAATGGGGATGAGGGGAGCGGTTTGAGACAGGAAAGCAAGATACCCACTAACTTTGGGTGACTCCAGTTAACTAGAGAATGGCCCCCGAAACAGGCATGAAATGAAATAATATATGTGTTAATATACAATAATAATTATATAATATATAATTATATATAATAATGATATAATATATAATTATATATAATAATGTCTGTAAAGCTTTTTGCAAACCTTATAGCATAATATAAATGTTGGCTATTACTATGATGGTCACTGAAAGACAGAATCCAGTGATAAATAATTTTGTTGCTCCTTGGTTATCTTCCTCAGGGCTAGAAATGTTGCACACTCAGAAAGGGACCCCTCTCCCAAACAAAACCAAACCCAAAACCCAATGTGAGTGGGAACAGGCCCCCTCTCTCCTTTTTGTCAAGCACACCAACAAACTTCTGCAAGACTCTGAATATTGTTTGGTGGAAAGAACAATGCTATTTGAATCAGCATGGCATAATAGAAAGAAGGCCTCAGAGCCAGAGAGACCTATGTCTGAGTTCTGCCTCTGACATGTAAGGGATGTGTGACCCTTGGTAAGTCACTTACCCCCTGTGCTCTAGACAATTTACTAAGACCTTAAATTGCAGCAAGGGTGCTGCTCTACATTGGAAGAGGTAATTTCTTCATCTAAGCAATTCTCTATACCGCTGGTATCTTAGGTCTACTCCTTATGCTGGACTCTGGACAAGTAATTTAGTCTCTGTGGACCTCAGTTTCCCTCATCTGTAAAAAAAAAAAAAAAAGGTGTGGCCTGCAGGACCCCCTAGTCCCTTCCCAACTGGAATCCCTGCTCCCTGGTCACAGCGACTCAGGGCAGAATCTAAACACCTGGGGTTTCTCCCCAGAGTTGTCTGCCACGGGGGTTAGGGAGCTTTTTTTTAAGCAGTGAGAAGTCAGAGAAAGAAGGAAAACCTTGAAATAGTGGACCCTTGTTCAGCAACGAGTTCTGAGGCAAAAAAAGAAAGCGCTGAGGATTATCAAAGGCAGCGGCAGCTGAGTCAGTGAGAGCTCCCTTTTCCCTTCACCCCAGAACAAAGAGTTCAGCTCCCACGGGGCTCCATCAGACACAGAGTGCCAGACATCTGACTCTTTCATGTCTCCCGCCTCTGTGTCTGCCGCTTCCTCCACAGCCCTGGTCTGGGCAGGCAAGACCAATCCAGAGAGGCCGTTGGGAATGGAGAGCAGGGTTTGGACCCTTCTTCTCCCTAGCACAGTCCTGAGAACATTTCCTCCCTCCCCTCCCCCGCCCCAATCCCAAACAAGCCACTGGGGTGGAGGGAGAAAAAGTAAGGCCACCAGGTCCAGGAGGAAAGCAGCCCCTGTTGTTTGCAAATTAAGGAGGGGAGAAAGGATGAGGGAGTGATTAGAGGGGTCATTCTGGGACATTAAATAGACCCAGGTCTCCCCGGGTCAATAACCCATTCAAAAGACTTCAGGAGCTCCCTATTATCTCTCAAAGACAAAAACACAAAAGTGCTATGGGGCGGGGGGAGCAAGGGGATGCAGCTGGGTCTACAAATGACTAGGAAGGGACCTGGAGACCTGGATCCAGGGCAGATAAGATGCTCCCCAGTGATCCTGGTGGGGAGGCCCGGACTGCAGGCAGAACAGTTTGGGCAGGTGGGATGTCAGACCTGAAACAAACCAACCTAGAACACAACAATGTCAGAGCCGGAAGGAACCTTGGAAATTCTCCACCCCAAGGTTTCTGTGAAATTGGTGCTATTTGTCGTTGTTTTATATTCTGATTGACTGTATTTCAATATGATTGGTTTCCTTTGGAATTCTATGTATTCTAAATATTTTAAAAACATCACTGTGAGGAGTCCAAAGGCTTCCCCAGACTGCCAATGGGAGGTTATAGGTTACATGACCTATAACAAAAGGTTAAGAACCCTGACCCATGTCCAGTCCCCTCATTTTACAAAAGAGGAAACCGAGGTTCAGAGGCGGTTTATGTATCTGTGGAGGGGGAGGGTGTTGTGAGATGAGTAACTAACACACACCCTGGTCTCCCCGAACACTGTAATATCAGGAGGAGAAACCAGTTACTGTGACGGCGGCGGCGGCGGCAGCCACACACATTCTTGAAAGGGATCTGAAAGTGGATTTCCTGAGGTCTGATCATGGCAGGGATGTTTCTAAGTCAGGGACAAATCAGGGGCTTCAGGCTGGGCCTACCACAACAAAGAGGCAATGGCAACAAAAGAAACATATGGCTGGAGCCGCCAAAGCCTGTAAATTAAACATAAAGGGGAGATTAGATAATTAATGAGTACTCCCAGGCAGGCAGCAGTTCCAGCCCTAGCTGGGCCCTACCACTGCGGAGGGGTGGTCGGCTCTCTGGATTTGGAGCCAGGAAACAGCACCCTGGGCGGGGGCGGGGCCTGCCTGCCAGGGCAAGACAGGGCTGGGCTGGGCGGGGCTGGGCAGGGAGGGGGTGGGGCAGGGCTGGAAACCGCACTAAGGGAGGGGATGGGGCAGGGAGGGGTGGCAGGGAGGAGCACCCGGGGCTGGCCAGGGCTGGGGTTGAGCAGGCCTAGGGAGATGGAGTTTGAGCTGGGTTAGGACTGGGCTGGGCAGATGGGGCTGAGCCGGGCTTGGCCAGGGTGGGGTCAGGTAGGGCTGAATGGGGAGGGACTGGGCAGGACTGGGTTGAAGGTTGAGCACGGCGGGGCGGGGCTGGTCAGGGTGGGGTCAGATGGGCTGGTTGGGGCCAGATGGGCTGGTTGGGGCGGGGCTGGGCTAGTCAGGGTGGAGTCAGACGGGGCTGGGCTAGGTGGGACAGAGTTGGGCTGAGTTGGGCTGGTCGGGGCCAGGTGGGGCGGGGCTGGGCGGGGCCAGGTTTGGCTGCTCTCCAACCCAGGAGTGGCCTTTTCACCACCAGAAGCTCTTTCCGGGCTGGGGGAGGGGTGGGGCAGGTCAGCAGATGAAACCAGGAGGTTGTGCGAGATAAAACCCACCTGTTAGCAGGGCAGAATTGGGAGCTCTGGGAGAGCTGCCTGACCAGCTGCTGGGGGGGCCTAGCCCCAGCAGAAGCTTAATGGCATGATAGCAGCAGCACACACTCCTCTCCCCACGTGAACCCCCACCTCCCCTTTTACTGGGCTACTACTTGCGACTCTCTGCTGGTTGGGGAGACACCTTTAAATAAGGGAGTGGAGAAAAGGGGCGTTAAAGTGCCCACCCCAGCTCATCAGAGCAGAAGATGGCCCAATCAAAAAGCACTCGCTATGCAAATTAGAGGACCCAGGTTCAAATCCCACCTTGGTTGAGTTATCTATGTGATTTCTGGCACGTCTCTACCTATCTGTAAAGTGTATTGGGAGGGAGACTAATAGTAGCAAAATTAGGGCATCTGTGAATTTAGATCAGGAAAATGCATCTTTATCTCAATAACCAATCAAACAATAAGCATTTATTAAGGGCTTATTACTATGTGCTGGGTGCTATACCCAACCCAGGGGATTATAAAAAAGGACAAAAGGCAGCCCCTGCCCTCAAGGAGCTTACAGTCTTATGAAGAGCTTAGAATTAGGTCTGCTTTCTCTTATGTGTTTTACTTTATTAGTTTAAAACCATTTTCTCTGAGACCACAGGCTTCCCCAGACTGTCAAAGGGGTCTGTAACCCCATCCCTGCCCCAAAAGGTTTAGAACCCCTGGCCTAGATGGTGTTCACTTTTCCCACTCTAGAATAATTCTCTATCAATGACAGGCCCATTCCACCTAGAGGACACTGCTTTCTCACATCAGCCCATAGGATCACAGGAGAAGCTATATTGTCTAGCCACCTCATTTTATTTTATTGCATCTATTTTTTAAATTGGTGCAGCTAGAGGGTGGCTAGGTGGCGCAGTGAACAGAGCACCAGCCCTCCAGTCAGGAGGACCTGAGTTCAAATCAGGCCTCAGACACTTAACACAAAACTAGCTGTGTGACCTCGGGCAAGTCACTTAACCCCAATGCCCTGCCCTCCCCCCTCCAAAAAAAAAAAAAAAAGAAAAGAAATTGATGAAGCTAGGTGGCAAGTGTATAGAGTGCCAGACCTGGAGTTAGGAGGGCCTGAGTTCAAATAATGCATCAGATATATTCCTAGTCATGTGACCCTGGACAAGTCACTTCACCCTGTTTGTCTCAGTTTCCTCATCTGTCAAATAAGCTGGAGAAGGAAATGGCAAACCACTCCAGTATCTTTGCCAAGAAAACCCCAGATAGGGTCATAAAGAGCTGAACGTGACTGAACAACAATTTGCTTTTTTAAATTGTCCCCATTTTACAGATGAGAAAACTGATGCACAGAGCAGATAAATTACTCCCCAAAGTGACCTACATGCTAATAGACAGAGGCTGGCTTCCACTGCAGGTCGTCCCTAGCTCACACTGCCTCCCTTCTCTTCCCACTGCTACCTTCCCAACCCTCATGCCTTACTATCACCTGGACTCTACCTACCCATCTCAAATTCTACCTCATTTCTTGAATTTATAGATTTGGAGTGGGAGGGGATCTTAGAGGTCATCGAATCTGATCCCTCAGGAATCTGCAGATCAGAGAGGGAAAAGTGATTTGCTCAGGGTCACACAGTATCTTTTCTACTTTCCACCTGTGGTCTGGTCTCCTCTCACCATGGAAACTCACATTCATCTCTCTGTCCTCTTAAATTCGGCATTAGTTAGTCACTTACCACGTTGGTTAAACTTTCCATTGTGTGTCACTGCTCATACTTAGCCACATTTCTATAGTTCTTCACAGATTATAAAGGCTTTCCTCACAGAAATCCTTAGAAGAAAGGATTAGGAACCCCATTTTACAGATGAGGAAACTGAGGAAAAAGAGAGGAAAGAGACTTGCCCATGGCCACATGACTATCTGAGCTAGTACTGGAAACCAGAGGCAGCATGGTATGTAGGCAAGAACACTGAATTTGGAGTCATAGGCAACATTAAATGTATTGCCATGGAAAAATCACTGGGTTTTCCCTCACTAGACCTACTGTAAGCTTGGACAAGTTACCACCCTTCACAGGGTCTCACTGGATAATCCCTAAGGTACCTTTATGATCTAAGTTTATTACAATAGAGTTTGTATGGAAAGTATTTTATTTAGAGGGAGTGTGGTATGGGAGAAAAAAATTTCCATTTAAAATGTATTGAGAACAGAAATGTATTGAGTGAGGCAGCTGGGTGATCCAGTAGATAGAGTCAGAAAGCCCTGAGTTCTAATTTGGTCTCCAGCATTTACTGGTTGTGTGACCTGGGGCAAGTCCTTGTCTGCCTAAAGTTGCCTCATCTATAAAATGGGGATAATAACATCATCTAACTCCCAGGGTCGGTGGATTAAATAGGCTATATTTGCAGAACACTTTGCAAGCCTTAAACCACTATATCAATGCTATTTTATTATTGCTAATATAAATAAAGCCAGAGTCCCAGAACAACCCAGGCAGCTTTCAACATTCTTTCCTTTTCAGCCTTATAGACTCCTTCCTTTACAAGATGTGAATTTCTGAGCAGATAATCTCTCTGAGCCTCGGATTTCTCATCTGTAAAATGGTTCCATTTGCCCTAAACCTAGGAAAAGTACTATATATGAGTTGTTTTATTATTATAATTAGTAATAATCAATAAGCATTTATTAAGACCCTACTATGTGCTAGGCACTGTGTTTAGTGCTGAAGATACAGAAAAAGGCCAGAGACATTTCCTGCCCTCCAGTAGCTTACATTCTAATCTCATGATGATGGTGATGATGGTGATGATGATATTAGGAGGGGACAGGGGAAGACCTAGCTAAAGCTCAGTTCTCTGGGAAGTGATCTGGGAACAGCAAGCCCTATCTTCCTCAGAGGGATCCTGTGAGTCCCACCTGAGAGAAATGTTATGAAAGAGAGAAGTATTGGAATGGAAAAAGCAATGGCTTTGAAATAGCTGTGTGTCTTTGGGTAAGTTACTTGCCCTCTCTGTGCCTCAGTTCCATCTAGCAAACAAGTGCCTGAGCACAATGCCATGGTAGGTGCTTAATAAATGGTGATTCAGTGAAATGAGAAAATTGAATTCAATGATTTTTTCAGGTCACTCCTCCCACCCCAGCTCTGAATCCTATGGTGGGCAGTCTCCTTGGAGCCCTGAGAACCTGCCTTGCAGATACTGGGAAAGTTCTTCTCACTGGTCAATAGTGATAACAACATTCTGGGGATTTGTTTATTCTTTTCAAACAAAGCTTCTTCCCCTTTTCCCTGGAGGATGGAGGATGGAGGATGGGGGTGGTGGTGGGGGTATACTTTCCAGCCCAAGGTCGCCATCTGCTGGCAGAAATTACCTATGGCACATCAGGACCTTGTGCAGCCTCTGGTTTCCTTAGCTGTGATAGGAGGGGGTGCATTGGGATGATGCCTAAGGTACTCTCTAGCTCTAAACCCTATGGTGCTATGAGTATGGGACCTCTCTAAAGCCCCTAGGAGACTCAGTGAGAATTTTTAAATGCAAAGATATTTTATATAGCTTTCTTCCCCCTCCAGATCTCTTCTGGGAAACCAATACAGATACTGCTGTCACAAGGCCCTACAAAGCCTTCCACTCTCCTCCCCAGGGCCAAGGGGCTTCTGGGAATCCTCTTTGCCTCATGAGGGATTAGCACAGAAAGTCTTATCTGTAATGGCCTTAGAATAGAGAATGTCAGAGTTGGGAGAGCCCTTAGAACACAGAATGTTAGAGCTGGGAGGGCCCTTAGAATACAGGACCTCAGAGATGAGGGGGCCCTTAGAACACTGATCAGAGCTGGAAGGGTCCTTAGAACACAGGATGTCAGAGATGAGGGGACCCTTAGAACACTGATCAGAGCTGGGAGGGCCCTCAGAATACAGGATGTCAGAGATGAGGGGGTCCTTAGAACACAGAATGTCAGAGATGAGGGGGCCCTTAGAACACTGATCAGAGATGGGAGGGTCCTTAGAACAGAGAATATCAGAGCTGGGAGGGCCCTTAGACCACACAAGTTCAGAACTGTAAGGGCCCTTAGAACATGGAAGATCAGAGCTGGGTAGGGCCTTCAATAGAATTTAACATAACTGTCTATTTTTTACCTCTAGGAAAAGTGAAGAGCTAAATTAGTGGTCAGTCATGACTCTGGGTCTTTCCCATTATTATTACACATGGCGGGGCTAAGCTCTGAACCCAGCTCAGGTGTTTATGACTCCCCCCACCCCCATCCCCCAAAGGGAGTCAGGAGAATGGGCTCCTTAGGTGGACGAGGAATTTGAGTTTGCTTAGACACATCGAGGTGAAGGTGCTTGGTGAGACACACAGGAAAGTATTTCCAACAGGTTGTTGGTATCAATTAACAAGCTAAGAAGCAGATATCCACAGTGCATGGAGAGATACCAGGCTTCCATGAACTTAGATGGGAAAAAAATTACATTTTTAGTTTTATTAACCTTTGGTTTCTTTCACAAGTGTCTATATTTTATTTCATGCATTTATTTTTTTAATATTTAAAATTATTTTTGTTTCATTAATTTCCCGATTATACATAGAAACATTTTTAACACTCATTTTAAAACATTTTGTGCATTTAAAAACATGATTCTGAGAAGGGGTGCGGTGGCTCTCACAGACAGCCAAAGGGTACCATGACAACATAATCATAATTAATAATAATAACACTTATACAGAGCTTTTTATAAGCAATTAGGTGGTGTAGTGGATAAAGCACTGGGCCTGGAGTCAGGAAGACCTGAGTTCAAAATCTGCCTCAGACATTTAATAGCATTATGATCGTGGGGAAATCACTTAACCTGTTTGCCTCAGTTTTCTCACCTGTAAAATGGGGGTGATGTTAATAGCACCTACCTCCCAGGGGTGTTGTAAGAATCACATGAGACAATGTAAAGAGCACAGACCCCAGAACATAGTAGGTGCCATATAATCGCTTGCTATTATTATTATGTGAAAAGTGCTCTACATATGTTAAATCATGTTAGGAGTCTGTGATTAATAGAAAAGCTATACAGGACTGGAGATAGGGATTTAGTAGTCAACCTCACAGAGCTGAAACTTGAAGCTATTTGGGCAGATGAGATCACCATGAATAGGAGAGAGAATAGGCCTGGGACCTAACCTCAGGGAACAAGTACATTTGAGGCCAAGGGATCATGGGGGAGGTAGTGACGTCCGATCCTGGTATTTTTCCTGCCTCAGCAAGGACCTCTGGACATCTAATTTGTTTTGACTTCTTCATCCTCCCCCCATCCTGTAATGTGACGGGGAACTGTATTATTTCTGAGGATGCCCTTCATGTTCAAGAACAGAGATTGCCTTCCACATGGGTGGGTAGGGACAGCTGGAAACATAGCTCCCCATTGAACTGTGAGAAGAGGGTCCTTTGATCTCCTATCCCGGCTGCTATTGACAAGGACTGTCTTCACTGGGAGCTTTGCCTGTGTCCCTCCAGGTTAGGCTGAAGCCTTTCTCAATATAAAGCACCCCTCTTTTGGATATGGGTACATTGTGTTTGTCTTTGTGCCTTTTAAGAACGGTGTATTTGCACGGTGGCAGGGCAGGGGAGGGGTGTCCTTAAAACCCCATCATTTGGAGATATAAGGAAGGAGCAGCTAGATGTCCTGAAAAGAGCAACTGAATTGACAGTGAGAGCACTTTGCTTTAAATATTGGCTCTGTTACTTAATACCTGTGTGATTGTGTGGCCCACTTTCCCACTTCGAGCCTCCGTATCCTTATCTGTAAAACCTGAGGCTTTGACTAGATAAGTTTTGGAACATCCTAAAAAAGGGTCTTCATCACTCTCAGGCATCTTATTTTCAACCACACTTCACCCACACACATCCTGCTATCTATCCACGGTCCACAGTCTCCCTGAGTGACCCTGTCCTGCTATCAGATGTTTAGTAGGGCTCCTGGGTGACAATGATGAAAATGCTCAGGAAGCCAGATGTGACATCTCATAAGCAGATGGGAGATTAGACATTACCCCTGACTTGCCATCCAGTGGTTAGTAGACCTTGGAGGTCACAGTGATGAAACTGCTCAGGAAGCCAGATGTGACATTTCATAACTGGATAGAAGATTAGATATTGCTATTATTTTAGAAACCTTCAGTTTGGTCCAGAGGCTTCCTTCTCCTCTCTGAGTCCTGTCTATCTTTCAGAGCCCAACTCATGTCATCGTCCTCCAAGGACTCTTCCCTGACTGCCTTTGTCCACAGGCATCTTCCTTTCCCACCATTAACATCTATAGCATTCACTCTACCTCTCTTTTGGCATGGAGCACATAATACTTTGCTGTTGTTTTAAAGCATATTTTGTCACAGCACCCATTCCCATGAAAACCCTACAGAATATAGGAATACATGGAGATTTCCTTAAAATGAGAGGTAATATCTATCTAAAACCATCAACAAGCATTATCTGTAATGGGGATAAACTAGAAGCATTCCCAGTAAGATCAGGGGTGAAACAAGGATGTCCATTATCACCAATATTATTCAATATTGTACTAGAAATGTGAACTTTAGCAATAAAGGAAGAAAAAGAAATGGAAGGAATTAGACTAAGGAATGTAGAAACAACGCTATCACTCTTTGCAGATGATATGATGGTATACTTAGAGAATCCTAGAGAATCAGCTAAAAGCCTACTTGAAAGAATTAACAACTTTAGCAAAGTTGCAAGATATAAAATAAACCTACATGAATCATCAGCATTTCTATATATTACCAACAAAGTTCAGAGAAATTCCATTTAAAATAACTGTAGACTACAAAATATTTGGGAGTCTACTTGCCAAGACAAACAGGAACTATATGAACACAATTACGAAACATTTTTCACACAAATAAGATCAGATCTAAACAATTGGAAAAATATTAGTTGCTCGTGGGTAGGCCATCCTAATTTAATAAAAATCACAATTCTACCTAAATTAATTTACTTATTCAGTGCCATAACAATAAAACTACCAAAATTATTTTATAAATCTAAAAATTATAATAAAATTTCTCTGGAAGAACAAAAAGTTAAAAATATCAAGGGAATTAATAAAAAACAAAACAAAACAAAGGAAGTTGGCCTAGCCATACCAGATCTAAAACTTTATTATAAAGAAACTATCATCAAAACTACTTAGTACTGGCTAACAAATAGAGTGGTGGATCAGTGGAATGGGTTAGGTACAACATAAGACACAAATAGTCAATGACTATAATAATCTACTGTTTTATAAATCCAAAGATTCTAGCTTCTGACATAAGAACTCACTATTTGGCAAAAACTGCTGGGAAAACTGGAAAACAGTATGGTAGAAACTAGGCATAGACCAATATCTCACACCTTTTACCAAGATAAAGTCAAAATAGGTACACAATTTAGACATAAAGAGTGATACGTTAAGTAAATTAGGAGAGCAAAGAATAGTTTACCTGTCAGACCTATGTAGAAGAGAACAATTTATAAACAAACACAAGATAGAGAACACTATGAAATGTAAAATGGATTATTCTGGTTATATTCAATTTTAAAAGTTATATACAAACAAAACCAACACAACCAAGATTAGAGGGAAAGCAGAAGGATGGGAAACAATTTTTAAAGCAAGTATTTCTGATAAAGGCCTCATTTCTAAAATATATAAAGAACAGAACCAAATTTATAAGAATACAAGTCATTCCCCAATTGATAAATGGTCAAATGAATAGGCAGTTTTCTGAGGAAGAAATTAAAACTATCTATAGTCATATAAAAAAATAACTCTAAATCACAGTTGATTAAAGAAATGCAAATTAAAAGAACTCTGAGGTACCACCTCACACTTATCAGATTGGTTAATATGACAGAAAATGAAAATGATAAATATTGGAGATGATGTGGGAAAATTGGGGCACTAATGCTTTGTTGATGGAGTTGTGACCTGATCCAACCAATCTGGAGAGCATCTTAGACTATGCCCAAAGGGAAATCAAACTGTGCATACTCTCTGATCCAGCAATGCCCCTCCTAGGGCTGTATCCCAAAGAGATCATTACAAAAGGGAAAAGGACCCACATGTACAAAAATATTTCTAGCAGCTCTTTCTGTGGCAAAGAATTGGAAATTGAGGGGGTGCTCATCAAGTGGGGAATAGCTGAAAAAGCTGTGGCATATGAATGTAATAGAATATTGTTGTGTTATAAGAAATGATGAGCAGGCAGACTTCAGAAAAACCTGGAAAGACTTATATGAACTGATGCTGAGTGAAGTGAGCAGAACCAGGAGAACACTGTACACAATAACAGCAACACTGTGTGGTGATCAGTTATGATTGACTTAGCTCTTCTCAGCAATACAATGATCCAAGATGATTCCAAAAGACTCATGAAGGAAAATGCTATCTACATCCAGAGAACTATGGAGTCTGAATGCTGATCGCAGCATACTATTTTCATTTTTTTAGTGGCTTTTCCCTTTTGTTCTGTTTCTTTCACAACATGACTAATGTGGAAATATGTTTACATGATGGTACATGTATAACCTATATTAGATTGCTTGCTGTCTTGGAGAAGGGGGATGAGAGGGAGGGAGAAAAAAACTTAAACTCAAAATCTTATAAAAAAAAGGAATGTTGAAATTATAAGTAATCAGAAAAAACCAAAATACTATTTACAAAAAAAGTATATTTCATCTCTTTAATTAGACCTAAGCACCTGTGTTTGAATAAAAAGAATTATAAAGAATTTATGATGTACCTTTAAGGTTTAGGATACCAAAAAAATAGAAAAATTTTAAAAAGACAATCCCTGCCTTCAAGAAGCCTATATTCTAGTCAGTCAATGAGCATTCATTAAGTGCTTACTATGGCCAGGCACTGTGCTAAGTACTGGGGATACAAAAAATTTTTAAAAGGCAAAACCGGTCCCTACTCTCAGGTAATTTACATTCTAATGAGGGAGACAACATACAAATAACAAGGTACACACAGGAAATATATAAAATAATTGGCAGGTAATATGGGTGGGGTACAGCTAGGTGGCACAGTATATAGAGTATTGGACTTGGAGTTAAGAAGACCTGATCTCAAATCTGGGCCCAGACACTCTTAGTGTTGTGACCCTGGGCAAGTCACTTAATATCTTTGTCTCAGTTTCCTCATCTGTAAAATGTGCTGAAGAAGGAAATGGTAAACCACTCCAGTATCTTTTCCAAGAAAACCCCAAATGGGTCACCAAGAGTTGGACAAGACTGAGCAGCAATATCAGAGGGCCTCTAATGTGATTTGAAAGCTGCAGGCATAGTATATGGAGTTATAGGGAACTTCACTGGTATAAGATAATCCCAGATAAGAAAACTCTCCCATCCAGAGCTGGCTTCTGACTTCTCTGCAAGGTCAACCAAAGATCACTGAATTCAAGAGCAGAAGGAACAGACAGATGCTTAGAGTATTAGAGGTGAAATTACCTGACCAGGGTCACACAACTTCTAGCCTTGAATGCCAATAACCTACATAATAGTAGAATGAGGCTTATTCCTACTTTATCTTGTATTTCTCACAGAGCCTAGCATAGAGTCACAAATTTTTAACTGGAAGGCATCCTATCTATTCTAATCTAATTCTCTGGTTTTGCAAATAAGGAAATGAGCCCCCCCCACCCCAAGATCAGAAAGATATTAAGCAGAAGAAATCAGATCCAGACCTAGGTCTTCTGATTCCCAAGTCCAACACCTTCCAACTATACCATGCTGCTTCTCCCACCTCCTCCAAAAGGCTCCATAAATATTTGTTGACTGGTTGACTAATGCTATGCTTTGTCTACCAGCCTTGGAAAGAACATGTGGGCCCTCCTTCCTTCCGTCTGGCATTCCCTTGTCAATCAGCCCATCACTGGACAGTATGCTGCTTCCGAAGTAGATTTGGCTGACAGCTTTTAACTCTGTCTTGCTGATGATAATCTTGACAATGTTTTTCAGCAAAAAGTTCCTAAATGGGCCCCTTTTCCTTTACTGAGTGTAACACAAAGAAATATCCACTGGTGAAGTGAAGGGGATTCTCCTTGTCTATAGTTTCCAAGCGGCTGGTCATCAGCAAAGACCTGCTCCCTTATTACTTTCTCCAGGATGACCGACTCAGGGATTTTTCTACAGGCAAGAAAAATTCTCAGAGAATTAATAACTAATGCTGCCTAACACAGCTGTAGAATAAATGGAATAACACACTACTTTTTAATGTCATTGATTCTGGAGAAGAACCCCTCAGGCAAGTGCACGATAGTAGGAAGGAGCAGGTTTTGAGTCTGACCTCAACTAATTCTTATCTGTGTGACCCTGGGTAAGTTACTTTCTCTCCCAGTCCATTATTTGCAAAATGAAGAGGTCAGAAAATGTTGGACTGAAGCTTGGAATATTTCCACGGGAGGCAGTGTGATTATAGAGAGAGGGGGAGAGGACTCAGCGTCAAAAGAACACAACTGGAAAGGAAAGGAATAAACATTTATAGAGCACCTACTGTATGCTGGGCATTGTGCTAAGAGCTTTTACAAATATATGGCTCCATCCTCACAACATCCTTGGGGGCTAAGTGCCATTATGACCCTCATTTTACAGTTGAGGAACCTGAGGCAATTGGAAGTTAAGAGGTTAAGGTCACATAGCTAGTGAGTGTTTGAGGCTGGATTTGAATTCGGGTCTTCCTGATTCTAGGTGCCTGAAATTGGATGACTGCTTCTGACACTTCCCAGCCTGAGGTCCTAGACAAGTCACTATGCTCCTGAGAGAGCCCTATCTGTAAAAAGGGGTAATGAGACTTAGACTCCCCACCTCGTGGGGCATTGTACATAATGGTCCATAATGAATGATAGATGCTATCTCACTCATGTGGGACTCACAACAACAGATGAGGAAGTAAAGGCTGAGAGAACTGAAATGATTTGCCCAGGGTCACACAACTAACAATAGCAATAATAGTAATCGCAATAATAATTATGATAGTAGCTAACATTCATAAAGCATGCCCAGGTACTGTGCGAAGCATTTTAACAACCTTGGGAGGTAGGTGCTATCATCATCCCCATTTTTATAAAGGGGGAAACTGAGGCAATCACACAGTCAATATGTCACAGAGGTGGGATCTTCCAGGCTCCAGGGCCAGGTCTCTCTTTCTACTCAGCCAACAGTTCTCAAAGTTTGGCCCAGGGATCCCTGGGGGTCCCCAGGCCCCTTTCAGGGAGTTCTCAAGGTCATAGCTATTTTAATAATTTTAAGATGTTTTAATTTCTAATATAAAGTAAATATTGAGAGATATAGTCCAGAAGCTCTTTGTGGGGATCTCAATCAGTTTTAAGAGCATGAAGGGGTCCTAGGACCCATGCTATCTCTCTATAGATTGTTGCTATTGTTATTGGCACAGTTCAAAGACCCTCTGATCCCTCAAATAGGTGAGGCTCTGGATCCCTGTAGCTTTGCTCAAATTGACCACATGATGCACCTTGGCTTGTTGGCTTAGCGACTGCTGTAGCCCCTATCCGCTAATGGGATCAAACGCTTTCTGGAGGTCAAGAATCCACTGTTGAGGTTTGACGATGTTCCCCACATTTCCCTCTCTCTGGCCAGCAGCCAGGACGAGACCTCCTATAACCTGTTTCAGTGTGAAGCCCTGCTGTGGTTCCATCCTTCTCAGCAGATCCTGGCCAAGTCTAACCAGGCTCTTGCCAGCAAAGGACAGCTGAAAGATGTCATGATCACTGCCACAGCCTACATCCCTGCCTTCCTGCCTGAAGATGGTGATGCCTGTGACATCTTTGAAATCTTGTGGCAATCCTTCAGTGTTCCATCTGCCTTCACAGATGTCTAGGCAACGCCTCGCTCTCTCCCTGCTCACAACTCCAAGCAGGCATCCAGGCCCACCGCAAGCCTGCCATCCAGACCCAAGACTCCCTTGACTATTCAGAAGTTAGAGCAAAAGCCACATTGGTGCAATTTGGCAAGACCTCTGGACTTTGTGGGGCCTTGTCTTACATTGGGAAATGTCCATGGAGAAAAAGACATAAAGAGAGGGAGACACATAGAGGGAGGAAGAACGGGAGGTGGGGGGAGACAGAAACATAAAGAGAGACAGCAGACAAAGAGACAGAAAACCAAGAAAGACAGAGAGACAGAGTAGAGAGAGGGAGGGAGGGAGGCGGGGGGAGAAAGGAGAAAGAGAGAGAGAGACAGAGAGAGAGAGAGAGAGAGAGAGAGAGAGAGAGAGAGAGAGAGAGAGAGAGAGAGAGAGAGATGAGAGAGACAGGCAGATAGAGGGAAGGAGAGACAGAGAAAGAAAGAAAGAAAGAAAGAAAGAAAGAAAGAAAGAAAGAAAGAAAGAAAGAAAGAAAGAAAGAAAGAGGGAAGGAAAGGAGAGAAGGGGAGGGAGAGGAAGGGAGAGAGAGAGAGAGAGAGAGAGAGAGAGAGAGAGAGAGAGAGAGAGGAGAGAGAACTCTGTAGTGTAGATTGAGTCAAGAAATTAGGTTTGAACCCTAACACTGAGGTATAGAGCAGGGTTTAGCAGTCTATGGCCCACAGGCCCATGAGCTAAAGAATGGTTTTACATTTTAGAATAAGGCTTTTTTTATATTGTTTTTAAATGTAAAAAACACTCAGCTCATGTAGCAATAAAACCAGGCAGGCTGGATGGGGCCTGGCAGTCATCTGATGACCCCTGGCATAGAGGCCACAATGACCCTGGTGCCATGAGTGCACGTACCAGACCACTTATCATCTTATCATCTGCCCAATAAGAAGGCCGTTGGACTAGCTGATCTGTAAGAGCCCTTCTGACTCAGACATTTCATAAGCCTAATCTTCTCCCCTTCCTTTTATCCTCCTCAGTACTTTTCAATTCAACCTTCCTCACTCACCTAATTTGCCTCATAGCTAGTCTAAACTCGCCCCACCCTCTCCCTTCACTATCTTTCACCTCTTCCAGCAGCAGTCAACCAGTCAGGAGGCCAAGCTCCAAATTTCTCTTATCTTACTTCTATCCTATTGGCTTCTCCTTCCTCAACTCCTGGGTCACTTTTATCAGAGGAATCCTCCCCTATCTCCACACAAATACCCTGCAATGGTTGACTTCTGACATTAGTTCACTTCTTTACTGCTAGGGTTAGTATCTGTGGATGCCTCCACTCCAGCAGTGGTAATTGCAGGACCAAATGAGCTTGGAATCAAGAGGCTTGTATTTCATTTCATGATCATTTGGCCACCAAATCAACCGGGCAATTGTGCCTGGATGGGATGTGTCAACATATTCCCCTAGGGCTCCACTCACCTTCTCAGCAACTTTCTGGTTCAAAAGGCCCCTCCTTGTCTGCCACTTATCTTTATGTGTTGCCTTCCTGATTAAAATAAGCTTCCTGAAGGCAGGGACTGTTTTGGTATTTGCTTTGGTATTTGCATCCTCACCTAGCAACACATAGTAATAGTTTAATAAATGCTTTTTATCATCCTCCCTCCTGCAGTCTTTCCTTCCTTCCTTCCTCCCTTCCTTTCTCCCCCCTTCTTCTCTCCCTTCCTTCCTCCCTCTCTCCTTCCCTCCCTCCCTCCCTCCCTTCCTCTCTCCCTCCCTCCTTCCCTTCCTTCCTTCTTTCCTTCCTTCCTTTTTTCCTTCCTTCCATCTTTTCTTAACAAGCACTGTATTTTCATAGGATTTGAAATTGAAATAATGCTAAAAGATCATTTAGTTCAGGCATTCTTAACCTAGGGTCTACATCTCCTTTTAAAAAAATTTTATAATATCATTTCCTCTGTAATGTTATCCATCTTATTTTATACATTTAAAAACATTATTCTGAGAGAGGGTCCATAGGTTTCACCAAATTTCCCAAGGGATCCATGAACCAAAAAGGAGTTCAGAATTGCTGGTCTAGTCCTACCCTCTCATTTTCTAGATGAGGGAACTGAGAGCCCGAAAGGAGGAAGAACTTATCCCAGGTCACTCAGGTAGAAAGGAACGGAGGGAGCATTTGAATGCTGGTGCTGTCAAGCTCCAATGCAAACTGCAATCCTTTTCCTATTAGCAAACAGTAAGAATAGGACAAAAGTCCACAACTACTCTGTGGATTTGGCGCAGAAGACATCCACCCAGGTGAAGGCAGGAGTGGGCCATGACAGAGAAGGAGAGGCACCTGAGAGTTGGTGGATTCCTCCAGCCCCAGCTCAGCCCAGGATAACACTCAGCCAAGCATGGCCCTGGGCCCGTGTACCAGGTGTTATAGACACAGCTCCCTGAACTTCCAAGTTAGAAATAATCACATCTTGGTTCTCCTACTATAACCCCTGATGCCAGGCAGCATGTATTAGCAGGGAGGGGCAAAAGGCACACTAGATCTAGAGCTGGAGGACTCAGCTTCGAATTCCTGCACTGCACCATCTCAGGCAAGGTGCTTCATCTCTCTGGGCTGATTTCCTTCTTTACAACATGAGGTGTCTGGTCCAGATACCTCCTGATGCCTCTCTCAGCTCTCAATCCTTTGATCAGATAAGGTCTTTGTTAGGATGGGGAGGGAAGAGCCAGTCTGGGTTCCAATCTTCAAATAAATTTCTCAATAAGTGGCTTTGTTCTATGTGCAGGTGTTTGAGACACAAAGACAAAACATGGAAGTCCTGCCTTCAGTGAGCTTACACTTTATCAAAGAAACATGTTAATATAGAAGTATATGTATAATATCTGTAGAGTGAATGTGTAGCCTAGCCACCAGTTCCATACCATACCTCCTCCACTCAGGTCTTCACCCCCACCTCCTTCCCACCAGGAATTTGGATTCTGCCCTAAGAACTCACTTAGTTCTCACAGTTCTACTTTTGCCTTATTTTGCCCTGACGTGGTCCACCGTTGTGGCTCCATATATACAGCACAAGCTTGGAGTCAGAAAGTCCAGAGTTCACATCTGACCTCTGACACTTACTAGCTGTGCGACCAAGGGTGAGTCACTTATTCCCTGCCCAGATAAAACTGGAGAAGGAAATGGCAAATCACTCCAGTATCTTTGCCAAGAAAACCTTATGGACAGTGGGTCCATGGGGTCATGAAGAAGATGACACAAGTGACCAACAACAACGTTCTCCATGCCATTTCTGGGCGACCAGTCCCAAACCCAGCTGTGGATATACCCTTCCTCCAGCTAGGTGTGGTCTTTCCCCATTAGAACTGGCAGATGCCAAGCCTCCTTCTAGCTCCTGTATGTGTGTGTGTGTGTGTGTGTTGCTTTGCCTCTTGAGAATGGAAGCCTCTAGAGGGCAAGGGAAACAGTCCCTGTTTGTGTTGGTACTCCCAGGTCTTAGTTTGGTGCTGAAGAGTTTGACCTATGCATTATCTACCGAATTTTAGGCTGAAGGTAGGAATTATTTGAAAGGGATCAGCAACAATCTCATAGAGGAGGTGGTATTTAAACTGGTCTTTATTCCAAGGAGGAAGGGCATTCCAGGTTTGGGAAATAGCCTCTCCAAACTGCTATGTATGAGAAGCCCAAGAAGGCCCATCTGTTTGGACCATAGTTTTGTCTGGGAAGGAGTAATATCTAATAACTCAGGGAAGGGAGACTAGAGCCAGGCTATAGAGGGTTTTAAATGACAAATAGAAGAATGTGTATTTGATGTGTACCACCCCAGACCCCAGATTGTTTTGTTATTGACTTTGCATCCCCTGAATTTAGCATACTGATTGGTATGTAGTAGGCAGTTAATAAATGTTCATTGATGGAGCAATCCTAGAGGCAAGAGGAATCCACTGGAGTAGGGGAGTGAGATGGTCAAGGCTGATGCTTTAGGAAAATCACTTTGGCAGCTGTGTGGAGAATAAATTCCTTAAATACTCTGGGTCCCCCTTCTAATCCATGAATATGGAGGGGGGGAAAGACTGTTGGGAGAATAGGATTATTCCTCCAAGGGAATCAGGGGATCAGGAAGAACCAAGGAAATCAGAGATTATGAGGATGGGTCTCCTACTGGTGAATGTCCAAACAAGATAGTGTGTGTGTGTGTGTGTGTGTGTGTGTGTGTGTGTGTGTGTGTGTGTGTGTGTGTGTGTGTACATACTGGGGGGAAGGGGGAGAGCAACAAGAAGAACCTTGGATTGGGATTTAGGAGACCTGGGGCATAGTTGTGGATAAATCATCAGAACTGGAGTCAGGAAGACTTTAGTTCAAATCCAGCCTCAGACACTTACTAGCTCCATGTCCCTGAATAAATCTCCTACCTACTGCCTGCCCCGGTTTCCCCATCTGCAAAATGGACAGAATAAGCATTTATTCAGTGCCTACTATATGCCAAGTGCTTTACAAATATTATTTCATTTGATCTTCATAGTAACCCTGGGAGGAAGGTGTTATTATTATGATTATAAATCATAATATTTATAATATCATTATTTTGCACTCAAGGAAACTGAGGCAGACAAGATGGTAAAGTAACTTGTCCAGGATCACACTGCGAATAAGGCCACATTCAAACTCAGGTCTTCCTGACTCTAGGCCTAGCATTCTATCCACTGTACCACCTTGCTGCCCCTATTGGAATAATAAGGATAGCATTTACCTCTCAGGGTCACTGTGAAGATAATATGAGAAGATATGTATAAAGTGTTTAGCCAGCCTTAAAGCACTATCTAAATCCTAGCTATTAGGTGATTTTCCAGGTCATCAGTTCCCTCATGTTGCTCCAATCCAATGAGCTTTTCCCACGGACAAACATGCATCCTTCTGGAAATTCCAGCCCACCTCCTGTTGTATCTGCACCCCTCCAAATCCCATTTCCTTTCAGCTTTAAAGGTATATCAAGCCCTTACCACCTCTCTCCTCCATTGTTGCCAAAGCCTCCTAACTGGTCTCCTGCTTCAAATCTCTTTCCACTCCAGCTGGTCCTACACACTTCAGCTAGAGTAGTTTTCCATAGTATCATCTCTCACCATGTGACTCCTTAACGAACTCCAGAGGCTTCCAGTAGTCCCAGCTTGTCTTACCTGCCTCGTTGGACATTGCTCCTCCCCTACTCTCCAATCCCCCCAGCCCCCCCCAAAAGAACTGGCTTTCTGTCTGTTCCCCACCCATGACACACCATCTTCCATCTCCCATCTCTTGTCCTGAATGTTGTAGAGGAAGGTCCTCCTTTCATATGGTTTAGACTTCAATGCCTACATGACCCCTGGTGAATCCCTTCCCATCTCTGGGCCTCAGTTTCCTTTTTTTGTGAAATGAGGTTGTTCCTTCTAACACCAAATCCTATGGCCCCTCATTTTGTGATTTATGTGAATTTGGAGAGAGAGCCTACAGAATGTGTAGTAAGAATTTCTAGGGATTCCTCAGGGAGGAAACAGCTCCAGGATGGGACTTTGCTTGGGCTTCTAATGGTTATGCAATATTTTCCCCCTCCTTTTCTTGTGTTTCCTTCCAGGCAACTCATAAACAGCAAATTAAAAAGCCAAACAAAGCCCCAGCTACAACAAACCACTGAACACAATAGCTCACATTTCTTTGATTTAAAAAACGTGGGGCCCCCACTGTGCTGCTTTAATTATTTTCATATTCAGGGAATATTTGAAAGGAATATGCAAATATTCAAAACCACCTCTAGGATTGTCTGTGCTATTTATTGTGTCTAATTTATTGAAGGAGGTTTTTGTCCTTAGAGAGTTCTCTGTGCTGAGGGGAAACAAAACCTTGGATGTCACAGAGATAAATAGCTTAGTAAGAAGAAAAAGCGAAGAGGTTTGGATAGCTATATCAATCAGACAGACCATCCCGAATGATGTTGGGAGGTAGAGGGGGGAAGAGAGCACCTGATCACCAGGGTTATCAGTCCTTGTCCTGATAGCTGGCTAGAGGTCAGGAAGTAGGTGTCTCTTTGCACATCTGGCCAGGTGTGTTGCTGGTAAGTCAGCCATCCATCCATCCATCCATCCACCCACCCATCCATCCATCCACCTACCCATCCATTCATCCATCCATCCATCCATCTATCCATCCATCCAACAAACCTCTATTAAGCACCATTGCAAATGACCAAAGGGCAACAGAAAACTGCACAGACAATGAATGCAGCTTTCTGGAAGTTACTGTTAATGAAAATACATTATCAAGGACATGTAGGAAATGAGCAGGTCATGAAGTGAGAGTGAAGGATAACAGATGGCTAGCCCATGTTTTCCATTGATGAAATAGTCTAGGGTCCAGAGGAAGACAAACTGGGTGGATCCCTCCATGGAGGAATTATAGGATGCTATGTATATAAGGATCAACCAAGTACAGGCTCTTAGAGTTAGGGACCTTGGAATCCACTGTCATTTAGGCCAAGAAATCTAACAATCTTTCAGGACAGGCTTCTGTTTGCTCTGGGGAAGGGAGTACCCACTCACACGAATAAGGTCACAGATATATAGAAAATGTAAAACCCACTGTGTAGTCCTTTCCTTGCCTCTGAAAGGGGCCATTATTAATGACAAGACAGCAGGACTCACAGGCCATTGGTCTGCTCAGATAGCCAAGACAGGCACGGGGGAGTTACTCTACAGCAGCCACCTTTCTCTTGTCTTCTTTATTCTGTCTGCATGTCAGAGGTGAAATAATGCCAGGTGCAACAGTAGGTGGGGTACAGAGATGTCCCCTCAGCTGCTCCCCTCAGTGTAATGGTGTCTCCTTATCTCTGTCCATAATATCACCTGTCCCTCCTTATGTTCCTTATCACATGGGAAAGTGGCATCTACCTCTCTGGCATCCTTCCATGGTGTCTAGTCCTCTGTACACAGTAAGTATCTAATAAATGCATTTGGTGGGCACTGGACTGTGTTATCTTTTCAGTAGAAGGGATGTCACTTTTCCTCCTGTGCTTTGGTTTGGTAAGTTTGGAGAGGGCCAGGAGGAAGGAGAAGGGAATGAGAAATGGACAAAAGAGACAACGAGGATTTGGGGCAGGGACCCAGGGCACTCCTACACACACAAAAATGCCTATTTTTGTCCCTGCCCTTCAGCAAGAAATGTGCATTTCATTTTGTAATTTTTCCATAATTAGAAAAGATTTCATTTTATTCCCACAAAATACTAAGGTATGAAAATTGACACACATAGCCCTATGCACACAAATGTGCATACATATACACAAACACCCCTGGGCCTGAGATGACAAGCTGTCATTGTTCATATGTTAAAAATCAATTTCACAACCTCACTTTAGGCCAAAATTAGGATCAGAGGATTTAGAGCTGGAAGGAACTTTGGAGACAGTCTTGTCCAACTCCCTCTAATCTAACAAGGATCTGTTAATCCCCTACTATGTGCAAAGCACTGTCCTAGGTGTTGGGGCTTCAAAGATAAAGCAAAAATAAAACAAAACAACAACAAACCACTGTTCTGACCCACAAGAACTCATGTTATGTTGGAATCCCCTCCTTCAAGAGGTAAGTAACATGTAGCCCAGAGGGTCTAATGACTTCCCCAAGGTCACTCAGGTAACACAGGGCAAAAGTAGGACTAGAACCCAAGTCCTGTGACTTCAAAGCTAGTACTTCTTCCTTCACCCCAAGGGCTTTTTGGCAGCCAGTGTTATTGTTATTGCTGGATAATGTTGACACCTCTGGACAACCAGAAAAGCTTATGGGAAGTTCTCAGACAAAAGCAGACTCACACAGCCTTGCTCTAGGGAGTTGTACATTCAGAAAGCCATATGATAGTTCAAAGGCTAATTTTATTATTATCCCTTCTGACTCCCGCCAGATGAAATAGCCACTTTGATAGTTCAGCTGGCAATAGGCACAGAACCAGTCTGGAAAAGGAAACCAGGGCTGAGCCCGGGCTTATCTCAGGGAGAACTTTCACCTTTGGCTTTAGCTGTGTGGAGAGAGAAATGTGCCCTAGTGAACCTGTCTTTCCAGATGATGGTGGGTCAGGGAGGGGAACCACAGGGGGCAAGTTCAGGAACAGAGCTGCCAAAATCAAATTCTAACTCTCCTCCTGAATGGAAGGGAATGAGCATTATAGAGCACCTACTACGTGCCAGCACTATGCTAAATGCTTTTTTGAAAAACAAATGTCACCTCATTTGATTCTCACAGCAGCAAAGAAATCTATCTCTGACATAAGTAAGGAAGATGGGAGGGGGGTAGATAACAAGAGATAATATAATAATAATAGATACTATAATATAAAGGAGAAGAAGAAAGATAGCTAGCCTTTATGTCATATTTTAAGATTTGCAAGGTATTTGACAAATAAATACCTTCTCATTTTATCTTCATGACAACGTTGGGAAGCAGGTACTGTTACTGTTCTTATGCAAGGATTTAAAAGTAACTCAGAATTCTGGACCCCAGTTTCAGTGGAAAGAATGCTGGACTTGAAACTGGGAAGTAAGAGTCTGAATCCTAATCACTGACATTCAGAAGCTTCAGACAAGCTATTTTAACCCCTCTTAGCCTCAGTTTACACTCATCTGTAAAAATGCAGATCAAAGTAAGTCACATTTACATAATTAATTTATATTTATATAACCTTTTTTTGGCAATGAGCCCATGAGGCTGGAGTATAAGTCTGACCTCCCTGGGGTACAAGATCTGTCGCCCATGGGAGGTCCTAGCATTTCCTTAAAGTGCTATGGACATGTAAGGTGTAGTTCTACCTCCCATCATAGGCCTGGGTGCCTGTGGACTCAAGATTGTTTTCAGCCTATGGATGGAGGTTTTATTTTTAAAATTCCATTTGGACAAAAACTTAATGAAAAACAACCACACAAAACTCTCTCTGCCTCTCCTTTCCTTCTGTGTGTGTGTGTGTCTTTTTTTCTTTCTCTTTTCCTCCTCTGTCTCCTTTCCTCTGTCTTTCTGTCTCTCCTTTCCTCCTTCTCTGTCTCTCTTTGTCTCTGTCGCTCTGTCTCTCTCTCCCCCTTCCCTCACCTTTGGCACAGCTGAAGTAATTTCCCATGGGTCAACACTCTAGCCCAGCTCCTTTCCTCACCTCCAATCACCACTCCTCTCTTCCCTTTCTGCCTCAAGACTCACAATAAGGTGCTCTAGGGTTAGTTAGTATTATATTTAGGACTAGGAGGAGGGGTAAGGTTGATGAGGGAGGGGATGACTTCAGGCCCTAGGAGGGCAAAGGGGAAGAACTCAGAGTTCAATAGGACTCTCCTCTTATTTATTTAACTTATATTATTGACTAAATAGGCATTTATGGACTAGCCTGGGAACCTAATCACTAGTCATAACATTTTTTTCCTCCCCATGAGGAATGACTTCTGGACCACCCCAATTGTAAACTGAGGACTTTGTGTACAAGAATCCTAAGATCCCATGAGATGCAACTTCCCACACCCCACCTCCCAATTAAACCCTCGTTTCCTAGAACACTGTGAAATTCTGTAACCAATCTATTTTTAGTATGTGTCCTTCATGGAAAATCTGGGAAGTGATGTTGACCAGCTCTATCCATGCTCCTGATGGTGTTTCAACCCTTGGGCTGTTGCTGTGACCCAGGAACTCTCTGTATGACCCTCCCAGACTCTTCCTAGAAGAGAGGAATGGGATTCACACAAGCAGGAACTGGATTCCAATTCTGTCTCTGCTTCTATTGCCTGGGTGATCTTGGAGAAGTCATTTTCCTTTTCAGTTTTCTTTTCTGTGACATGAATGACTTCTAGCATCTCTTTCAGCTCCGGGGCGAGGATGCTCCCTTCATCTGCACCAGTGTCCGTGTATTTCATGGTCTTATGCACGCAGACACACACACACACAGTGAGTCGCTGCACCATCTCAGCTGGTTTTTTTTCCTTTTCCCCTGCTACTCTGGGCATATATCCTGGCATAGCATGACTGCCAACATTTGTCTCTTTCTACTCCTACACTTCTTTACTATTTCAGTCACATGCATGATGAGTCCCAACAAGCAATGGTTCACAGATGCCACACAGGATATAGTTCTGGACTTGAGATCTGGACCATCTGAGTTCAAATCTTCCCTCTGATGCTAGCTGTGTGACCCTGCATGTGCCTCAGTTACCCCATCTGTAAAATGACAGATTGGACTAGATGACCTCTATATTTCCTTCGAGGTCATTCAGTTAGTCAATCAACTAGGTGCTGGGGCACCTAATAAGGGTTTTATTAAGTGCCTACTATGTGGCTGGCACTGTGCTATACCATGGGATACAAAAAAAAAACTTCTTTGCTGAAAAAAAAAACAACCCTCTCCTCCCTTTCCCTGAAATGCCCTTTCCTCAGTGCTATTTCTCCAAATTTGTAAAAGGGCAGAGTTGGATTAGATTGGGGGCTCTTAATATGGGGGTTCAGGGGTTCCAAGAACTTAGATGGGGGAAATGGCATCTTTATTTTATATGACCTCGTGCTGAAATGCCTCTTGAAGTCACTGCTGGACCATTAGATAGAGTTTGGTCTCTTTGAGCCCCTCTAATCCAACCCCCTTATTTTACAGATGAGGAAACTGAAGCCCAGAGAGAGTCAGTGCCTTGCCTGAGGGGATGCGGATACTTCAGTAGCCCAGATGGAATCTGAACCCAGGCTTTTCCAACTGCAAGCTCCATGTTCTTTGCCCTATACCACCCTGGAGTGCTGAATGAGGAGAGCAGAGGGAGGAGAATTAAAAAGGGGAGGGTAAGGAGGAGAAAAGAACTAATTGATTTCATTTCCTAATTTTTATGGATTTTTGGAAGGAAGTATCTGGGTATTAAAAATGGACTGGCCACTAGCCTGGGTTATTAACCTCTCCCCACTTCCTGCTTCCTGGCAGCCAGGCCTCCACCTCTGATAGTGGGGGAGGGAGGTGGAGAGTGGGGGCCAGAGGAAGGACAAAGGGAGCTGACATGCTTCTGAGCACCCTGAGCCCAGAGGTGGCTTCTTCGTGGCAGGCTCAGGCTGTGTTGTTCCCCGTGATAACTCTCGGTTGGCAGGCTTCATTCCCCAACAAAGCTACATGCAATTCTTTTCCAATTTTCCACACAATTAGCTGGGCTGAAGACATTTCCTCTGTTTACTCCAGTAACCATGGTAGGAAGGTCCTGTGCCATTTGGAGCAGAGCGGAGCCTGTGGCTAAAAGGGAGCCCCTAAGAGGAGAGGCTGCCCACTGAGCTGCTCCTGCCTAGGGCCATTTTGTGGGGGCAAGCAGGCCTCTGCTCCTGGACTGAGGGTGTCCAACATCTGAAAACTAGGCAAGGTCACTCAGACATGCCACTTCTTTGCTTATAGTGTTACCAGGGTCCTGCTCTTCCTCCTTTGCCTCTTCCCTCTTTCTCCTCACCCTTCCTCACCTCCCCTTTCCCTGAAGTGCTCTTCCCTCAGTACCACTTCTCCACATCTATAAAAGGATAGAGTTGGATTGGATCAGGGGTTCTTAATCTGAGGACTTCAGGGGTGTCCAAGAGTTTGGATGGGGGGGGGGGGTGGCGGGAAATGGCATCTTTATTTTCACTAACTTCTAACTAAAATGTAGCATTTGCTTCAATTATGAATTCTTTAAAAAAGGATAATCTGAGAAGGAGTCTGTAGGCTTCACCAGATTGCCAAAGGGGTCCATGACACAGTACTGGTTATCCTTGATTAGATCTTTCTAAAGCTCTATATAACTCTGAAACCTAAGTTACCATTTGGGACCCTTCCCATTATTCATCAAGGCCGATGAGCTCATCCACCTCCTCCATCCTCCACCAAGGAGCTGTCTAGGCTTCCAGAGATAAAGTTATCAAAGGACCACAGACGCAGGCTAAGAAGGCCCTCAGGTGCCATCTATTTACCTATGAAGAAGCTAAGGCCTAGAGAGGTTATGTCACACAGCTAGTAAGTATTAAGGGGCAGAATTTGAACCCAGATTCTCTGACTCCCAGGCCAGTGTCCTTTCCCTTATACCAAAGCCACCTCCAGCCTCTATATACTGAAGACCTATAGCCTATATTGTGCCTATTATTATGATGTGCTAGCTCATATTGTTATATATTACATCCATATATGTTTAGAAACATATATACAAAATATATACACATAAAGATGTATCTAAATGTATTTATAACTGTACACAAATAAGTAAATAAATCTATAACATCTAAATAGAAATATTATAATTTATATAGCATACAAATATATAAATTAATATGTGTATGGTATATATATATATATATATATATATATATATACCATACACATATATATATATGTGTATATATATATACACACACACACACATAGATATACAGACACAGATAAATACATATGTTTCTTATCTCATGACCTTGGACAATGCAGAGACAACATCCAGCCCAGAGCTTTGTACAAAATAGGGTCCTGAGAAGTATTTCATAAAGGTCCTAATGCACCAAAATATTTAGGGCAGTACTTTTCATAATAGTAAAAAGCTAGAAAAGATGTAGATGCCTATCAATTGGAGGGTGTGTAAATGGACTACGGTACATGGTATGATCTGATGTGATAAGATATGATATGATATCATATTATGATATGATATGATGTAACACCAAGTAACACAACGTAACACAACACAATGTAACGTAACATAACCTATAATATTATACGATATGATATAATACAATACGATATAATATCATATCATATCATATAACCATGCTAAAAGATGACAAATATGAAGCATGCAGAGGAGCATGACAAGGCTCCTAGGAACAGAAAATCATATCTACTATAACCATGGAAATGGAAATAGTAGATACCACTGAACACCATTTAATACCAATGACCAAACTCTCAAGGGATGAGAAAATCCACTGGGAAGGTGTATTAGAGCTATAGGTATGGGGCATTTCATACTCAGCTGATGCACTGGTTAGTCTTTCAGAATTGTATCCCTTCCTCCCCCCCCCACCTTTTTTTTTACCACTCTTTCCCCTCCCCCAATTGCTTGACTAGTAGCTAAAGGAAGGAGCTCTTAGTCAGGAAATTTTGGACACATTTATGGACATTTTTTTAAGAAAAAAAAAAGGAACAAGGGGATTAACCCAAACTAAGCCCTGGGGAACCAGTAGGTCAAAGTTACTGCAAGGGCCGAGTACTTGGCTAGTATATTTTAGTTTATAAGTTCCTGGCTTAAAAACCAAATAATTACAGGGTCATGCTTTTAAAGACATTTAATGGGAAGGACCACCCTATATTTAGAGGGCCATTCAGTTCTCTTGGGTAGACCTCTTTGGTGGATGTAGCTCTCAGAGAATGAAATTCCTAGTATATAACTTCCATTTTACGACAAATATTGAGTAGTACTGGTATCAACTTTAACAGTAAAAATGATTAATTAGCCAAGTAGCTGGAGCCCTCAGGTAATTGGGATGCTTTCTGTTGTTGTTGCTGTGTTCAACTTTAAGGGCAAACCAATGACAAGAAAATAAGCAGAAAGCCTGGGCTTAGTCACAAAAGTCATGTCAGGGGGCAGAGAAGAGGCAGGAAGAGCCCCAACTCACCCAGGGCCGGTGGGGATTTGTCCCCAAATACAACACTGAAGGTATACACTAACTGTGGAGGAAGGAGAAGGGCTTTCCCCACCCTTGCAACCACATAGTCTCTGTTATTCAATTTGTACTCTTCTACTGACCTCCTGATATCCTGCAAAGCCAAGAGGCCCAAGGCTGTAAAGCTTTCCCCCTGATCCCTGTAAAGTACAGGTTTAGGCTGCCCTCTCTCATAGCTCAAATACACCTGTGGTCGGAATGCCCTCTGTACATACCTCCTCAAAACAAAACACAACAAAACAAAAATTGTTCTTACCCTATGTGAAAATATTCCCAACCTCTGGGGAAGGAGGCAGAAGACATTCATTTCCTGGTGCTGTGGATAGACTCTGGACCTGGAGTCAGGAAGGCTCATCTTTCTGCGTTCAAATCTGGCCTCAGACACTTACTAGCTACGTGACCCTGGGCAAGTCACTTTACCCTGTTTGCCTCAGTTTTCTCACCTGTAAAATGAGCTAGAGAAGGAAATGGCAAGGTACCCCAGTATCTTTGCCAAGAAAACCCCAAGAAGGGGGTTCCTGAAGAGTCAGAAGCGACTGAAAAACAATAGTAAAAGTTTGTTGGGGTTGTGATTTAGAAAATCTGTTCTTTAGAAAATTTACTTAGCTGTGGAGAAGAGGGAAATTTGATGCAAAAATGTCCAAAGAGTTCAGGCAAAAAGTGATAAGGATATGAAGAGAGAATAGGACTTACTTTTTAAAGTATTTTTCCTCCATCTTATATCAATCCCATCACATACAATGTAACATAGTATAATACAATGTGATATTGTACATTAGACACAAACCTATGCTTGTGTCTTATATCTCTGCTAAACTGAATGCTCCATGAAGACAGGACTATGTTTACTCAAGCTATATATGCTTCCATCTCTGGAGCACAGTAGGGGTATAATTAATATTGACTGAATGTATAAACTCCTACCATCTCATAAAATGGAAAGATATCCAGCCAGTGACCCTTGGGTACTAGACAATACCATATCAATTCAATTCAATCACCACTAACTGAGCTCCTACTAGGAACAGAACCTTGAGACTTGGGGGAGGAGAGGGATACAGAGAATAAGATATAATAATATACAAAATATATGAAAATTAATAATATATATTATGAAATAAGATATAGTAGTCCATGTCCTGGAGAAACAGTCTAGAAAGGGAAATAAGGCAGATATACAAATAACTAAAAGACAGATTATCCTAGATTTCATGAAAGAAACACAAAGGCCTACAGGAGCTGAATGAAGGGACAGATACCTTCTCAGTTATCAATGGTGGGGTGGGGGTGGAAATCAGTGAGGGCTTCATGAAAGAGATGGAACTTAAGTTTGACCTATGAGTTCATTCAGTCAATCAATATTAATTATACTCCTATAGATCTATAGGAATGGATATGAAAGGATGGGGAGGGGTACCCCAGGTAGCAGGAATAGTGGAAAAAGTCTCTAATTTGCAGGTCATTCTTGCACAATAACCATTTAAAAAAGATTGGATTCTCTATAATCTAAATTTTTTTCCAAAAAGTTTTATTTATAACCTTTATAACTAGAAATTCAATTAACCAAAACATGCCATTCTCCAAGTATTCCCCCTAAGGAAGCTTTCTCGGCAATTGTGTGATTTTTTAAAAAAATGTATTTTTTTCTCCCCTGTTAAATATATGCTTCTGAAAGTTTTGCTGCATGATTACATCTGCAGGCAAAATGTCTTTGGGAACTCATCTACAGTTTTCTAATGGAAGTCAGTGGAAAAATATTAGATTTATTGAAATTTCCATTACAGCCAACTTTTCATGAATACATCTATTCCATAAAGCTGTGATTTCTAGCCCAAGTTTTATGACATCCCAGAGCATCTCCAATTATCTCAAGGAATGTAGTAGGGATGTCAAAAGCGTTCCGAGAATCAGCATCTTAGAGTTGGAAGGGACCTCGGAGGTCACCTACTCCAACTCAGACTGCAACTGGAATCTCCTTTGTTTGAAGGCCCTTTCTGTGTGGCTGTAGCAATGCATCAGTAATGGGCACAAGGGTAGATCCCAATTACCACAAAGATAGTTAAGATTCTGTTTCCATCGTTAAAAGAGCTTGTTGTTCAGTTGTATTTGCATCTCCATGACCCCATTTGGAGTTTTCTTGGTTTGCTATTTTTTTTCTCTATCCCATTTTACAGATGAGGAAACTAAGGCAAACAGGGTTAAGTGACTTGCCCAGGATCACACAGCTAGTTAGTGGCTGAGGCTGGTTTTGAACTCAGGAAGATGAGTATTCCTAACTCCAGGTCTGCCCCAGGGAGCTTAAACCCCCTCATAGGATTAAAGGGAGATATATGAGGATAAAGTAATGGGATCAGTTTGTTAAACCCATCAGAGTTTCTACATCCAAAGGAACCCTGCCCCCTTTCAAAGTAGAGACCCTGGGAAGCTGCCATCATCCCAGCCAGGCTTCCATGGCTTAGCACAGCCCTGGACTCCTTTCTCTTTGAGAAGGGCCTTTAGAGACAGTTTATGAGCTGAGCAGGGAAACCAGCCTTGTTATTTACTGTCACAGCTCATTAAAAATGCTACCACCCGACTTGATTATTCACCACATACAGCAGATGTGACTCCAGATGACTTCTGGATATTTCCAAACATCAAGGTGTCCTGGAAAGAACACTGGATTTGGAGAAGGAGGACCCAGATTTGAATCCTGGCTCAGTTAACTTGCCAGCTAAGTGACGTTGGCCAAGTTTTGCCACATCTCTAGGCTTTGGTCATTTCATTTATAAATGAAGGATAAATAAATAAATCCTCTCTTCTTATAAATGAGAGGGTTAGACTAAAGAAGAGATTCTTAACCTTCCTTTGTAACCTGAATCAAGTCATGCCTATAGACTCCTATTCAAAACCATGATTCTTAAATACACAAAATAAAATACAGAGGACTACAGAGGAAACAAGAAAAATGGGGAAAATACATTACAAAGGTCTATGATAAATGGTGAGAAAACAAGTAGAAAATTAGACTAGACCCTGCTCTCAAGAAGCTCATATTCTAATAGAGGTAGCGTTGACAGAAAGTACCTATGGTCCATGGGCTATAAATGGTAAAGCAGAGAGTAATGTTTCTTCTTTAATATTATTTGCCATTATTAAATATTTATTAATTCTGATGTAGAATTATTTGACACTACCAAGGACTTTTATGGTAAGAACTTCCTTCCTTCCTTTCTTCCTTCTTTCCTTCTATTTGGTTGAAATATAGTTACTGGAATGGTTTTTTAAATCACATTCTGTATTATATGAAAAGAGAGAAGGTTAGCACTCCCCTTGATCAGGATGGAAGAGTGGCTAAGGCATTCCCACCTACTCTGTAGCATCTACCATGTTTGTTTGTTTTTTCCTTGAGATTTTTTGTCTCTATTTTCTTTCACAATGTGGCTATTATGGATATGTTTTGCATGATTACACATATAAAACCTCTATGGAATTGCTTGCCTTCTCAATAAGGGGTGGGATGGAGAGGGAGAAAGGGAGAAAATCTGGGACTCAAAGTTTTAAAAACAAATGTTAAAAAATTGTTTTTACATGTAACTGGGGAAAAATTAAATACTATTTAAATACCAAAAAAAAAAAATTAAGTTCATGGATCCCAAAGTTTAGACCCTTGGATTAGCTACAGGATATTTCCATTTCAGGAGCCTAAGACATCACATCACTTAAAATATCCTGAACAATCATTATAATAACCCTCCACAATGACTACCTTTGGGGGGGAAACACGCCTTGCGATAGGTGAATCCCAGCCAGCTTATTTAAAAATCAAGCTTCTTCCGTTCTATTCACACCTATGTGCTCCTTCTTTCAGCACAGATAACAGTGATGTTTCCCTGCTGCCTAGTTTCAAGAAGTCTCTTTCAAAAAAAAAAAAAGGAAAAAGGTGAAAACTCTTGGCATCCCTTTTCTCAGTAACAGGGGAGCTAAGATCCAGAGCTATGGTGGAATTACTACAGAGCTCCTAAAGTAGCCAAATGCCTTTCACACTGCCTCTATTGCTAAGATTCAACTCATTAGCGTGTCCTCTGGGAGGCCTGAAACCTGAATGTTACTGTGGAAAACTAGAACCTTTCTTGGTTTTTTTTTCTTCTGCAGACCTGTGCCCTGAGCTGGTGGAAGGAAGGCTTTGTCTCTCCATAGAGGGGAGGGACAAGAACCTTGGAATGGCCTTCGATTGACAGCATGAGCGATTCTCTTTCCTCATCTTAAACAGCAGCTGCAGTCTTGAATTCATCATTCTGTTTCCAAGGTCTTCTGCTTGTCAAGTATTGGGCCAGACCTCCTCTGCTTCGCTAATGAGGAAAACTCAGAGTTTTAACTAACTTTCTCAAGGTTGCCTGGCAAGGCAGGGGGCAGAGGGAAGAGGGGAGGCGCCTTTGTCCACAATGCCTTCTAGCTGTGTGACTACAGATAGGTCACTGAACCTCTCTGGACCTTAATTTCTTCATGCATAAAATGAGGGTAATAAAGTTTACAACACATCCCTGAAATCACAGGATTGAGGACTAGAAGAGCCCTCAGAGATCATTAGTTCGACTGCTTGGTTTTACAAATTAAGATACTGACATCTATAGAGCTTAAGTGACCCATCCAAGGTCATACAGCTCATTTAGCCATAAAACCAGTACTTAAATCACAGATTTAGAGCTAGAAGGGGCCTCAGAAGCCATCTGATCCAATCCTCTCATTTTACAGGTGAGGAAACTGAGGCTTGGAGAGGTTGAGAAGTCAAAGCATTTACTATGACGTGCCAGATACTCTTGGAGATAAAAATATAGGCACAAAAGCCAGTTCCTGCCTCAAAGGACTTTACATTCTAATAAGGAAGACATGACACAGAAGGGAGCTGAAAAGTAGGAAAAAAGACAAGTGAATGTGGTACCCAGAAAATGAAAAATGGCTGTAGTTGGCCCTTCTTCAAAATGGCAGATTCAGGAGGAACTCCCCTGGGGAGAGAGGAGGCTGTGGAGCTGTGGAGAAGGCAGCTAAAGAATGACGGTGCAGTGTAAGCAACCTGACCAAGGCATCATGGGGAGCAGCAGGGGCAGGCCCAGGTTCTCTGACCCTACATCTAGCCCCTCTTTCCACTTGTACCACCTCATAGGGTTGGTAGGAGAAAAGCATATTCTAAACTACAAAGTGCCATGGAAATGTGGGCTTTTAGAATAGTGTAAAGGACCCTGGTATAGAAGTTGAAAAATCCTATGCTTGTCACTCCCTGACTGTATGAACTTGGCCAAATTACTTCCTCAATCTGAGCCCCAGGGAGATAGCAGAATCCAGCGGAAAGAGTAGGGGGGATGGAGTGAGGATTTTGGTTAGAGTCTACCATCTACTTAACCTCTCTAGGTCTCTGTTTCCTCATCTGTAAAATGGGGGAGGTAGACTAAATACATATGTGTGTACGTATATATGTATACACACACAGAATAAATGTAGAGTTCCTGCCAGTTCTAAAATATATGATCTGTAAAATGAGGGGTTATACTAGGTAATTTCTCAGCTTTCTTGTGCCATGGCTATAAATGCTGAGTGACTTAAACCCCTGCTACTGAGCCTCTCTCTTCACTAGGCAAGGAGAAGATCACTTAAAGGCAGGCCCATCTCATGCCCTCTGCTTGGGACTGGCCACCTCCTCAAGTCACCCTTTTCTTACCCTTCTGTGCCTCTGGCTGGTTGCCCAAAGTAGATTGGCTGAGATGGGGGTGCTGTTACTTTTCTTCTTAAAGGAGCTGGGGACAGCTAGGGGGAGGCCTGTGTTGAACCTCAAGGCCATTGGGGCCTGGTTCTAAGAGGGCCAAAACTGTGACCTTTGGATAGAGACTCCAAAAGATAAGAAGGCCAGAATTTCAGTGCATCAGGTTCCATCTCTGGCAATGTAGGCATGTTGGTTTTGGACACCGTGAGGTCTGAAATGACTTCTTTTTCATCTGGTCTAACCAAAGCTTCCACATCCTTCAAGACCCAGCTCAAGTCTCACTTCTCCCTGGAAGCCTTCCTTAACTTCTCCAGGCATGTTGGTCATATCTTTGTGGAATTACCAGGTGAAAGAATGCCGTCTATAAATATTAAACATAGAGAGAAGATGTGTTCAAACTCCTTGGTGACAAAAGACACTAATCTATCTTCATTCTAAAGTGTGAGATCATAGAGAATAAAAGCTGGAAGGTATAACAACAACAAGAATATTGAACAAAACAGCAAAAGTCACATTTCTTCATCACTTGACGTTAAATCCTAGTAGGCAGATGGTGTGAGTATAATCACTCCCTATTTGACATACCAGGATGTTTGAAGTTCAGAAGGTAGTTTGTTCAGGGCATCTAGTAAGTGGAAGAGATGGGATCTGAACTCTGGTCTTTTGACTATAATTCCAGGGGGGTTTGAGCCGCTAGGTGGCACCACAGTGCACAGAACACTGGACCTGGAGTCAGGAAGACTCATCTTCCTGAGTTCAAATCTGACCTCAGACACTTACTAGTTGTGTGATCCTAGGCCCTGTTTGCTTCAGTTTCTCATCTGTAAAAATGAACTGGAGGAGAAAATAGCAAACTACTCCAGTATCTTTGCCAAGAAAACCCCAAAGGAACATGACTGAAACAACAACAAAAGGGGATTTATCCTTTTTTATGCTATGGAGTCTTTTAGTAGTCTGATGTAGAACAAACTATATGTGTATGTGTATGTGTGTATGCATATTAATATGTATATGCAAATATATAACAGATACATTCATTAATTTGTTCATTCACTCAAAAAACACTTATTAAATACCTACTATGTGCAAAGTACTTCTACAGGTAATTTGGAAGATTCAGTAACAAAGAAAACATAGTTCCTTCCCTTAAGAAGTTTATAATTTAATAGTGATGATAACACAGGGGCCCAGATAAACAGAATGCAAGTTGGAGCTTGGTAGGTGTTTATGAAGACAGGATGGAGCAGTGAATAGAGTACTTGAAGTCAGGTTTAAGTTGTTGGGTTTAAATCCAACATATGAGATGATATGGGCCCCCAGAGGCAAATTATTTCACTTTTATGAACTTCAGACCACCCACCCAGCTCCCAAGACTTCTCTCAGTCATATATGGGCTGTAATCTGAATGGAGGAGGGAGTCACAGATCCTTGAAGTATTTACATAAATTTTAAGATCTAAGCAAAGGTATCTGAGAGAAGATGAGAGCGAAAATGAAGTCAAGAGGGAAAGTGGGCATGACTTGAACCATACATGAAATGATGGTCCAGATCAGGGACTCACCAATGAATGGAGGAAGTCTCTTCAGGGTGGGAGAGAACTGATAGCTCACCTCATTACAATCCCTATCTTACAGAATGGGAAACTGAGGCCCCGAGAGATGGGAAGTGGCATGCCTAGGATTACAAGGTGGTTCACAGCAGGTCTTCAGATTCCAATTTCAGTGCTTTTCCACTCATTATCAGCCAGTTAGAACCACTTTATTGGCGGCCACAGACTGCATGCCTTCTTGCTGATGCATGCTGGTTAAGAGGGACCCTGGATGAGAGGGCCTGCAGGGCCTGACTACGAATAAAAAAAGCATCTCGCACACTTGTGCTCCAGGGACAACGACTAGAAGAAGCATCTCTGGATAGGGAGGGCAAGCAGCCATTCATCTGTCACCCAGGGTCAGGGTTTTATGTGTTGATGTACCCGGGCAAAGCCTTTGTTTTATGATGCAGTAGCTTTTATGTCAGGGCAGAGGGGTAAGAACGCTTTGACTCCTCCAGAAAGGCCACTTTTTGACATCATGCCCATAGCAGGCTGCTATTCACAGCAAGCAAATCCTGTTTGGGGGAAGATGGGGGACCGGCACTCCCTCCTTCAGCCTTCCCCCATAAGTAGTTTGGGGCTTGGGTACCATGGTAGCAACTACTCAGACTAATGCAGAGGGCGTATCTTTTATAAATGTGATAAAGATCTGCACCTGGGAAGGAAGAGGATGACGGTCCTGGATGATCTCCGATGGCCCTTTCAGCACCAACTGCTTATATTCTATGCTGTTTTTTTTTTTTTAACATTCTAGGTTTTCATATCCTTTCTAGCTCTGACCTATGTTCTAAGGGTCATGCCAGCTCTAACATTCTCTGATTTTCCCATCTGATCCCCTCCTCTCTTCCTCTCCTTCCCTCTTCTGTCTCCTCTCATCCCCTCCTATCTCTTTTCCTCTCTCCTCTCCTTTCCCTTACCCTCCCCTCTCCTTTCTTCTCTCTCCTCTCTCTTTTCCCTCTCCCTCCCTAAAATGTATATCAGAAATATTTACATATTCTATTGGTGGCACAGTGAACAGAGTTCAATTCAAACAGATGCCAATTCAAACCCTGCCTCAGACAGTTCAGGCAAATCACTTAACTTTTTTTAGGCCTTGGTTGTTTATCTGTAAAATAGGCATAATAATAATAGTGGCTTTCTCCCAGGGTTGTCCTGAGAATCAAATGAGATAATAGGTTTGTTTGGAGTGGGGAAGGCAAGGCAATTGGGGTTAAATGATTTGCCCAAGGCCACACAGCTAATAAGTGTCAAGTGTCTGAATTTGAACTCAGGTCCTCCTGACTCCAGGGCCGGTGCTCTAGTCACTATACCACCTACCAGCTCCTAAATGAGATTATAGTTGTAAAGTGCTTTGCAAACCTTAAAATGCAAAAAATTGCTACCTATTAAATTATTGTGTTTTCTATATACATATACACATGTGATATATGTATATGTGTATACATACACACATATGCATATACACGTAGATGAAAAATAAATCCACATATACATACATTTGCACATACAGAGACACATACATGTGCATGTGTGCACATACATACTAACACAGCTGTGCATATATCTGCAATACATGTATATACACATGTGCATACACAATATACATACATGCATAAGCACATACACACATATATATACACATACACATATATCTAGACTTGTGATAGGGATACTATGGGGAACTCTGGATATGGAAACTCCCTCTACAGATGCCCATCAGCAATTGTTCCTCAATTTAAAGTCTTCCAGACTTGGGGCACAGCCACTGTGAGTTGGGGGCTGGACTCGAGTTGGAATCTCCTTCATTCCAAAACTGCTCCTCTCTCTCCCACACCAAGCTGCCTCTCTTATATTTGTTTATGTATAGATCCCCTCCCTCCACACAAACATATATTCACCAGACAGAAGAATTACTTGAGGAATAAACCCAGAAATTATTTACTGGATATCCATAACATGCAAGACTGTAGGAGGGAAGGGAACAAACATTTCTGTAGTACCTACTATGTGCCAAGCACTGTGCAAAGCCCTTCACAAGTAATATCTCATTTTAGCCCCACATTTGCTTAGGCAAACAATTAATGTGAGACATGGGGTCTGGGATCCATGTAAGAAAATACAGAAAATAAAATTTTTCTTAGATTTAGGCTTTGGGCAGGGAGCTCCCAGGGAGGGCACCGGATGGAATACAGTGGGGAAATGCCAGGCATATTTGGAGGACAATGAACAGACCAGTTTGGCGGAAGGACATGGCTTGTGGGTTTGGATGGCATGATCTTTGTGCTCCCAGCTGGTTCTAATATTCTTTGAGTCCACGGGTCTACACATTGGATTGTGGTAGAGAAGGTTAGAGTCAAATTGAAAAAAGCTTTGAATGAGTCAAAGGTAATTAATTGGGAACTGATCCTTTAAGCAATAACGTACTCTGCAGGCCTTCCTGTTGGTAATTACAGCGCCTTTATTTCTTAAGTCCCTTCAAATCCATTTGGTTTTTGCCAAACCATATGAAGGCTAGTACACCTCACCTCTATCCTCCAATGAATCAGGAGGGGGACCTTACTCACCCAGCTTCTTATACTCCTTAAGCACTAGATTTTAGGGGTCTGCCATAATCTTTTTTAAAGGAAATTATAAGGACAGGGAAATACATGGAAGAATATTTCTCCTTGATAACAGCATTTCACTCCTCCCCTCATCCCTTCCTAAACCTTATTAGCACTTCCATCTAGTAATATCTACTTTAGGGGTAGCTAAGTGGCTCAGTGAAGAAAGCACTGGGCCTAGAAGTTAGGATAACCTGAGTTCTAATGTGGCCTCAGACACTTATCAGCTGTGTGACTCTGACCAAGTCACTTAACCCTATTTGCCTCAGTTTACTCATCTGTCAAATGAGTTGGAGAAGGAAATGGCAAACCACTCCAGTATCTTTCCAAGAAAATCCCAAATGGGGTCAAAGAGAGTTAGACAACCATTCAACAACAAATGTCTACTGTCTTCTGGGTTCCCTCTCCAATTGCCTGTGAGCTCTCCTTATCTGGATGTCCCACCAGCCCCCAAATGAGTTTCTTGTGTACCCCTTAAACCACCCTCTCCCCCACCCCCTTTTTCTTAGCTTTACTTTCTCTGTCACTGGCACTATCCTTTACCCTATCACCTATATTCAAAATCTTGAGAGTTATTTTATACTTTTCTTTCTCCCTCACTTCTCAGACCCAATCAATTACTGAGTCCCATCAATTCCACCTCCACAACACTCTGCTAATCTGTCCCCTTCTCTCTGCTCCCGAGAAGTCACTCCATTGAGGGATCTCATTACTTTTACCTGAACCAGTACAATAGTGTCCTCACAGGTCTGCGCACTTCCACACTCTCCTCTCTCCAATTTATTCTTTATAACACTGTCAGAATCATCTTTCTTATTCATAGATCTAGTGATAACACTTTTCTGCTCAAAAAAATCTTTAGGCATTCCCTACTGCTTTGTCAGGTAAAATTTAGACAGGAGCCTGGCATTCAAGGCTTTCTATAAACCTAGACTACCTTCGCCTCTCTGGCCTTTTCTCATTAAGCCTCTCTACTCTATACACTGGACAGCTAGGTGGTGAAGTGGATGGAGTGCCCAGCCCTGGAATCAGGAAGACCCGAGTTCAGATCCAGCTTCAGACACTTAGTGCTGTGACCCTGAGCAAGTCACCTAACCCTGCTTACCTCAGTTTCCTCATCTGTCAAATGAACAAACTACTCCAGTATCTTTCTCAAAAATACCCCAAAGTCACAAAACGTGGGACACAACTAATTGATAAAACCACAACTCTATATACCAGCCCATGTAAATTACTGGCTAATTTTGTCCACTAACACAATCTCCCACTTCCACACTTTTGCCCACATTACTTACTATACCTGGAATGGAAAGGACTTTAGAAATCTACAGGACCATAGATTTAAAGAGAGAAGGAGCTTTCAAAGTCATCTAATGCATCTGCCTCATTTTGAAGATCAGGAAACTGAGGAATAGAGGTTAAATGACTTATCCAAGGTTAGAGCCAGAGCTAGGATTTGAGTCTAGGACCCCTGATTCCAAGTGCAACAGTTTTCCCATTATACTACAGTGAAGTTGTAAATTCAACACCTGTTCTGTGTTTAAGATACGCCAGTCTGTCCTCCAGCTACCAAGGCAATTTTCCTAAAGCACAAACTCAATAAACCTCAGTGGCTTCCTATCCCCTCCAGGGTCAAATATAAAAATATTCTGGGTAACAATAAAAGCTCTTCATAACCTGCCCCCATCCTACCTTTCCAGTCTTCATTTTTTATTTTAATTTTTTTTTCTTTGGAGGGGGGAGGCAAGCCAATTAGGGCTAAGTGACTTGCCCAAGGTCACACAGCTAGTAAGTGTGTCAAGTATCTGAGACTGAATTTGAACTGAGGTCCTCCTGATTCCAGGGCCGGTGCTCTATTCACTGTGACACCTAGCTGCCCCATTTCTAGTCTTTATACACCTCATTCTGATTCAAGGACAATGGCCTCCTTGCTTATCCCTCAAACAAGACCACCATCTCCCAGCTTAGAGCGTTTTCTCTGGCTGTTCCTCATGCCTGGAATGCTATCTCCTCATCTTTCATCTACTGGCTTCTCTAGCTTCCTTCAAGTCCCAGCTAAAAATCCTACTTCCTACAAGATGTCCTTCCAGATCCCCTTACTTCTAATGCCTTCCCTCTGCCGATTATGCCCCATTTACCTGGTCTCTAGTTCCTTTGTGCATAATGATTGCACATAATGTCATCTCCCTGCTAGATTGTGAACTCACAAGAGCAGGGACTTTTGCCTTTCTTCGTATCCCTAGCATTTAGCATGCTGCCCGGTACACAGTAGGTGCTTAATAAATGTTTGTATACTGACTAAGCACAAGCAACTGGAGGAGACATGATATAGACATTAAAAATAATATAGGCCACTCCATGTCACCAAATATCCTCTTGGTAGCTTGAGTGGCTCTGGGATGTGACCGGGGGGTGGGGTGGATGGGGGTTGGTAGTCAGGGAAGGCTCCCTAGAGGAAGCAGATTTTGCACTGGGCATTGAAAGAAGCATGAAACTACAAAGCAAAAGGGGAAAAGAAAGGCATCCCAGGCATGGAGTACTGCCTGAGCAAAGGCAGAAGAGAGAGAATTTAGATATTTATGTAAAACAGGTCACCAATTTTTCAGGGGATTACTCATAAGGACAGCTTAGCAGCAGGATGGATTTCAGGGATTCTGTGCTTCGTACAGGGTGAGATGGGGTTGGGCTGACATCATCCCAGAGCTCTAGCTAAAAGTCATTATCCTCTCTTTCTGTGATTTCCCTGGTATCAGGAAGATTCCTACGTGAAAGATGATTAATCTCCATTTCTGTCTGACTTGTCCAGGGTCCCACGATATATGATGGGCAATGCTAACATGAACATTCCAAGCTTCCTCCAGACTGGGGCTCAGTCCTGCCACTGGCCTTGCCCACCACCCTAGCTCTGTTGCTGAAACCAAGGGGAAGAAAAACCCACAAGAAATTCCCTTCCCATACACATACATACACTAGAAATCACCCCCCCACACACACTCATAAACACACACATATAAACACATCTATATACATACATACCTACACACATCTACATATATTCACACATATGTATACCCTACACACATACATATATAAATCTACACACATATCTACACAATACTACCCACACACACAATACACCAATACACATATAAACATACAACACATATGCAATGCACACACAAATATATAAACACATGCATGCGCACATATGCACATTCATATCTATATACACATAAATGTATTCACATACTGTGGTGGATAATTAATAAATGAGAAAACACAATCTGAGGCATACAATTTATTAGTAAAACAGGCATAATAAACAGGTCAATGGACTCTCCAGTTGGTCCAAAGACCTGAATATAGAGAGAGACAGATTTTTAAATATATAAAATGAGGTAATCTGATTTTTAATGGGAGGAAAGACTAGGGACTTTCTGAGTTGGGAGAGGGGAAGTGAACAGATGCAATTCCCTGAAATCAAAGGAAGAGACATCCCACTCCTTCCAGTGTCTGCATTCAGTCCTGATTGCCCAGTACCGGGCCAGTTTTCAGATGATTCATATGGGTTCTTTGAGATGTATAATTGTGAGAAAACTCCTTGCATTAATCGATCTGTCTGAGTTTCTGGCCACCATAACCTAGGTCCTCAGTCAAGGGTCTCTAAGCAACAAGTAGCGGGGGTCTAGTTTCCCAGTCATGCAGGGCCAAGGTTCAAACAATGCAATAAAGTTTTCTCACAATTCCCAGAATTGAATAAAGTTTCCTCACAGGCAGAAATTGGATTAGACCAATAACTGAAAAAAGGAACTGAGCTAACTCCAGAATTGAAACGCATGATGGAATTAGTGTGGTTCACTCAATTCCCCCAATTCCCTCAACACGAACAATCACATATACATACATACATACATACACCTACACATGTACACACATACACATATAGTCAAGGGCCTTGTTTCCCGGAAAAAGAACTAGAGTTAAACATAGTGTCGGCAGGAAGCCACCAAAGACAACACCAAACATGCCTCCATGCCTACTGCACCGGGCAGGGGACAAGAATGTAGTGTGAGTCAAGGCTCCAAAGAGGGGTGGAATCTTTAGACCAGAGGTGGTCTGCTAGCATATGGAGGCTGGAAAGGCAAGCCTAGCTAGGTCATTAAGGGGGTGGATAAAAGGCAACGTCAGAAGGGAGATGGGAAACCATCAAAACCTCATTCATCCCGAATTTACTCCTCATTTTTGAGGGAAGGTGGGTCAAGGGGAAATGGGCTAAACTGCGAAAAGTCAAGACACTACAGCTTGGAAGGAACCTAGTCTAGATCACAGTATTTGGACTCAGAAAAGACCTTTAGAAACCATCTAGTCAATGATTCCGAGCTGAAAGGCACCTCCAAGGCCATTCACATCCCACATTTTGAAGCTGAGGAACCAAGGCACAGAGGGGTTACTTGACTTCCCAGGGTGCATAGCTAATAAGTGTCATTGGTAGGAGAGGAACACCGGCCTTCCTAACTCCAGGATGATGCCTTATCCACTAAACCAGGGATCTAAAACTGTTTTGGGTCATGGACTCCTCTGGAAGTCTAGAGAAGCTTACATTCTTCTCAGAAGAATATTTTTAATATTTTAAAATTTATTAAATTTAATTAATAAAAATTTGATAATTTTAAAATATTACATAAAATAATGTTTTAAAATTAATAAAATAAAATGCATAAGATTACCAAAGTAATGAAATAGAGTTGTCAAAGTATTTTTTAAAAATCAAGTCCATGAACCCCAGACTAAGCAATTATGCTATAACATATAACATGTGACACGATAACATGCTGTCGGACCCCCTAATTCTCTCTCTTCGAACTTACAGACTGGGAGGAGACAAGAGGAAGAACAGGACACTATCACCGATAACTATGTAGCATGGTAGGTAGGGTACTGGGCTTGGGGTCAGTGAGACCTGAGTTTGAAGCCTGCCTAACTATGGGACCAAGAGCAAATCGTTTAACCTCTAAGGGCCTCAGTTTCCCCGTTTAAATAAAATGAGGGAATTGGATGTGATGGTCACTGAGGTCACTAAAACTGATTCTATGAACTTCAAATCCCAGAGTATCCAGATAAATGGCAAAGAGTTCAAAGGGGGGAAACTCTTCTGGCAGGCCCACTGAGGCAGGCTTCTTGGAGGAGGGGAAGGAATGCCCAACTGAGGAAAGGTAGCACATTCCCAGCCTAGGGGTGGTATGCACAAAGATCAGCTTCACAGCTCAGCTAAAATCCCACGAAGTCTTTCCCAAACCCCCTTAATGCCCTCGATTTTCCTCTGCTCATTAAATCCAATTGACTCAGCATACATCTTGTTTGCATGTTGTCTCTCCCATTAGACTGTGAGCTCCCTGAGGGTAGGAACTGTCTTTTTGCCTTTCTCTGCAACTTGAGCACTTAGTACAGTGACAGGCACATAGTAGGAACTTAATAAATGCTTGTTGACTGACTGCAGTGTTGTGCTGCTACGTCATGAAATTTGAATATTGGAGGAGATAAAGCTGGGGTGATAGGCAGATTGTGGATGCTATCCAATGCTAAATGAGAGTTCTGTCGGCCGGATCAGCTATGCATGAATACACACTCGTAAATTGGAATGGATGTCTCTCTTTTTCTATATGTCTGTGTGTGTGTGAGTATATTTTAAACCCTCCTCTGAGCATCCAGGGAGTCTCAAAGCCAACAGGAGCCATATCAGAAAAGAAGCCCTGCCAATGTATCATTCCTCTGTGTGTCTAAATGCCAGCTCGGCCAGGGAAGGGAGGGTCAGTTTACAGAAGAGCGAGATATTTAAGGAGCTGATGATGGAACGTTTTAGGTGTCTATGTTCTATAGCCTGCACTCTCAGTGAAGGTTGAGCTCAAACGTGTGGAAAGCAGCCAGGAACATAAAGGGCTTCAATTAGTCACGCAAGGGTTCGACATATCTGTCAATGGACACATTTCAGGGCAAACTCTGCCATGTCAGGCACACCCAAAGAAGAAACAAGTAACAGACTCAATGAGAATGAAACAGAAGGCTCCTAGTACACAAATCCATTTTCCTCATTTAGACCTAGATGGTCATGGGGCAGAGGGAGGGCTAGTCCAGGCTGGGGAAACCATGCCAGCAAAATGCCACCTCATCTGCCCGGCATTCAAGGCCCTCCTTGATCAGCTGCCGTCCCTTCTTTGAAGCCTTTTCATTTCTAAAGAGGAGTATGAGAACTACCTAGGATCCTGGGATTTGTAGTTCAGAGGGACAAAAACTCCCTCTCAGCACTGACAGCTATTTATGTGACATACTTAGGAATTCTAGAAGTGGCAAAGATAGTCTGTGAAAGAGATGAAAAGGAAGGAGGGGGCCTTTAAGAGCTGGGCAGCAGCAAGGGGTATCAGCCTCCCCAGTCCTGCCCAGGGCTTCAGCTAAAACAAAGGATATTAGCAACACAGACCCTACTCCGAGAGAAAGCTTTTTGTGGAAGCAACCAATTGTAGTTACCTCTTCAAGATCTGAGGAAAGTTAAAAAAAAAGGTCTGTTCTTCCTCAAAACTCTTCTCCCAATGCCTATTGAGTAATAGATATTTTCTCATATTCTTTTCACTCATTTACCTAAACATTTTCAGTAAATTGAATTGCCCAGGCAATTAGGTGGTACAGTGGTTACAGCACCAAGCCTGGAGGTAGGAAGACCTGAGGTCAAATCTGGATTCAGATACTTATTAGCTGTGTGACCCTTGGCAAGTCTCTAAATTGTTGCCTGCCTCAGTTTCCTCAACTGGAAAATGGGGATAATAACAAACAGCACCTACCTCGAAGGGTTGTTGTAAGATCAAATGAGATAATATTTGTAAAAAAAAAAAAAAAGCCCTTAGCACAGTACCTTACACACAGTAGACACTATATAAATGCTTATCTCCTTTCTTCCCTTCCCCTTAGCTTTAACCATTGGAGGCCAGAGGTTAGCTAATGCTAAACATAAATTTAAATTAAGGCAGAGACACAAACCTCTGCTGAATGTTGGGAATTTTCCTAACTGGGGGCTATGAGCTATTGTGATTATGCTCCTAACTTTTTGCCAAATATAAACTCCATAAAGTATCAGAAGAGACTGTGTGTATCAGAGGGACCCTTTTCCCCCCAGGCTAAAAATGAGCAAATTATTGTAACAGGGTATTATATTAAATCTCCAGAGACAAAATGGGTAAGGAAGAGAGGGCTCAGGTCAACTGCACACTCCACAGATGGAATCCTCACAGTGCTACCGTTCATGAGATGTATGCTTCAATCAAACTGGTCTGCCCTCTGCCTCCTGGAACACACACTGTGATCTTCTGCCTTTGTTCACACTGTTCCCTATGTCTGGATGCCCTAGCCCCTCTTCTTTCTCAGCTGAATCCCTACTTATTCATTAAAGCTAAGTTTAAAAGCCACCTCCCAGAGTAGTGGGGCTAAACTCAATTAGAAAGGGGCCAATAATCCAGACAGAAATATGCAGGCTGCATATTGACTCGGTTTTAAAATGCAATGTTATCTATGTTTCACTGCCTTTTTGGTTATTTTGTTAAATATTTCCCAATTACATTTTAATCTGAGCACTGGAGAATGTTGCCAGCAGTACGGGGCAAGGTCATCCGTTTGACACCTCTATCCTTGGGAAGCCTTCACTGATCCGGTATCCCCTTCTTTTCATTTCTCCCTCAGCCCTAATGCAGCATTTTAGACCTCACTACTACTCTTACATAATACTGAATATTAAAATCATCCGTGTATGTGCCCTCTTCTCTTACCAAAAGATGAGTTCAATGAGTAAGAATTTGTTTTTATCTAATTAAAAATTTTTTTTCTTTACCTAGTATGATGCTTGGAACAGGAAAGTGCTTAAATAAGTTTGGTGAAAGAAAGAAAGAAAGAAAGAAAGAAAGAAAGAAAGAAAGAAAGAGAAAGAAAGAAGGAAGGAAGGAAGGAAGGAAGGAAGGAAGGAAGGAAGGAAGGAAGGAAGGAAGGAAGAAAATGTAGGCAAGGCAGCAACCATCTTACTGACAGGGAAATATAACAAAGATCATCAGCTCTACCTAGACTCTTTCAGTCTTGCTGTGAGGGTGATATTTGCATAATAATAATAACTGACATTTATATAGAGCTTTAAAGCTTTGCAAAGTTCTTTATGTAGAAGACAGTAGTAGAAGGGAATTGAAATGAATATTCTAACTCCAAGTGAGAAAGTAGACGAGAGTTAGGGATTGGCAAGTGAGACAGAAGCAGAGTCAGTTCAAGAGACAGACAAGTGGCTAATGGCTTCTCTGGCTAACCTGACTGGGTACAGCTGACTGGGGTCTCCATTACAACGAGCTGAAATAGCTCCTCTGGCTATGAGCTAAAATTGCTGACAGAACCTAAAAGGCTGAAAAACAGCTGAAGTGAGCAGCAGATGGCAGTGGTGGGCAATACCAATGGAGATGCCCAGTGGAGCAGCTGCTCTCTGACATGCCAGCTCACTGGAGAAAACAACTCACCTGATGTCCTAACCAGAGGACACCTTCAGTCCTAAAGGGAAGCACACAGCAGTACTGCTGTCAGTATCCCGGGACCCCTGAGTGCCCTGGCCACATGCTGTCTTGCCAGTAAAGTTTGAGAATGACAAAAAAAAGGCAAGGGGAAAAATATTAATTAAGTGCTTATTATGGGCCATGAAGCATGCTAAGCATTTTATAAATATTATCACATTTGACATGAAGTTTAGATTCCTGTCCCCATGGAGATTACAATCTAATAGGGTGTGGGAGAAAATTTCCATGTGGGTTTGTGTGTCTGTGCATGTGTGTTGTTCGTGTAGTGTGTGTGTTGTGTGTGTGCATGTGCATGTTGGTGTAAAGGGCAGAGGAGAAAACTTTCTAGTCATTAATCTTACTACACTTGTGGTGGATGTTTTTATCTTTTTATCTTTCACCCTCCACACATTGTTAAATTTACTTTGAACCAATGTGTTCTCTGGCTGTTTGGTAAAGGAAATACAATTGTGGGGAGCCATGAACAATGGTTTTGGTGGATGCTAACTCATAATATGTCTCAGACTTGGGAGTTTTGAGGGTACCTGTCTGCCAGTTTAGGTATGGATCAGTGCAAGGGGCTAGGTACCTTAAAATATTAAATTTCTTCATTCTTTTTTTTAAATTAAACAAATGCTTTATTAACTTCCGGTTTACATACTTCATTTCCACCAAATTTTGAGTTACAATTTTCCCCCCAATTTTTCCCTAGCCACCACCCCAGAATAGCAGTCCCACTAGATATCCCTTCATCCAATCTGCTCTCTCCCATATCTTCTCCCATACCCCCTTTGACTTTGCCATTAGGGCAAGGTGAATCTCTGAGCCCCAATGCCTGGACAAAAGTCAGCATGAAAATGGTAGTGGAATGGTGATAAACCTGAATTGAAAAAGGAGAGGATGGGTATGTTCCTTCATAGGGTGGTGGAGTGTGGTGTAGAGGTATCAAGCTCAAATAGAAACAGTTAGTGGCAAACTGGGTCTGGAGTCAAGAAGACCTGAGTTCAAATCCAGCTTCAGATACTTATTAGCTGTGTGACCCTTGGCAAGTCACTTAACCTCTGTTTGTCTCAGTTTCCTCATCTGTAAAACAGATATAATAATAGCACTTACCTCCCAGGATGATTGTGAGAAACAAATAAGGTAATAATTATAATCACTTAGCACAGTGTCAGGCACATTGTAAGCACTGTGCAAATATTATTATTATTAGAAATGGTGACACTAAACTGTACAAAAGGATCCTTGCTGGTCTCATATTGACTTCACAATCACAAAAAAAAATCATAAATTAATATTATCTATGCTCTGTTGTATTTCTATTTTTGTTAAGTACTTGGCAGCTAAGTGGCTGCTGGGTCTAGAATCAGGAAGACCCAAGTTCAAATGTGGCCTCAGATATTTACTAGCTGTGTGACCTTGGTCAAGTCACTTAAACACTGTTTGCCTCAGTTTCCTCATCTGTCAAAAGAGCTGGAGAAGGAAATGGCAAAGCATTCTAATATCTTTGCTAAGAAAACCCCAGATGGGGTCATGAAGAGTCAGACACAATTGAAAAAAACAACAACTATGTAACAACAACAAAAAACGTTCCCATTACATTTTAATCTGGTTTGGGCTGCACTGGAAAGTGTTGTGGGCCTCCAGGCAACTTGTCTGGTGTGTGTGTTGGTGGGGGGGGTGTAGTAGATAGAGAATGGGTCTCAGAGACTGGAAAACCTGAGTTGGAGGTTGGAGCCTTGTCCCTGACATTCACTTGATATATGACATTGGGGGGATTACTATTACGTTACCCATTCAGTGCCCGCAGGTAACTTTCTAAGATCAGAAGTTGTGAAATAGTTTCTGATCTGCATTAGCAGAGGAAGTTTCCTCACTGGGAGTTCCCTACACCAATGAAATCTTATGTCTGTACAAAAATAAATGCTCCTCTCCCCTGCCCCCAAAGTCCCCACCCCACTGGTAATCTGGTAATCTCTTCGGAAGAGAATCCGGTGCTCAATGTTAGGAACAGATACAAAATGTAGGGAGGGAGGAAATTTAGCTATGACAAGGTCCTGCCCACATGAGGATTACAATCTAATGGGGAAACATGACACACCCAGGAGGTTTGTAAAAGCCTAGAGGTAGAGTAAGGCCAGGTTCAGGGGCCTGAAATGGCTCATGCCTTTCAATCTCTTCCTCTATGTCCTAAGGCTCTTTCCTCAGTCACTGTCAAAGGGTTTTCATGAGACCTCAAAGTGACAGGCTCCCCATTCCAAGAGGGCTCAATGCAAAGACTAGACAGCTGTCTACGGCCTTTCTCCAAGGCCATAAAAAGCAGACTTTTTCTTTAAGTCTGCAGGGGCCAGTCATCTAAGAAAGAGCAAAAAAAAAAAAAGAGCTTTCCTGAGTTAGATGCTTACAAACATCCAATTAATCCCTTTAAGTTCAGATTTCAAAATGGAGGCTGTTCTCACTTGGTCCCTTCTTTTTACCTTCCTCCTCCCTCCAAACACTTATGGTTCACGTCTTGATGTTTCTGCCCATTCATTTGAAGGTTCAGACCTGCATCTCAACAGATGAAATCGAAAGGGCAGACATAAGAGCAATGTATATACCAGATAGATGATACAGTGGAAAGAACACGGGGTCTGGAGTCAGGAAGACTTGCCACTGACACAACTCTGGGCAAGTCACTTAACCACTGTCTGCCTCAGTTTCCACATCTGTAAAATGCAGATAATAATAGTATCTCCCTCTCAAGATTGTTGTAAGGAGTTTAAACCCAGTGCTCTTTCCACTATACTGACCTACAACAATTCGAGGCAACAAATCATGCTTCTATAGCCCCTTAAGGTTTCCATCCAACAACACTGCACAGTAGGGAGTGTGGATGTTATCATGTCTATTCCACAGGTGAAACAGAGAGTATGCCTTTAAGTGACTTGCCCATGATCACACAGCCAATTCGTCATCTGTGCTGAGAGACAAACCCAGGTCTCCTGCCTCTGAGTCTGACTTCAAACTGTCTCTCTAAGCAGCTTTGGCTTATTTCAGAGGAGAGGGAGATCGCTTCCAGCTGGGGGGACCAGAAAAGCCTTTAGGGAAGGGGCCTTTGAGCTCAATCTTGAAGGATGAGAAGGATTTGGATCCAAGGAGCTGGAGGTGAAGGGGGGAGAAAGGAAGGGGGAGAGGGGAGGGCATCTCCCAGATAAGCAATCCAAGTGGAAACCCCTCTGGCTCCAAGTCACCAACTCCAAGTCTGTGGCTGACAAGACTGTGTGCCTTTCTTTAAAGGACCATCGTACGATTTTAGTCGAATGATGATCTATACCATATGAAATGAGCCCCCGTGCAGGCAGACAACACTAATTAGCTGTCAGGAGTGATGCAAACTCTACCCTGATCCCTCCCTGACAATCTATCTGAGAATCGCCCTTCGCCATTGAGTGCCACTCTATGATAAAAAGGAAATGTGTTCAAAGCAGAATGGCTAACAAGATGGGGGGAGAGGGGGGAAGGACTCGGGGAGACAGAGAAAAGCAGATTGCTTCTGACACTTTCCCAGGAGAAGAAAAAATTAAAAGCATTCAAAAAAATAATTTGTCATCATCGGGTCTCAAAAATAACATACTCTTGAAGAGTAGGGTTTGCATCCAGGGTATTTCCAGGCATCTGTTCAGCATGTGGGGCTTGATGGTGCCAAGTCAATGGTGTCAGGTCTTCATTGGAGGGCCTGGAGAAACACTCTGGGAGGAGGGGAGGAGGTGGTAATTGGATCATAGGCCTTAGAAAACATCCAGTCCTTTCCTCTTTTTAAAGGAGAGGAAATGGAAGCTGAGAAACAGGAAGGGACTTATTCAAAGTCACACAGGTAGCCAGGATCTGAACCCAGTTCTCTCTAATTCCAAATTCAGTGCTTCTTCCAAATGAAAGACTGGTGGGGTTCTAGGCTTGGAATTTTCTCCCTCAGATTCCACTCCCTTTTCCTTAATCTTCAACAGCTCCCTGGGACTGGGCTCAGTGATCCAAGGCAGGTAGAAAGAAGCCAGAATGGGCATCTCCTACCATGACAGTTCGTAGACTACTGCAGAAGGACAGGCTGTGGAGTCAATGGACATCTATCAGAATCCTGCCTCTGACACTTACTACCTGGGTGGTCTCCAGTAATACCTTCCTAGGTTCCAGTTTCCCTCCAGTGGGAGGGTTGGTCTAGGGAGCTTCTGAGGTCTCTAACTCCACCTCTATGACCATATACTTTATGCCCATCAAACTGGCAAAGATGGAAAGAGTATAAAAAATTAATCTTGGCTGGTTTATGGGAAATCTCTTGCTCCCTTGCCCCAGTAGTGTGCATCACAAAACTGCAAAAATTCTTTTCTGTTTTTTTCCCCATAAATGTTCTGTGTTTATGGGTTTCCTCCCAGTGTTTATGCTAGACAACTGCTTTTAAAATAATGATTACCAATTTAAAATGCTTCTTTTTAAATAAGCGGGCTGGATCAAATGATTTCCAGAGCTCCTCCTTGCTCTAAAAGTCTGGGGTTCTGACTCTGATTCTCCCACTAACTAACTTGTGGTAATGGCACCTGTTGGTCATCCTCCTGTAAGACTGACATGAAAAGAGGGAGGACATCCTGGGTGGAGGGAACTAAGTAAACAAAGGCCCGGTCCAGTCTTGGCTGGAGCATAAAATATGTTAAGGAGAATAATTATATTAATAAAAACTAACAATCATAGCAACAGTTTATCTTAATCACATTAAGAAGGTATAATAGGGGCGGCTAGGTGGTGCAGTGAGTAGAGCGTCGGCCCTGGAGTCAGAAGGACCTGAGTTTGGATCTGGCCTCAGACACTTAATTCACACACAAAGAAAAACCTAGCCGTGTGACCTTGGGCAAGTTACTTAACCCCAATTGCCCCCCAAAAAGCAAAAAAAAAAAAAAGGTATAATATATTAATTTTATATTATGTTGACATAATGAAGAATAATAATAATAATATAACGAATTCACGTGGCACTTTCGAGTTTTCAAAGTGTTTACTGCACATGATGACAGTTGATCCTGGAAGCAACCTTATGGGGTTGGCACTACAGGGCTCATTATTTCCATTTTATAGGCAAGGAAGCAGGTTGGGAGAAGTTAGTTAATTGCCTGGGGTGACACAGTTGATGACTATCTGAGGGGGCATTCAAAGCCAGGTCAAAGTCTATGACATCATATGGGCTCTGGTTAAGCGAAGGATTGGGAGATAACGTCCGTAAGATGGGTTGGGATCAGATTGTGGACAGAGGGTCTTCAATATCCCACTGCAGAGCTTGGACACCACCATGTCATGGGACCTGAGTTTGAATCCCAGCTCTGCTGATTACTATCTATCTCACCCTGGGTGTGTGACTCAGTTTCCTCTTCTGTAAACTTAAGGGGTTGGGACTGATGATTCCTAAGGGGCTTTATCCTGCACACAACAGAGTATCAGTGGAAGGGTTCTATGAGGGGGTGGCAGCCTGGGAGAGGGGCTCTAAGTGCCTTGCAAACAGGAACTGTCCAGTGGCTAAGCCTTGACCCCTTTCTCCTGGGAGCCTTTGGGGGAATGGGTGCCCAGAGGGATGTATAGTCCTAGGAGTGGCTTTGGAAGAGGAGACAATGTCGACACCCCAGGTGATTTCGTCACATTCCTGCTGCTCCTCTAAGTGTTTTAGAGTCATACCCTCCTCCTTCTGCAGCGTCCTCTTCCCTAACTAACCATCCCCTTAGGAAACCTCATCCTTTCCTCTTCCCTAGGGGAAAACCCACAGCCATCATTGCAAGTGTAGGAGTCAGGGGGTCACCCTTAGTGGGAGTAGGGGTCTTGGGGAGGGGCAGGGGAGATGCTTGTCTTTGGATATTCTCACAGGCTTGTGCCCTGAGCCTCCCAGGAAGCCATTTCAATTCTCAGTGGAGAGATAAAGGGAACTGAGAGGCGGCAGCCCCTTCACACAAGCCCGTGTTGACATGCTGAAAGGTTGCCATGGTAACAGCCGTGTGTCAGGGGCAGCTGGCAGAAATGTAATCTGGGTAAACAACAGGCTTGCCCTCCCAACTGGCCAGGAGGAGCAAGGGTCAGCGACTGGAGGATGGGGGTGGGTGCCTCCCTTCACAAACCCACCCCCATGTCCCCCACCCCCTCACCTTCCCTTTGAGGCTCCTGACTAGTGAGCAAATGGAAGGTCTAGGAGTGGGATGGAGGTTTTTGTGTTGTTTTGGTTTTGTTTTGTTTTTAAATGACACTGGTGTTCCAGAAGAGCTGTGGCCTGTGGACACTGTGCCTGCCCACAGAGATGCCAGCTCCTCCTGGAACAGCATGAGCCCAGAGGGATGTGTCAGTGCCAACTGGGCCAATGGTCTCCAGAGTTCTCCCCTCCCTGAGGAAACAACTGCCCCCTGCCCTGACTGGGAGGGCAGCATCCCAACTCCAAGGGGTACCAAACACCCAATCTCACCCCTACTTGCTGGATTTTCGAACCCCAGAGACAAAAGGGTCTCTGACCCCACTTTTCTCCTCATTTCTCGAATGGGGAGCACATTTGAGAATTGCTCAAAGCCAGTAGATGGAGAAAAATAAATGCAAAAAACCCACAAAAAAGCAGTAAGTTTACTGGCCAAGCTGGGACAAGAACTATCATAGCTGCCCAATCTGACATTGGGCAATCAATCAATACCATTTCCTAAGTGCCTACAATGTGCAAAGAAGGCACTGGGCTAGGGGAGGAGGACATAGACAAAAATGTAACTGTACCTGTCCTCAAGGGGGTTATAATCTAATGGGAAAAAAATATATATATATGGAAATGTAAATATGAAATATAAACAAATAAATCCTAAGTCATATCTGGGGTGGGGAGAATACCAAACAACTGGGGAGATTAGAATAGGCCTCATGTAGGGGGTAGCATCTTAGCTAAGCCTTCAAGGGCACCAGGGACTCCAAAAGATAGAGGTGAGGAGAGAGTATTTTCAAAGTATGGAGTGATAGTTTCTTATTCTGTAAACTGAAGAGATTGGAAGATATAATCTCTAAGTTCCCTTCTTATTAAAGGTGACTGTGATTCTAATTATGGTAGTGATTAGAACACGGGATCTGGAGTCAGGGAGACCTGAGTTCAAATCTAACCTCAGACACTTGCTAGCTGTGTAACCCTCGGCAAATCACTTAACAATGGTCTACCTCAATTTCCTCATCTGCAAAGTGGGGATACTGAGAAGTACCTCACAGGGTTGTTGTAAGGATCGAATGAAATAATATTCATTAATTGCTTTGCAAACCATAAAGCTCTACATAAATATATATTACAAATATATGAGATGTAAATAAATATTCACTATTATTTTAACTCCCAGTTCTACTTCTCCCTCTTTATTCTAGATCTCAGGATAAGTAGCAAGCCTTTTGACAGCTAGGTGGTATAGTGTATTAAACATGTGGCTTGGAGTAGTGAGAAAGGCCAGGGTTCATATTCTGTCTTAGATACTTAATAAATATAAGATCCTGGGCAAGTCACTTAACCTATCTCTGTTTTCCATCTGTAGAACAAGGGGGTAGACCTGATGATTTCTGAGGTATTTTCTAGCTTTAAAATCTATGATCTGGAGGGATTTTCAGGAAAAGTCCAAGTGTAGCTACTTAGAAGAATATATATATATATATTAAGGGTGCCATGGAGATTTTTTTTAAAACCCAAACCATTGAGCTAAGTCAGTCTCTAACCTTTGTTCTACCTCTCCATCCATTTCTGTGCCAGAACTAAGTTATTTTCAAGGGCTCAATACTAACACACACAATAGAATATTCTCACAGGCTCCCCCAGCCCCATATATGACTTAGTATTTACTTTTTATATATTTTGTATTGTATTTACATATTTGTGTATATGTTTTCCCACAATTAGAACGTAAGCCCCTTGAGGGCAGGAACTGTTAAATTTTTTAAATTTATATTCCCTGTGCCTAGCACAATCCTTTAGATATTTGTAGTAGGAAAATTATGTTTGAACTCTAATTTATTACCTCTATGTGTGACCTTGGGTCAGTCACCTCTCTCTGGTTCTGTTTCCCCACTTTTAAAATAAGGATGTTATACTAGAACAGGTGTTCTTAACCTAGGATCTGTATACAGTTTTATCTCAATATTCTGATAACTGCATTTCAAAATAATTGGTTTCTTTCCTAATTACATATATATATACATATATATATATTTCATTTTATACCTTTAGAAATCACATCTTCAGAAGATGTCTATAGGCCTCAGCAGTCTCTGCAAGGGGTCCAGGACACAAACCAAGTTAAGAAGCCTTGGGATGTATGAGCTCTAAATTCTATTCCTATGAACTTTCACAGGGGGAAAGTTAACTCTTTGATCAGCCCAGGGAATGACTGACCAGGTTTGAATATAGTTCCTTCCTTTCTTAAATAACTGAATTCTTCTGGGAAATGTGAACAAGGATTTTCTAGGCCAACACACAGACACAGCTCCTAAAAATCAGAGAATGTTGGAGCCAGAAGGGGCTCCGGAGTACTGAACATCAGAGCGGGGGATTCAAGAACACAAAATGTGATGGCTGGAAGGGGCCTTAGGATGGAGAATATTAGTAATGCTAGGAGGGACCAGTGGAGAGATCCAGCTCCCCCAACCTCTGTCATTCTGCACATGGCGAGACGAAGGCTCCAGATGGGGAGGAGGCTGGCTCAGCTTCTCGGAGGTCCTGAAGGATCACTGAGATTTAGCTCAGCAGAGAGGACAGTGGGAGGACTGATGTGAGCAAAGACCTGATAACTGGTATTTATACACTGTTCTAACATTTACAATGGACCTTAAATACACTATCTCATCCAACCTGATGAGGCAGGTGCTACAGGTATGATCTCTATTGTTGGTGTTGTTGTTGACCCTTCGTGACCCCATTTGCGGTCTTCTTGGCAGAGATACTAGAATGGTTTGCCATCTTCTTCTCCAGGTCATTTGACAGATGAGGAAACTGAGGCAAACAGGGTGAAGTGACTTGCCCTGGGTCACACAGCTAGTAAGTGTCTGAGGCTGGATTTGAACTCAGGTGTTCCTGATTCCAGGACTGGGCTCTATTAACTGTGTGGATAGTATGGATGTGTATGAATGACCTCAAAAGTCCCCTCTGGCTCTAAATTCTATTTCTATAAACTTCCACGACGGGAAGTTAACTCTTTGATTGACCCAGGGAATGACTAAGTTAAAATATAATTCATTCCTTTCTCATACAGCAGTTTGTATGGGTAAGTAAATTGTATGGATGAGTAAACTGAGGCTTAGTACTGTCCAGTGACCAGCCCTAGGCCCAAAGCTAGAGCTAGAGTTTGGACTAATCTTCCAGGCTCCAAAGTCAGTCTTCTGTCTCCTAGAGCATACAGCCCTTCCAGGAACACCTCCGGCATGGTGGGCAGATGCTGAGGATACTGGTCCAGCTTGAGCTCACAGTTTTTATAGGAGTAAAGTGAGAGAACAAACTGAAATGGAAAGATAGAGTGAGCCTGGGACAATCCTTGGATCCAATCTCATTAAAAAAAAAGATGTTTGTGGTTTCCCAGAATTGAGATAAAGTAGGTATCCTGAGAAGGGGACACAGGGTTAATTGGCATCTTTGGAGTCTGCGAAGGGGAGATGTGAACAAAGAGATGGCGGCCAAGCCCCTGGAGGGACTGTCTGATCCCTCACAAATAAACACACAGGCTCACTCGGAAATGAGCAGAGAGCTATTCCCTTGATGAAGCCCGGTGTGATTGCTCGGCTCTAATTGTTGCGATGCCAGATGGGGCAAACCCGTGAGGTACCCGGGCTACATACCTCTGCTTGGTTGGGGAGGCCCTCCCTCCCCATTCTGTAAGCATGGCTCCCATGTCACCTCCTCTGTCAAGCCCTCCCTGAGCACCTCACCCTCTGAAGTGAGGTAACATTTCCTTTCATCTTACCTCAGGCAAGTGCTGACTGGCCCTTCAGTATTTACAAAGGTGGGAAGCCTTCCCCGATTCCCAGGCATGCTAATATTGTTTATACTTAGTCCTTTGGATGCTGTAGCCCTCATTAGACTGTGAGCTCCTGGAGAGCAGGGACTATCTTCTGCCTTTCTTTTTATCCTCAGAGCTTAGCACTGTAGCTAGCACACAGTAGGCACTTAATAAATTTTTGCTGACTCCCCAAACTCATCATATTCTATTATGAATTATAATTATCAGTGTCTCCATTTAGTGTTCATTTCTGGACTGTAAGTTCTTTGTGGGCAGAGACCATCCTTGTAGTCTAATGCCACCCATCAAAGTGTATCATATACAGTAGGTGATTAATAAATGCACAAGCATTGTGAAGAAAACCCCCACTGGGTTTGAATTTAGAGAATTTGGACTTAAATGCTGTCTCTACCATCTACTGCTACCTGTGACCTTAACCGCCTTGGGCCTCAGTTTCCTCATCTGTAAAATGACCAAGATTCTCTTTAAGATACCTTCCATCTGTGACTTGGTAATCCTTTGGTCTCATGCTGTGGTAACTTAGTAGAGAAACCTCTGTCTATAAAACTGGGGCTGGCATATTCTTACATAAGGTAAGGCAGACAGTCCTTTATAGTGTGAACTGATAGGTGCTTACAGACTCACATACAAGTATGTACCTGACCTACCATCGTGCCCCATTGCTGAAAATATGACCATAACTGTAACGTTCCTCTGAATACAGATACGTGGCCCAGGAGAGAAAAACACATCGAGCCATTGGAAAAGGCAGAATGGGGAGTAGCAAGTGCACGTAATTGGGAGGCCAACCATCTGACTTTGTTCCTTGCTGCCTGTGCTACTTTGGGACAATCATAATTGCGGTATCTCAGTGGTAGGGGAGAGCCCTGAGGTTACCTAATTATAAACAATATCTAAATTAAAAAATCTCCTCTAGTTCACAGCCAACAAGTGGTCCTCTTGCCTTGGCTTAAAAACCTCTGGTGAGGGGAGATCCACTGTCACTAGAGGCAGCCAGACCTCTTTGGGACACCTCTACTTGTCAGGAAGGTTTTTCCTTGTATCAAGACTAAATAAAGTTCCTCTTTTGCCTCTAATTCTGCCCTATGGAGCCAAGCAGAGCAAACAATCTCTCTCCCACCGAGCAGTTGTTCAAGAAATTTATCATGTGCCACCCCACTACTTCCCATCCCTCTCTTTTCCCTTCTGCTAAACATTCCTACATCCTTCCAAGAATCCTTATATGGGATAATTTAAAGTCCTTTCATTTTCCTGATTTCCTTCTCTGGACACTTTCTAACTCTCTCATCAATGTCCTTCCTACAATAAGATACTCCGGTCTAAAGCAAATCTTCTGGACTGATCGGAGCAGAATATAGTGGAGTTATCACCTCCCTAGGTCCCTTCCAAATGCAGCTGAGGATGGGTTTGGCTTTCTTGTCACATAGTTGCCACTCCATTGTCCTAGAATGCATGCTGGACTCTGTCCAGACTTCCTCTCCTCTCTCATAAATTAAAAAACATAGAATGAAAGTTCCTTGAGGTCAGGGACTGTTTCATTTCTTTATTTGTTTTCCTAGCACCTAGTACAGTGCCTGGAACACAAGAGGTCCTTAAAAATGCCTGCTGACTAATTGGGTTCCCATCATTCTCACTCCAGTAAACTGTTCTTTCAGAGCAGAACTCTGGTTGTTCTTCCTTCTGAAGGATGACATTATCATTAAAGTTGGTCAGGAAGTGATTAGCTTTTCTGCTTTTGGTAGAGAGAGCTCCAAGATAAGTATGGATAAATAAAGAGGCCCCCTTGCCATATCATTCCTTCGTGTCAAGCTTGTGATTTGTTTACTAAACACTTCATCTATTTCCTCTTTCTGTCCAGGTGGTCTGTAGCATATTCCAATGACTAAAATCATTACTATTTTTGCCTTTGGTGATTTTTCATGTAAATGTTCTCTGGCATGCTTCCCCGCTGTGGCTCATCCTTTTCCTCACAGGAATATATTTTCTTAATATAAAATGCAATTCTATTCTTCTCTCTCTCTCTCTCTCTCTCTCTCTCTCTCTCTCTCTCTCTCTCTCTCACACACACACACACACACACACACACACACACACCCTTACCTATCCAATGCCTTATCAATAAGACATACCCTTCCAGGGACATATACTAATGATGGGTCTCATCCCATCAAGACTAAATGATACTTCTGAGGTCAGATTGACTTCCTTATATTAGGTCCACATCTACCTTGCTTATGACTCCTACTTTATACATTTGTGTCCAGTCATCTGGGGCCAAGAGTTTTTATTCTCAACTCTTTTCTTGGCATTTGTCTCCTGTGCATTTCTAAATGTGTCTAATGCTATCCTTCTTACATTGAAGTTACTAATCTACGGCAAGCAAGCATTCTAAAGCTGGGGTCTGCAAACTTTAAATAAAACCATTTTAATAACTGTATTTCAATAAAATTGGCTTTCTTTGTAATCCTACTATTTTATCTCATTGCATTAAAAAACGTGATTCTGGCAAGGGGTCCCTACGTTTCCTCAGACAAAGTTAAGAGCCCCTGACTTAGAGGCATTTAGTAGGTCTCCCTCTGAGCCTCAGTGGTGTCATCTGTAAAAAGGTGTTTGATGATTCTACTCCATCCCACAGCTGAATGAATGAATCGTAGTAACACGGACCCTCACATCTTCATCCAAAGAGGTGTCAGCTCCAGAGAGTCCCCTTTAAACAGGCAGAGAGAAGCCACAGGAGCCTCCATTGGCCTCCCAGCTCCAAGCCCGGGCCTGGAACTGGCTGCGACATTTACGAGGTGTTCGACTCTCTGGCTCGGGACCTGACAATTTTATTCCTATTTTGCTTTTCCTAAGGAGCTTGGCTAATCAGCCTGCAGCTTAAAATGCATGTGTGTGAACAAGCATGTGTAAACGTGTAAGCCTGGGCACTGCTCAAGCTCTCTGGACACCAACATGTGCCTCGGGGCTTTCATGGGAGGGTGAATGAGTGCGTGGGTGTGTATATGCATGTATATGAGTATGTGTGTGTGTGTATGTGCGTATGTATATGTATGTATGTATATATACACATAAACATTTAAAATATATAATGTATGCATTTTAAATGTATATAATACACATAATATCTATGTGTATCGATCTTATCTATATCTATATGTGGGTATGTATCCAAAAATAATGAAAAGGGAAAAAAAGAGAAAGCCAGGCATCTTGGCTGAGGAGACCGAATCCTGAGGGCCTTCACTCCTCATATGAGATCTCCTATGAGAAAGCAACACACATGCCCAGGATACAATAATGACAGCAGTTAGAGAGATGATTTGAGCTCCCCAGCCGTCCAAAAATAGCCTGGGTGGGGAGTTAGCTCCCGGTCCCTAAAGTAAGCTGGATGAGGAGAATGGGGTTTATGCATCAGGCAGAGGACTGGACAAGATGACAAGATGACCTCCAGCTTGGAGATTCTGGGATTCTACTCCAACCTTACTCATCCTTTCAGTTGCACATTCCAAGACTAAGAAGAGCCTCTAGATGTCATTAACATCTAATACTTTCATTTTTATAAAGGAGGAGCCTGAGGTCCTTAGAGGGCCAATGACTTGCCCAAGGTCTTGAAGCCAGTAACTCTCAGTCAGTGAGTTTACAAGTGTTTATTAAGTACCTACAATGTGCCAAGCACTGTGTTAAATGCTAAGGGAAAAAGAAATTTAAAAACAGTTCCTGTTCTCAAAGAGCTCTTATTGTAACTGGGGAGACAACATACCAATAGTTACATACAAACAAGATCTATGTAGTGTGAAAGGAAGAAGGAAAGACATAAACTGGGAGGATGGGGAGTGGGGGTGGGATGGGGCTGGGAAAGGCCTGCAAAAGGTGGGATTTGAGCTGAGCCTTGAAGGCTGTTGTTCGTCCCTCGAAAAGGACCAACGGCATCATGGAGTGATATCTTGACTTGAAGACAGAGGCGAGGGAGAGAGAGAGAGAGAGAGAGAGAGAGAGAGAGAGAGAGAGAGAGAGAGAGAGCGCTTTCCAAGAAGGGGACACAGTCGCTGCCATGGGAGAGTCAGGAGACTGAGTGTTGTGTCTGAGAAAGAACAGGAAGGCTAGTTCTGCCTGGCCCTGAAGAATGAGAAAAGAGGAAAGTCCAAGCAGGTTGGAAATGTCAGAAAGTGCTAGACAGTGAAGGGATGGAAAAGCCCAACAAAGCATTACACATTTTAATCCTAGAGGCAACAGGGAGCTATTGGAGCTGAATGAATAGTGGAAGGACATGGCAGCTAAGCAGAGGACAGACTGGAGTGGGGAGAGACTTGAGACAGGCAGACTCACCCACAGGCTACTGCAATAGTCTAAGAGTGAGGGGATAAAGCCCCGCACCAGAGTGGGGACTGTGTCAAAGGAGAGATGCTACAAAAGAAGAATTGAAAAGACTTCGAAACTGATTAGATTTGAAGGGTGAGAGAATGAAGAGCTGAGGATGTTACTAGGACTGAGACCCTGAGAGATGCTGGTGCCTTGGACAGGAAGAGGGAAGCTGGGAAGAGTGGAGGGTTTGGGGAAAAATAGAATGAGTTGTTTGAGGCATGCTGAGTTTGAGCCATCTATGCAACATCCTCTCTGAGAGAGCCAAGAGGCAGTTGGTGAGAGAAGCCTAGAACTCAGAAGAGAGGTGAGGGCTGGATATAGAGATCTGAGAGGATAATGGGGCCCAGGAGAGCTTTGAGGGGAAAGATAATGATGTGGATCCAGAACCTCTGACTGCTCAATGCTTTTTTCTGTTAGACCACAAACTACCTCCATGAAAACTTCCCCCAAATACAGTAGCTTTAACTGATCTTCTGAAGTCCTAAGACATCTACCCTCAGCAGGTCAGAAATGAGCAATACCTGGGTGGGCATCAAAGTTTACATGTGCAAAAAAATTACCAAGGGGAGCCATGGGAATAGAGCTGGAAGAAGACCTCCTCCATCTCCTTCGTCATTGCTTTCTGAAACCTGTGCTCCTGTTATCTCTCTAACCTAGACTTCAAGCTTCTTATAGAGTCATCCAACTATTCAAACTGGAAGGGACCTTAGGACCTAGAATGCCAGAGTGGAAAGGGACCACACAATACAGAATGTCAGAGGTGGAGGAACCTTAAAACACAATGACAGAGTTAGGAGGGACTATAAAGGTCATCTGGCTTAAACCTTTGATTTTCACAGACTGAAATGCTGAGGTTCTGGTTAGAAAAGGTCACAGACTCAGTTAGTGAAAGGACTCCATATTATAATCTAGACCCCAGGTTTCCTTAGTCCCAGGCTATGTCTGTTACATCATGGGGTCTCTTTGCAAATCCCTTTGGAGATGAATGTAGTGCTGGGTACAGATCAGGCACTCAATAAATACTTTCCAATTGAATAGTCATCCATTCAACCACTTATTAAGTACCTACTGTATACAGAACATAGCATTAGATACTGACGGAGATAAAAAGTTTATTAAAATGTACAACCCCTCTCAAGCTTCCATGGAAATTATATCCCTAATAGAACTTGTTCTTTCTTGTTATAGGATCAGAGGATACAAGAGCAAGAAGGACCTTAGCTATAATCTAGTTGACATAAGCAGGGTCTTATATCACAGAGTGGCAAAGCCAGGATTCAAACCCAGGTCTTCTGGCTGCACATTCAGTGCTCAACACTATCCTTTCTGTTATGCTCAGAGGAGATCACTAGTGCCCAAGCTATGTGCCTCCCTTAGTAACATGAGCACATGCAGTGGGACTGGTAGAAAGTCTCCCTGGGGAGAGGGAAGTTTCCTCCAGGCTCCCCCCATCCCACAACCCATTTCCCATGTGACTGTCCCAAGACTAAGGGTCTGACACATGCTTGGGACCAAGTCTCCAAGAAGCTTCTCATCTTGTATTCCTGTTCTGGCCCCTCCCTACTTCTTGGACCCTGGGCCAAAGTCAGGGGTGAAATAAATGGTTATCAGGTTTCCTGGCCTGGCTCTCCAGGAGGGCTCCCTGACCAGGGATCCAGCAGCACAGAAAGCCAAATCTTCCTCTCCTTCTCTCTCTCTCTCTCTCTCTCTCTCTCTCTCTCTCTCTCTCTCTCTCATTGCTCAAGTGTTTCTTCTTCTTCCCATCTGTTCAGTACAAGTGGCGGCCTCATCATAACAGAATGAGAGATTCTTCAGAGCTGGGAGGAATATGAAAATCACAGAAGCAGAGATTTGGATTAGGGAGGAACCTTGGAGGGCATTGGGTCCAACCCCCTTATTTTACAGAGAAGGAAAACGAGTTTTATGGCATTAAGGTGAATAGACTCGTCCCAGGTCACACAGCCAATAAGAGGTAGAGAAAACCCTTGCCTATTATGCACAGAGTGTCAGGTGTTAAGATCAAAGATGCCCAATCCCGAAAGTCAGCCATGGCAAACAGTCTAGAGGATCAATTTCCCCCTTTGTAAAAGGACGGGTTTGGACTATCCAGGCCTGGGTGGGATCCTAGGATTTACAGCTAGAAAGGGGCCTTAGGACCTAGAATGCTAGAGTTGGCAGTCAAGTTAGAACACAGGTCTAACATTGGAACCCAGGCTCCATGACTCCAAAATGTGCATTCCTCTCATGGCTCCACATTGCCTCCCAAAGCACCAGGTTCAGAATGAAAAGACCTCAGCAAAAATTCTGGTTTTGCTACTTATGCATTAAGTGACCCTTACCTTCTCTGGGCCTCAGTTCCCTTATCTGTAAAGAAGGTGATCAAACTAAATTATTTGATCAGATGAAACAATTTCTGGGATACCTTCAAGTCTTGTCAACCCATGTTCTAACATTCTACGTTCTAGCCCTAAACCTACACCCACACTTGTCTAGTCAACTCCCACCTTCTACAAAGGGAGAAACTGATTTTCTAGATTCTTTGACATGACTGCCTTCCAGGGTTGGGCTCCCTTTCACCTTAACTCCTGACATTCTATGCATAATAGATAAGGGTTTTATTTTTTAAGATTTAAATACTGGAAGGGACTCAGGTCCAACCCTCTCATTTTAGGGGGAAAGTGATGTCCTCAAGGTCGTACAGCCCATTAGTGGAAGAGTTAGAGCTCAAATGAAGATGAAAATGAGTGAAAGGAGACTCCACTATAGGGGCTGAAAAGAGAACAGAATGAGCAGGAAGAAGGGCAATATATAATATTCCATACAACATAATGATAATGAGAGTCTACGCATGAGGAAACCGAGGCTCGGACAGGGAAAGTGGTTTGCCTCCTGCCCACAACAACCAAGTGTCAAGGCTGAGACTCAAACCCGGGCTTTCTGATTCCAAGCCCTGAGTCCTTTCTATGAGACACCCGGATCCTCCCCCCGCCACCCCACTCTAGTCCCAAAAACTTTTTTCCACAGCCTCTGCTCATCCCAGGGTGAGGAAGGAAGGAAGGAGGTTGAGAGGGATCCTAATTTTGACTTCCAAACTGATTTCCAGCTGGTAGTGTGGGCACGACTGATGCCAAGCAGAGGAGCCAAGAAAAATTCAGTTTTGACACATGGCGCTAACTGTACAACTTTGTGGCTGCTGAAGATAATCTCTCCCTGTTCCCTGTCTCTGAGTGGACTTGGACTGCTCCTCGATTAGACCGCGATGGGACAAATACATGAATCTGGCTGTTGTTCCCCTCCCCAAATGTAGGCTACTTGAGGGGGCAGCTTCATTCTTTTCTTCATATTCCCAGTGCATGGTACTCAATAGGCACATAATAAATGCACGCTAACTGATGTATAACAAGTACGTCCATGAACAAGTTTTGTTCGTCCTATGTCCCTGACATGTCTCTGATCCATCCCCTGAACTCACATGGCCATGGCCTTCCTTCAGGCCTTCATCCCCTATCTTCTGGACAACTCTATTAGCCTCTGAACTGGTGTCTCTGCTTTCAATATTTCCCATCTTTTGCAAAACAATCTCCCCAAGGCAGGCACAAATTCCCCTGTGCTAACATTTTCAGTGACTCCCCATTCCTTGGCTTGGCATCGAAGGCCACAAACAACTGGCTCCTACCTCCTTTTAAGAAGGATTCCATGCTATATTTCCCTCCACAAACTCCGAATTCCAGCCAAATTGGCGGGCCAGCTGTTCTCTGAACTCAATACTCCATCTGTCACCTCCATGCATTTAGACAAGCTGTCCTCCAGGTCTGGGACACACTTTTCTCTACAGTTCTGCCTCTGAGAGTACTTGTCTCCCTTCTAGACTCAGTTCAGGCCCCTCCTTCTCCATGAGGGCTTCTCTGACCACCTCCTCCCCATTCCCTCCCCCAGTGGTTAGGGCTTTTCCCCCTGTTTTATTCTTTTCCTTTTTTGGGGGGGTTCAGACCTTTGATTTCATCAGTGAGGGGAACTCCTGGTATAAGTCATCCACTCAGCTCTAGAGAACTGCCTGGGCCACTCTGGGGTTAAATGACTTGCCCACAGTAAGTTGGTAGGCTATCAGAGGCAAGACTCAAACACAGATCTTCCTGACTGGAAAGCTGTTTCTCCTTAGACTGTCCTTACTTGACTCACTTGCTTTGTACCACATTCATTAGTGGGCATATTATCTCCTTGTCCATATGCCAGATAGAATGTAATCTCACTAAGGGGTTTTGCTTTGGTTTTTTTGCCTTTGTACCTCCATAACTGAGCACAGAGAGCCTCTAAAATATAAAATAAAATAAAAACTCCCATTTTACAGAGGAGGAAACTAAGGCTCACCGAAGGGCTTTGGGTCACACAGTGTGTAGGAAGCTGAGGTGAGATTATCTCCAGGTTTCTAAGCTCCTTTAGCATTCTTCTGTTTGCACAGGCTCATTAAGCCTGGAAGGGATTTTACATCCATGCCCCTCTTCTCAAAGGGCAGCCCAGCCTGGTTGGATGGCCAAGCACTTGAGGGGGCCATTCTGCAGGGGACAGTGACATCTAGTGGACTTTAAAAGGAAAAGCCTCATCTTCCTCATCCCTCTTCCCTATAAGCTGCTGACCACTCATTTTCCTAAGGGAAGTGGCCCAGCAGATGGAACAGGAACGTGGGACCCTGAGGACTCAGCGACCATAGCAGCAACATTCAGGTAGCAGCCTGGAGAAGAGAGCATCCAGAAAATTCCCCAATTTTCTTTTCTTTTTCTTTTTTTGTGGGCAGACTTGTTCCTGCTTGGCATATGCCAAGCATATGCTCTCCCCATCACAGAATTCTCAATGGAGTCTGCAATCTGCCTATGGAGGGAGATAGAGTTTGGAATTTAGCAATTGGTTGGGGATATGCTACAACTGTTTTGACGCTATAAAAATGCCTCATGGGAAGGGACTGTGCCTGTAGCTGGCTTTGTTCAGAAGCCTCCCCCATCTGATTTTACTGCTCTTCCCTTGCTGTCTGCTGTCTCCCAGGAAGGGAGAGACCCGAGCTTTTCCTTTGGTACCCATCAGGATCTGTGCCAGCCATACAGCAAAATACTATGTATTAGAGTCAGAACTGGAGATTCACAGAATCGTGAGGTTGGAGGGATTTCAGGGCTCATCTCATTGAATCCCAATAAAAAGAAGTGACTTATCCAAGGTCATGGAGCAGAACCAGAAATCAATCTCAGGGTCACTGACTCCAAATCCAGAATTCTTTCTACTATGCCGGGGCTGCCTCTTACCCAGACAAACCTTAACTGGGACCCTTAACCTTTCTTTTTGCGGGGCGGAACATGGGCCCTTTGGGTAGTCTGATGAAGTCTAGGGACTTCTCAGAATAATATTTTTAAATGCATAGAATAAAATACACAGGGTTACAAAGGAATAACACTGAAATATAGTCATCAGGATATTTAAAGAAAAAAAGGTACACAGATCCTAGGTTAAGAGCCTCCTTCATTAATGTTTTACATAATTGTACATATATAACCTATATCTGGTTGCTTACCATCTCAAGGAGGGGGGAGGGGAAGGAGGGATAGAATTTGGAACTCAAAACTTTAAATAAAATTTTTAAAAAAAGAAAGAGGAGGGGCAGAGGGGAGAGAGAGAATTTGGTTTTGGTTTTTGTTTGCAGGGGTGAAGGCAGTGCAATTGGGGTTAAGTGACTTGCCCAAGGTCACACATCTTGTGTTAAGTGTCTGAGGCCAAATTTGAAATCAGGTCCTCCTGACTCCAAGGCTGGTGCTCTATTCACTGTGCCACGTAGCCACCCCTGAGAGAATTTGTAACTCAAAATTTTTTAAAATTGTTCAATTTTTTTACATGTAACTAGAAAATATTTAATAAAATAAATAATTTTTTAAAATTTAATTTAATTTTTAAATTTAATTTAATTTAATTTTAATTTAATCCCTTTCATTTTAGAATGTGGTCCAAGGATGGCTATTAACTTAACCATGGTCAGAGAGCTAGAAAGGGGACAAGAAGGTGAGATCTGGAAGGAGCCCTAGACCATCAAATTTTAAGGCTGGAAGACCATCTGCCCCCCCGTTTTCCAGCTGGGGAAACTGAGGCACAAGGAAAAGTAGTGACCTGTCCAAGGTCATACTAATAGCTGAACAAGGGATAGAACCCACATCTAATACTCAGCTTAATATACTACACAAACTCTCTTGAAGCCCTTTCTATTGCAAATAATCTCCCTGTTAACTTAGTTCTGTAAGGTAGGCTATAATTCTTACCAGTAAAGTGAAATTGGGGTAAAAAAAATGCCTTTGCATTTACTGTCTTTTGCATGTTGATAGTGTGAATGTTTGTGAAATCAGTATTGCTTTATATGAAGTAACCAATGCCAGTTCCCCAAATCATCCCATTTATTTGGGGACCACCATTTTCTAGTCAGCTAGAAGGGCCATCCAATCTACAAAACAGACTCAAAATTCAACAGAATAAAAGGACCAAGAAGGAATTCCAGCAGCATCCTGGAGTCCTGTTTACTGGCCTGGACTAAATTGCACAATACACCATATGACAGCATCTCAGAGCTAGCAGGGACTTGAGAGGGCACCTAGTCTGACCCATATGTGAACAGAAATCTCCACTACAACACCTTTGCTGAGGGGTCATGCAACCTTTGCTTGAAGATGTCCAGTGATGGTGAACCCACTACGTCCAGGGGCCGTCTCTTTGGACAGCTCTGTTTGTTAGGAAGTTTTCCCTTAAACTGAGCTTAAATCTTCCTTTCTGCCTTTTGGACTTACTTCGGCCTCCTCCAGTCAAGCATGTCCATTCTGATCTCTTTTCCATGCATGTAGGAGCTTAATAAATACCATTCAGTGGAGGCAAGGGATGCAGCAAAATTTTGTTTTATTTTGGTTTTAAATCTTACTTTGTAACTTGCAGAATGTAAATCATTAATTGTATGGCAACAGACCTCCTTACTATCCCCCTAAAATAATTACCTCTTCCTGCAGTAAAGAGTAAGTCTGCAGCAGACACATAACAGGTCAAAATTATTTGGAGTTCTTATGGTGAATCCTTCCAAAGAGCTAAGAAAGAAAGACCCTGTCCTACCTACTTATGATAATAGAATGATTTCTTTCTCTAGTGAGAGGTGGCCCATTAGTTGAATTTTCTATTATCCTACCTGGCAAGGTGATAAAATCAATGTTCCTGTCCTAACCCCTCCCAGGGAAAATGGAAAATGAAAAATTACAAGGGCTGAAAAGGGTGGGTTACAGGAAGGGTAGTGTGTGTTTCCTATCTTGGACAAGCAGTACAAACAGACAGTTAGTTGGGGGAAGAGGTGACTATGTGACCCTGGGCAAGTCTGCCTCTATTTCTTCCTCTACAAAATGGGGATAATTATAGCACCTACCTTCCAGGAATGTTGTAAAGATGAACTGGGTTAATATGTGTAAAGCATTTTGCACTCATTAAGATACTATAGAAAAACTAGCTGTTGCTATTATCATGATTCCAATGATTATATTACTTCTAGAAAACTGTAATGTTCAAAATGATCCCTTATAGAAAAGACCATTAAAAAAATAATACCAATATTGGGACGGCTAGGTGGGACAACGAATAGAGCACTGGCCCTGGAGTCAGGAGGACCTGGGTTCAAGTTCGGCCTCAGAAACTTAACATAAAAAGTAGTTGTGTGACCTTGGGCAAGTCACTTAAACCGAATTGCCCTCCAAAAAGCAAAAAAAACAAAACACCAATATTTTTCCAGTGATGCTTTATGACTATGAATCACGGTCTATGAAGTCATAAAGAATCAAAATTTCAATTGACCCATAGTGAAATGGAAAAACAAGGTAGACATATAAGTAATAATAAAATTGATAATAATAGCAAATATTCATATTTGTAAATATTTCATTTGATTCTCAAGACAACCCTAGGAGCTGGGGGCTATTATTACCATTCCATTTTACAGATAAGGAAACTGAGGCAGGCAGCTCAAGGGGTCACACAGCTACTAAGTGTCTAAGGCAGAATTTGAACTCTGGTCTTCTGGATTCAAGGTCCAGGGTTCTATCCAATGTGCTACATTGTTCCACCTTAACAATACCTTATACACTGGAAGGAGCATTGGAAATCTCATTTGGGAAAAGCCAAATGGGAGAAGGAATTGGGATGGTTTGAGAGGTGCACTAATAGAATGCCAGCAGATGTAAGAGAAAACCTCCAGGGCAATGGGAAGGACATCTACAGAGGGCTGATGGGAAAATTTTCTGTAAATCTACCCTAAATCTGCCAATTTACAACTTCTAGGAAAGTCCCACACCTCCAGGGCCAGGCAGACAGGTCCGATCTCTTGTCCTTGATAGCCCTAAATTATGTTCCTGTCTCCATTCCCTCCACACTAAAGCCTCCCCTCTATGGGCTAACCATTCATAGTTCCTTCCCACAGTCCTTGATTCTAATATGACCCGGTCTCCAGTCTCCTCACCATTCTAGTTGGCCTCCTTGGGACGCCCTCTAATTCGTCAATGATCTCACTAAAATGTAGCATCTGGACCTGCATACAACCCTACAAAGCAGTTTAAGCACAATGGAACTATCGTCTCCCTCCTTATGGACACAGTGCTTCTATTCATTCAGGCTTCAATCGAGTTAACCTGGAATGGTCTCTCTCCCTATTACCTTCTATTAGTCTCCTATTAGCTGACTTTAGAGAAGCTAGGTGTTTCGGTGGATAGAGCACCAGACCTGGAGTCAGGAAAACTTGTCTTCCTGAGTTCAAATTTGGCCTCAGACCCTTTCTAGCCATGTGACCCTGGGCAAGTCATTTAACTCTATATGCCTCAGTTTCCTCATCTGTAAAATGAGTTAGAGAAGGAAATGGCAAATGACTCCATTATCTTTGATAAGAAAATCCCAAATGGGGTCATTAATAATCAGATACAACTGAACAACACCACCCCACCTGGCTTTTTTCAGACCTTGCCTTCTGCAAGAAGCCTTCCTTCCATTGTCTTCTTTAAGCTGGAACCACTGTCAAATTATCCTGTATATATCTTTTGTTACAAAGTTGTTTGCATGTCAACTATCCCATTAGACTGTGAGTTCCTTGAAAGCAGAGACTCCTCCCTTTCTTTATATCCCTAGCACCATCTTTTTCAAACTATTTCCTAAATACAAAATATTTCCTCATCTTTAAAATGGGGATAATAATAGCATCTCATCTCTAAAATGGTAGTAAAAATAGCACCTACCTCAGGAGGGTTGTGAGGACCAAGACAGACAATATTCGTAGAGTGTTTTATAAACCTTAAAGTGCTATAAAAATGATTGCTACTATTGTTATTATTTATGCAGCTTATTTTTTTTAAATTCAAATGCAGGACCTTACATTTCTGCCTACTAAATTTAATCTTCTTCGTTTGGTCCATCATTGTAGCCTGTCGAGGTCTTTTTGAATAGTGATTCTGACCTGCTGACACGGGCCAGCTCATTTTCCTAGCTTTTCGTCCTCTGCCAATTTGTTAAACATGTCAAATATGTATTCATCCGATTCACGAATAAAAATGCTGTGCAGAAAACAGGACTCAGAACAGATCCCTGGGACACACTACTACAGAGCTGTCTTCCTCCCTCCATTAACAAGGGCTCCTTAGATGCCAAATCTTGGGGGAGGCAAGGTTTGATGGAAAAATATTTTATTGGCCCAGTCTTTTATTGTCCAACAGGATGCTTGCCCCCCAGCCTCCTTTTAGCCTTTCCCTTTCATTAGAAGCACCCCCCTTCCTCAAACCTAGAGTACTCTCTTCTCAACAGACTTCCAATTTCTCAAATGACTGGTGTCTTTCTGCCAATGCCCTTGGGGTGAAGGAACCACTCAGGTTTGCCTAAGCAGAACCCTTTGTCTCCCTATCAAACACCTGAGATCCTGTGAGCCCAAAGGTGCTTTGGACTGAGCTGAGTCAGGTGCCGTGAATCTGGATATGCCCTAAAATACAGAGCCAGGAATCCTGGACCATTCTCAATTTTACTAAAGCCACTGTTCCTAAGGCTCTCTAGTGACATTTCTGGTGGATTCCATTCTCTGCCTCATTTCAGGGCCTTATGGGTGGTGTTAGGCCCCAGTATAAGGGTCCCATTAGAGTACCTTAGTGCCCTTCCCTTGGTCCTGCTTCCAACGCCTTTTGGGTCTTCTCTTTGGGGCCTCCCTTAAAAAGCCAACCTTGCCTGACATATCTCATTTTTGGTAAAGTCCTTTTAGGCCCTGAAACAAAGCCCTAAGGGTACTATTCTCTCTTCCACTTTTTTTTTTGGTCTTTTTCTTTTGGAGGGGGGAAGGTACCTGCAGTTAAGTGACTTGCCCAAGGTCACACAGCTAGTAAGTATTAAATGTCTGAGGCCGGATTTGAACTCAGGTCCTCCTGACTCCAGGGCCAGTGCTCTATTCACTGAGTCACCTAGCTGCCCTTTCTCTTCCACTTCTTGACAAGGATGTCCTGAGAGATTATCAAAAGTCTCAATACATTATATCTTTGACATGCTCAAGTTTAGGTAAGAAATCTATATTCTGTCAGCTACTTTTCAGCTTTTACATTACATTCATTTTCAAAAGCTCAAAAGAAGTGATTGGTTGATACTTTTGTCAGGACAGGTGTTCTCTTGGTGACCTCATCAGCTCCGAGGATTCAACGATCAGCTTTCCCCACATCCCTCCCTTCCTAACTGTCCTATGACTGTCAAGATTACTACCATCTTCCCACTCATTCAGGCTCTCAACCAAGCACCACATTTGATTCTTCAGTCTCCATCATTACCTCCCCTCCATATCCAATCAGTTCCTAAGTCCTATAGATTCTACTTTCCCAACATCCCTTGTATACGCCCCCTTCTCTCCTTTGACACTCACACATCATCTCACGCCTGGCTGGTTAGCCTGCCTCAAGTCTCTCCCTACTCCAATCCATCCTCCACCCAGCCGCCCAATCCATCTTCCTACAGCATAGGTCTGATCATGTTAGCCCTCTACACCACCTCATTCAATGACCTCCAGCAGCTCCCTATGGCTTCTGGAACAAATATAAAACTCTCTGGTTTGTAAAGCTTCATAATCTGGCCCCTTCTCACCTTTCCAATATTCTTACACCACATACTGTGACGATGCTGTTCCTTGTTGTTGCCCAGACAAGACACTCTATCTCCCAGCTTTGGCATTTCCAATGGCTGACCCCATGCCCATCTCTGCCTCCTGGCTTTTCTGACTTCCTTCAAGTCTCAGTTAAAATCTCACCTGCAAGAAATCTTTCCAGATCCCTATCAATGCTGGGGCCTTTCCTCTGAGATGAGCTCTACTTTATCCTGGGCATATATCTGCTTTGTACCTCATTGGTTCCCCCATTAGATTGTGAGTTCCTCAAGTACAAGGCCTATTTTTGCCTTTCTTAGTACTTAGCACTGTGCATGGTCCATAGTAGGCATTAATTAAATGCTCACTTGTATGACTTTACTGGAGGGGAACAATGGAGCTTTAGGGGCAAAGGATTATGTTGGCTCAGTCATCATCATTCAAGAAGAACATGGTAGTGTGGGCTAGGTGGCACCAGCCTCAGAGTCAGGAGGGCCAGAGTTCAAACCAGACCTCATATACTTAACACAAAACTAGACGTGTGACCTTGGGCAAGTCACTTAACCCCAATTGCCCTACCTTCCCCCCTCCAAAAAGAAATAAAAAAGAACATGGTAGGAGGAGAAAGGAAGAAACCAACTGTAACAGATAAGTCCAACCTCCTCACTGTGACCTACAACCTATAGCCTAGACCCCTCGGCAGCCAGAAGACTGACCTTCCTCATAGCTTCTCTATGCTTTTAATAATAGTAAAAATAACTAGCATTTATATAACTTTAAGGCTTTCAATACACTTTTCATTAGTATTTTATTTTTTCCAATTACATTTAAAGACAATTTTCAACATTGATTTTTGGAAAGATTTGGAGTTTCCCAAGACAGCAAGCAAGTGGATATCCATAGGTCATACATGTTCAATTTACGTACTCGGTCTCATTGAACCTCCCACAATCCAGTAAGGTAGGTGCTATTAGTATCATCTCCATTATACAAATGAGGACATCAAGGCTTGGGCGACCTGCCCAACATCACAAAGCAAATCAGAGAACCATCCATTTTGAACCAGGAAGTGCCTAGGGCAAGATGTGGCCTTGGGTATTTATGAGCTTCAGGAAGAGCATCACATAATGTCAGAGCTGGAAAAGACAGGAGAAAACAGCATTTTATAGATGAGGAAACTGAGGCTCATGGAGGGGAAGTGTGCTCCTTGGACTAAGCTAGTTAGCAGTAGAGGACAGATTCCAAATCTGGTCCGTCTGACCCTACTGGCCGGAGCTCTTCCCATGGGCAGCCCCAAGGGAGCTGGGAGTTGGGATTGCAGGCCCAGTCCTGCTGCTGATTGAGCAGCTGTGTGGCCTTGTGGACAATTCCTTCCCATCCCTGGCTTTCAGCTACCCTAACCCCAATTCTTCATTTGCAAAAAGGGGCCAGCGTCTACACTTTTTAATCGTCACTCGTTCTTGTTTCTGCAAAGCCCCTGATCTGTACCATTCCTCCCCAGGAGCCATTTTCCACTCTCCAGCCTCCATCTTGCAGGTCCCCAGCCCTGCTAGCATCCTTTGAAGCGTGACCCGAGTGTGACCCACATGCCAAGCCCTCACCCTGGGTCCTGGACCCCGAGGCCTGTTCAGACATTCCATTAGCATCACAATGGCATCTCGGGGAGCCAGGCAGAGCCAGAGCGTCTGATTGGAGAAGCCGGAGCAGGAAGGCAGCCCAGCATCTGGGGAAGCCTAATTATCAAGGGACAGCAGCCCGAGAGCGAGCGGGAAGGCAGCTCTTGAGCGAGCACCTCGTTCCCTCAGCAGGGGTGACAGAAGCATTCACTCCTTCTCCAACCGAGTTAATTAACTGGGACTGCTTTGGGGAGAAGAGCCTGCCTGCCTTCCCTTCCACTGGGGACCCTGGCTGCAAGAGCTTTAGCGGCCGGGCCTCCAGCCTTTCTGAGGCGAGGGGAGGCAGCGGCAGGAGGTTAATCAGATATCATTGCTGCCACAAGCTTCGAGAGGAGCCCCTGGGAGATGCTGCAGGTGTGGAGGAGCCCGGCCGAGCTCTGCCTCTGCGCATCTGGGAGCTCGGGGGCTAATCACCCAAAGAGGCAGAAAAAGCTTTCTGTAGAAAATGAGAAGTCGCCCTCCCCCCACCCAAGCTGGGAGCTGCCTTGTTTAGGGATGAAGCCCAGGATGATGCCAGGAACAAGGAGAGAAACCAGGGGTCTGGGGGTGGGGGGAGCGGGGGGCTCCCCCTTTTGGGAACCCCAAAAACAGGAAGGGGGAGGGGATTCCTACTCACTGGATCTTAAGAGATGGAAGGTGCCTGAATGACCCTCAAGTTTAACCCTCTTATTTTACAAAAAAGGAAACTGAAGCCCAGAGAAAATTATCAAACTGCTCAAGAGTACATGGGTATAATCAGCAGAGTCCAGATTTGAACATATGGGTTCTGACTCTAAATCCACTGCTATTTTCATTATAACCTTGACTGTTCATACCGCTCATTCAGCATTCATGACCAGTTACAGCTTGCTATTGTTAGGGTGTGTGTGTGTGTGTGTGTGTGTGTGTGTGTGTGTGTGTGTGTGTAAGAGAGAGACAGAGACAGAGAGGGAGAGAGAGAGAGAGAG